>OX411312.1:73355513-73749776 GCA_948150685.1 Rhaphigaster nebulosa
CACGGAAATGCAGATCTCACATCAACAGTCTATATCAAATAGAAATTTAACATCACTACAAGACAGTTCAATATGTACTGTATATTATATTATATCCATATAACATAAGTTTTTTAATAATTATTCTCCTAATTCATTTACAATATCTTTAAAAAAAATGTAATCGTCAGATAATTAATTATTTTTTATAATATTTTTACAAATATGAAAAAAACTGAATAAATAAATCAGAAATCTAAACTTCACTTCAGAACAAATTTACTAAAAACATTTGTTTAAACATACCAAGCCATGCAGCCACGTTTTGGTTATTTTGCCATTAACAAGGTGAAGAATAATATCAAAACTATTAAATATATCAATCTATTTAATGTAATTGAATCATATCATTTACTACAGCATTCAATATATGCTTATTAAAACAACTTATTAATTTATTTTTTAATTATTGACATACATGGTACAGTCTCGATAAATTACTATAGTTAATTATCTGTTTTTAATTAATTTCAAATTAAAGACTTTTATATAGAAATTACTTTATAGGCACTTTTCTGGAATGACAATTTTCGGGGAGCGGCAAGATTTGAGTGAAATTATTCTAACAAATTTGTAAGTATTAAACAGCTCAGTCAAGCACACATAAATCTAAAAATTAACTCCATTTAAATTTTAACTAAAAACCAATAATGGTTTTTGGAAATACGATCGGCTGGAGGGGCGACAATATCTACCTTGCCAGTGGGTGGGTGGCACTACAACAAAACCGCTACAGACGATAGGCATGCCTTAATTTTATTTGATGAACAGATACAAAAACTAATTCCTTGGGATACTATCGATTTTATTTATACTACTATTTTTTATATGAAATATATAAATAAATATATATATATATATATATATATATATATATATATATATATATATATATATATATAATTTAATATATCGGCCGTTGTTCAGTATGATCTACTTCCATTTTCCCACAAACTCAAAAATATCCTTATAACTGAAAAAAACTTGTTTTGACTACCTGGAAGTCCTGAAATATTTTCCGTCTAAAGCACGGCTATCTACAGAGACCAGTAGAATACGAAGGGTGTGGCAAAACATCCTAGACGAGTTTTTTTTATTTGGAGATAACAATAAGCAACTTTTTAGTAAGATTTTTTTAAGTGTGTTCTGAGATCCTTCCCTCTTTCTTTTATTTTTTTTTAAATATAAGAGCGCATTTGGGATATAACGAAAGGATTTTTAACAACGAGAGAATTTAACAATCACTGGACAATAATAAGCAAACAGGATCAACCGAAATGGTTTTTAAGTTGCAAATAATCAAATTACAGAATTAAATATTTATTGGCTAACATCATATAAAGATGAATCAAATTTTAAAACTCGCAGATTAAAATGTATGTTACATAATTTAACTTCGATATCGATTGAACACAGGTAAGTAATAACCATGCATATATCTAAGCGATAGAACTTTAAATAAAATTCACGTCATTAAATAACTGATTTTAAACGAAGGTGGGATATTTAAAATTTTCGGGACGCAGTTTAAAGAAATGAGAAATTCGAATTTCATACCATGCATTGTTTGATGTAATTGATAAAATATTAAATATTCTATAACAGCTAATCAATCATAGATTAAAACAGGGCCTCTGTAAATCCTCAAAAAACAATTTTATTAATAAAATTCCAACAAATTTTATTAAATTACATTAAAAAAAGTAATGAGATATTTCGTTCTTCTTGTTATTTTTGGCCATTTTCAATCCGTTGTAGTTTATTTTTTGTTTACCATAGTCTATAAAATAAATTAATATGTACAACCCTTATAGACTATGGTGTTCACATTTTGTGTATATAAACAAACTGCAAAGCTTTGAAAATGGCCAAAAATTAAAATTAAAAAAAAAGGCCAAAACGTCAAATTATTTTATATAATGTAATTTACTAAATTTGTTGAAATTTCATTTATAAAATTGTTTTTAGGGATTCATAGTAGTCCTGTTTTAATCTATGACTGAATAATTATTATAAATACTTATTTTTTATGAACAATCACAAAAATTAAATATTCTGTGAAATATTCATATATACATTTTTCTTTCAAGTATAATTTTTTTACATAATTTATGAAACCACAATTTAATGATTTCCAACACACATATTAGATATTAATATTAGATAATGGTTTATTAATACAAAATAAGATTATATCATATTATTTAATCGATAATTAAATAAATTATTAAAAAATCTAACAATATTCAAATTGAACGAAGTTAGATCAGTATTATTAATGTTGTAACTTTTTTTAAAGGATCAAATTAAATGGTTCTTCACTAAACTCTCCAATGATTTTATCACTAGCGGTGTCTCAGCTTCTTTTTATTTAATTTATTTTTTCGGTTAAATATATTTTTTCAAAGGATACAAAAGTTTATTGCTTTAATTTAATATAAAATCATGCATAATATCAACACCAACTAATTACACCTCGACGGGAGTACTAAATCCAATCAAGAAAGTCGCAAAGCAGATACATACCGAATTCTGTCGAATTTCTTCTTCAGTAAACAGCTCCTGGATCTATTAATTCTTAAACGGGTCCTGCTACCACAGCTGTAAAACTGTCTGATTAATGCATAATTTTCAGCAATAGTTTGAAAATATTGAATATATATATATATTGTAGAAAAAACTTTTCGGCGGAATCGAAAGCACGCGGAGCGACAGCGACGAGGAGGACAGGCGGGGAGCGAGTGGCAGTTCGGTGGAGGTTTTGCGCAGCCGTCCAGCGACCACTTGTTGAACTCACTCCTTTACCAGTCCTTAGTCCTTCATTTATCAGGACATCATCATCTTTTTCATGAGAGGAAAGCTCCTTCCAGGATCTCTTCACTCCGAATATCAGTGAAAAAAAAAAGCCAGAACGAAATAAAATGTTAAGACATGAGAACATTTTATAAATTATGCCACGATTAGCTGACGGAAACCTGCAATATAATTGTTTAAGATTTAACGAGGCCGAATCCGTTTAGTCGCCAAGAAACGGCATCTGTGGGGAATAATTTATAAGGTTTTCCTCTTCACAGGAGTTAAATAATTATAAATTATATGTACATGTTCAAGAACCAAGACGCGGCCTTGCTTGTGATTTCATGGTAAATTGAATTTAATTTGAATATTTAAGGCCGTGTTCAAAGTATTAAAAGTAATATAAACATTCACACAATTAAACACAGTAATATTCACATTATTTGTGAATCAGAAATAATAAATTTTTGAATGAAACAATTTCTCAAAACGATATAATTGAATTTTAGAGCGATCTGAAGGGTATGCTGATGAACATGCAATCAAAACAGTGTTGTTCTACAGAGTGAAGTATATTAACAGAATTTTTTTATTCAATAATGATATCAGATTTGCTTTTAGCACTTTAAAAAAAATACTATATTCTAATTTTCAGACGAATCTAAAAATAAACTTTACTTTTAATAAAATGATAACCCTTTGAATGATTCCAACTAAATTTGGGGCGTCAGTAAAGGTTCTCAAACTACGCGAATTGCTATATCCGTGGTGTTCCTACGTGTTTTAGAACCAACGATGTCCTCAAAAAAACAGTTTTATTTGTGACGTAATGTTAAAAGTAATGAAGGGGATTCTCCCCTTAGGAGATTCATTGTAAGGGAACTTCATAAAGGTTAGTCTTGAGGTTACGAGTGTTGGTTTGATTGAACCCTTATATCGCATTGTTTTTATTTGGTAATAATATTTTTTTACACAGGACCAAGAACTTCGAAATCGGATACACTGATGACAAGTCTACAAACCTGACTATTCACCGGTCACAAAAAAAGGGAGATTCAGTAAACTTTTCAGCAATTCTAAATTCAAAATTTTAACTTTCTACGGCTAACCGTTTTCGAGCTATGCGAGATACGTAAGAATGAATGAACGTACAAACGAATGTACGTACAAACGTAACGACGAAACTACTCAAAATAGATTCAGGGATGGTCAAAATGAATATTTCCGTTGAAATATGAAAACCGAAAATTTTCGCGATTACAGTATAGCGATTCCTTCGTACAAGGAAGTAAAAATAGGTAATGTAATCGTTGTCATGACAACTCAGGAAAGTTGTTTACACCTTTTGAGTTTGGCATAGTTTGGCACTGATAAGTGACGTCTTAGCGACCACTTAGACACAACAGCCCAATCGGCGATTTTTAAAAATGTAGATATCTCTTTTTTTACGATACGTTTAAAGGTGACGTCACAAAGGAGATGTCGAAAAGTGCCAAAAGACTTCCTCACTTTCCGGACCTTGTCCCTCCACCAACGCCAGAGATACACTAATCGCCACAAATTGTAAGACTAATTTTTTATTATAATTTGTTCGTAGTACTGCAGAAAATATAGGTATTAGCACAAAAATCGTATTTCCAAATTTCCAATTTATGGAATGAGTGATTAAAAAAGAAATTAAATAAACACATCTATTGACGAACGCATGAATTAGAATGAAAATAAGAATGTATCTCTGTTATTAATATTGTGAAATCAGTCCCTTGTCTATTATATATTGAAAAGAATGCTGTGTCAGTAGCAACCCAATTTATTTTGGGAGCACTCCTTATAAATAAACAGTTTCTATCTTGAAGAGTAAGCTCAATAGGTGAGTAAAATGTAATTTTTACTCAAGAGAATTTTTACTGATTTACCGCCATGTTGAAGAAGAAAAAAAGATCTTAGAGCTTCGTCACTAAGGTCATATTATAAATTATCTTTAATAGTAACTAAAATGAAAATTGAAAATATAAAAATGACCAGGGTGGTAGAAAAACGTTGAGACCCACAAAAGGCACTTCTATAACACCAACAATTCTCAAATTTTCAACCCTCTAACTCAATATGATGATATAGTGGAGCAAATACCTTAAAAATCGCGTAAACATTTGAACATTCGACTTTGATTGAAATTTATTTATTGTTCTGCGTAAAAAACTGCCTTACATATCTTATTTCAGCCCATTTGGTTCGAAGAGAGCCTAAATCAAGCCGGAAAAGTATTCCGGTGATATGGGGAAGTTGTAGTAATAATTTAAAGGAGTGATAATTTAAATTACGGTAAGGACCCGACCTCAACTGAAAAGGAACTTTTGGGGTTTCACATATATATAGGGGTTATGAAACGGATTTAAAATGCACCCCGAACCTCCCTCCGAACTTCGATACAGTTCAAAAGCCAATTAATTTCGGGAAATATACGACCAAAAAAAAGCATTTTTTTTGCGAGAGTCGGGTCGCAACTTCATTCAATGAGCTCACAAACAGAATCAATCCTATGTTGAAAAACTTTTAAATAGTGTTAAATATGGTGGCATTCCAGGTTTTGTTTGTTTACTCAGCAACCTTATCGGTGAGGTGCCAACATATTTTAGTCAAAATGAGAAGGTTGCGATTTATTCCATGTATTTACCAAGCAGCCGATCAATTTGATTTTGAATAAATACCAGAATTCATCATTAAATTGAGAATTTTTATTTATCAATGAATATGTACAATGGAAACGGTTCATATATCATAATAAGTGATATCAACTTTATTTCATCATCATCATCATCAAAAGTGCCGGCGTCAGTTCCAACTCAATATTTCATGTGTTTTATTTTTGTCAAAAATAGAAAATTATGGATGAAGGTTTTATGAAAACGAAACCTACTACTATATTATAATAACAAGAGAAAATACAATATTACTTGATAATGATGGTATAATTTAATAACAATTTCTTAAGTGTTCAGAATAACATAACTGTAGAGCTTGAATTAATTCTTGTTTACAACAAGAATTATCACAATCTTCTTGCCTTCGTTTATGCGAAAGTATGAATAATTGCGTCGAAATTCAACGTTCTTGCTAATCTAGGCTCAATAGACAACGCTGTATTGTATCTTTCAAATATAAACAGCATACACATTTATAAATTAGACTACACTGCCAGAGTATGATAAATTTACCTGATATTATAGATTGAATTATTTTTTTTATTTACGAACTTTTTGGCTGTATAGATTCTTTTAGTCAACTCTTATCGGGCCCACCAAAATCCCGTGACCCGGGGATTTTGTCCCCTCTGCTCCCCTCCATATACGAACCTGATGATCAATACAAAAATAATATAACTGGTTAAAATAATAAATTAAGATACTTTTTTTTAAAAAGTTTATTATATTAAAAGTGGTTAAATTCGACTAACTATTAATACATAAAGTAAAGCAAATGTGAAGGAGTAATAATCTTGCTAAAATTACCATTAACTCAGTATTTTCCAAACAGACAGAATAGTTAAAAAACTAAATTATAAAAATCGGCTCATGTAAAAATATGAAAATATCTGGATTGGATAAAATAATTGTATCGGATATCGTCTAATGATAAATAAGTAATTAATAAAAGTTTAAAGAAGAAATGTTTCTAAACAAAGATACAGTCTAAGTGTATCCACCTTTTAAGAAAAAAATTAGAAAGTTCTCTAGCATTTCAGATTAATAACCTAGTTAAAGTATGGTTTGCAGTGTTCTTTGGATGAGTGAACACGAAAGGCATTTATTTTGTAACGTTCTATATAATTTATAAGTATAAAAACAAGCAATAACAGGAAACGCCTAATTTATTTTTAAAAGTTTAAATTGTGTTCTAAAAATAGAGATAATATCCTGGTTATAGACCGCTGACAGCGGAAAAAGGTCAGAGATTTATTGGTCGACTGAACTGTTTAACGGGTTGTCTTCCGCACCGATTCACACACTGCCTTCCGTATAAGGAATATGCAATCCCAACATATCTAACAGTAAAGTACTTATAATAATGGCAATAACCTGATTGTCCAATAGCAAATATAACTTAAAACCATCATACCATTAAAATTTGTCTTTCGCTATGATAGGTACAAGAACTCAATTTTTCAGAATACCAATATTCTTGGTGAAAATAATGAAATATTCTTTTGGTAAAAATAATATCATTTTCACTTTCTTGTACGAAGTAAAGGAAATATTGTAATCGCAAAAATTTTCGGTTTTCAGATTTCAACGGAAATATCCATTTTGACCATCCCTGAATCCATTTTGACTATTTTCGTCGTGGCGTCTGTACGTACGTACGTTCGTATTTCGCATAACTCAAAAACGGTTAGCCGTAGAAAGTTGAAATTTTGTATTTAGGATTGCTTTAAAATCTAGTTGTGAACCTCCCTTTTTGGTTACTGCTTGATCACCGGAAGTGGTACTTTACTTGAAGGTCATAACTGATTTCCATCAAAAATTATATTAAAATACTATGCAAAACTTCCCAAATTTAGTATTTATAGCTTATATATTGATTTAAATAACATACTAGATTTTGGTCTAAATTGGAAAACCGGAAGCGGCACTTTACTTGTAGGTCATATTAAACTTTCACCAAAAATTATATTAAAATATAATGCAATACATCTCATATTTGGTAAATAGGTCTTTTATATCGATATGAATGTATTTACTTTATTTTGGTTCAAATTGGTGAGCCGAAAAGGTTACTTTACTTGAAGGTCATAATAAGCTTGCATCAAAAACTATATTTAAATTAAATACATAAATCATATGTTTCGGTAATAAAGGTTACAAATGCAATTTGGTTTCCAATCCAATTAAACATTTTTATTACTGGTTTTAAGTGTTAAAATTGAGTGTAAAATACTGGTTTTCCTCCCCATTTGTGTGTGTGTGTCAATAAATGGTTGTCGCGGCGCCGAGTGTCGTTTTTGAGATACTGCAATCTTCGGAAACTAGTAACCAAATTCAGGATCACTTTTCGAGGCACCGATTTATAGTTTAATAGGCGTACAAGGAAGTCATGTATTGTCCACATCAGATATTTTATCAAAAATTCCCCTGTATTTTTGGAATATAAACTATCTAGATAGTGTACCTTTAAATAGAGAACAATCAACCAAGGATTTGGGCATGCTTTTTAGTTAAAATTTAAATAATAATATTTCTTCCACTGTCAAAAAAACCAATAAGACTCTTTCTTGGTTTTATTAATAGAACCACATTAAACTTTAGATCCATAAACCCTTTGCTACGACTTTATATGTCCATGGTCCGTCCAATTATGGAATATGGGTCTGTTGTTAGGAATCCATATCAAAAATTCAATATTGAAGCATCCAAACATCTCATTTGGTTTCGAGAATCAGATTCCTTTGGAGAAACTCTTTTCTTCTTTCTCTGCCTCCTTTTGTACCTTTCAGCGTGGAGGAGCCTCCAGACCACACATCTCAGTCTCTCACCTATTCCTTCAACTGAGCCATGGTCCTCCATCTTTTTTGACCTAGTCCTTGGATGTGCTCCATGTATGTTCTTCTATACCTACCTCGTGGTCTCCTGCCAGTGGGTCTCGCTTCCATACATTTCCTTGGTACTCTGTCTTCTCCCATTCTACAGAAGTGTCCATACCATACCAGTTTTCAGTGAAGGTATCATGAATTCTTCTCTTATTCTCTCATTTCTTATTTCGTCTCTCCTGGTTTTACCCAATATTCTTCGTAAAAATTTAATTTCCGCAGCCGTAATCCTGCTTAAGTGCTTGCCGTGGATGACCCAGCTTTCGCGGCCATATTAACAATGTAGGGAGATATAATGCTTTGTCGATGTGGAGTTTGACATTCTTCCCTAATTCTCTCTTTGATAGATATTGTTCGCTTTCTTTATTCTATTGGACACTTCTTGACCTATTTTCCCAGATTTGTTAATAATTGTTCCAAGGCAGATGTAGCGGTTCACGTTCTCGAGGACTTCCCCATTGCACAACATTCCTGCTACTCTTAATCTCTGGCTACTGTCATAACCTTGCTCTTGCGGCTGTTGATGCTCATTCCTTTACGAGCGAGTTCTTCTTTCCATTCTATAATGGCCTGTTGCAATTTTTCATTAGAGTCGATCACCAGCACGATATTGTCTGCGTATAGGAATGTCTGCACTCGAACTATCCTCATGTTCCACATACCAACTGCATTGCAGAAATTCCATATAACTTATTACTTGAACTGACTGGTCTAGAAAAACTTTCAACGTGAAGATTTGATTGTGATATTAATTTCGTTCACAAACTCCTAAAAATATTGTAGATTGTCCTGATCTTCTCTAATGTTTTAACATCCATGTCTCCCCTCTCCCCCCATCAAACTAGGCAACATTTGACATTTTCTAAAACCTCTTACAAAAGTAATTATATTAAGTTTACAGATGTAGCATGAATGATGTATAATGTTAACTCATTGTCAGATGATATAGACTTTTTCATTTTAGCTTATCTCAACTAAAAAATAAATTGCACAAAACTTTGACAGAATCTGTTAACTATTAAATTATTGTATTATTTTATTATTATTATCTGATGGATACTTTCACTGTTGCTGCAATATTCTATAATATTATATGATTTATTTATCAAGAACTTTAACACATTTAGTTTTTGTTTGTTTTTATTTGAATCTATATATTTCTAATCAATTAAGTATTATTATATTAAGTATTACATATTCTAAATAATATATATTACATTATATTAATTATTATATTTTATATGAAATTTGTTTACTCGTAATGTATGTCTTGATTTTTTACTCTATATAACTGGGTTTATCCCGTATAAATAAATAAATAAAAACATTAACCACACTGCAATTATTTGAAGTACAAAATTTAGGTGAATACAACGTAATGGAAAGCTAGAATATCATTATTTTAATTACAAACTGTTTTAGGCTCTAAGTTGTACTTGAATAGTAAATGATACTGAAACAGAGCATTTTTATGAGATTTCGGCTATACTATTTTAATGTCATAATCAAAAATAAATGAAAAATCAGATGATTGAAATTATTGGGAATAGGTTTACCACAAGCTTCTAATAAGTATGTTTCACTATGTATGTATATATGTATATATGATTGTTTATATACATAAAGGTAGAAATAAATTAAGTACTAGTAGCTGAGTTATACAGGAGCAATACAAAGAAAAAACTATAGCCCAGCGGTTACTCAGAATACGTAAAAAGAGTATTCTCTTTATGATTTTTACGGTGCTACATGTACGCCGCAGGAATGCCGCGATTTTTTAAGATAATAAATTTATTTAAAAATTAAATAAATATTAAAAATTAATATTGTTTTTTTATTACGCTTCTGTTTTTTATGATTCTATTTTATTTAGGTACTTCTACGGCTTATTATTTCATTTATCAAAATAATAATAGGGGTGCCATGAATTTTATTTAATCATTTCAGTGAGCCGGCAAACAAAAATGTTTGAGAACCACTACTATAGCCTAGTAAACACTAGGGACCTCCAAACTATGAGCCTCGAACACCACCAACCCGTTCAACCACTGGCGTAACTTGAATAAGGGCAGTGGTACCGAGCACCCAGGCGTCAATCTCGGAGGGCGCCAAAAAAAAACTGGAAATATCACAGAGATGATTAAAAATTCCGTTTTTATTACATTTACTGAAAGAAACTCAATAGTTTAATAAAGGATGAAAGACGAATGTAGCTCAATGAAGCAATAAAAAAAGGAATCCGGCGGTATAGTAAAGGGAATCTTAAGACCAATGTTTTCATCACACCGTTTTAATTCCTTTGTTTGTTTTAAGACTACGTAAAACCGAGAAAAATGAAAAAACCACGCCATTGCCTTTCCTCGCACCATCATCATTAATTCCTCGCTTCATCCCTCCTTTAACACAACAGTTGTGTTGTTTTTTTGTCACATCATTTTGCTATGTTTTATACTGTCACAAAAATACTCCCTCTTACACCTTTTTTTTCTCTCGCCACGGTCTATAAATGTCAAGGGACTATTTCTCTGTTCGCACCCAGGCGCAAAAAATCCAATTACGCCACTGCGTCGAACTATAGTTCATTTTGATTAGATTATAAAATTTACAACGCAAGTAATGTGTAACAAATAACAATCAGATGTTTTTAATTAACGACGAATTAGGAAACAGAATAATTAACGTGCATAATGAAACCGAGCATCTTAAATATAATTGGTGATGAGTATGTTAAGTATGATGAGCTGGCTAGTCTTGGCCATTGGGACTTGGTGGAGCGGCCAGTGTGGCAGTGGCGGTTAATCAATTTGTCAAAATGAGCACGTGATTCCCTCAGCTTTTTAAAAGTAAAAAGTAGCTCATAGAAGTAAAAATAAATATAAAATATTTATTTGAGATTGATTAAATCAACAGATACGAAATGCCTTCATTTTGGCAGACGTAACCTGCACCGTTTGAGCAGTGAACCACTTAGAATAGGCTGGAAGCTGGAGAGGGGGCTGGGTTTCGCGATGGAGGGGGTATCCGCTGCTATGATCATCTCGTGTGCATATATTTCTTGTGCGCTAACTCATCGTTCGGGAGCAAGAATTTTTAACAACAGCTAATTTAGCGCACAAAAGTTAATTTTGTTTCCAATCCATTTATAAGTGATTTATTCTTAAGGTATCAATAAACTTATTAAAAATAAATAAATTACTCTTTATTTCACATATAAAAATGTATACAATAAACCCTTTTGATGCCTTCTAATTGTTTGGAAACAGCCTGCATTACACTGACTTAACGGTGGTAATAAAATCAATAAATCTGAAAGCATCTCCATTAGTTAGTAACAGCATTTTAAGTCATATTTTTGAGTTGGTTACTATGAAGATTATTCGTGTGAACCCCCATTGCTACTATTCAGGAACCGTCACTGCAGTGTGGTGCTTATGCTAAAGCGTTAAAAGACCTCTGGTCTATACTATACATGATGACTATACTAACCATGATGTAAAATTGCTCCCTATGCAAACATAGAAAATGAGAAGTCATCATTAAAATAATTCATAAAATATGAACACAGAAATATCTAGAGCTAATTTTCGAGCTTTTGGTGTCATTTTATTCTATTTATCAACGTCTATACCTAATTCATCTAAATCTCAGTTAGATAAATGTAGGATAACCCACTCTTCCTACCGTAGTTGAAATATTTAAGGATACTGAACCCTAATTAACTAATAGCAAAACATATCACTTGAATGCGAAATAAAACAAAAATATTTTTCTTTTCTGAACAGAGATAAAGAATTAATTAAAAGTAAAAAAATTAACTTTATCTATACATGTAGTTTTTATAAACCATTTTCTTGAATATATTTTAATGAAAAAGTAATATGTTTTTATAATGAAAATCTAATAATCAATACATGTCCACATAGCTCTGGTAAACTTGCATAATTTTTCTATGCATTTAACAAAACAAATACTTCAAAATAAATTAAAAATTTAGATTTCAATAAACAAATAATTGTAAGTATATTGCATTAAAGCTTTTACTTTTCTTGGGCTAGTAAAACAATTCTGATTAACGAATAAAACTTTGCATTATACTGTGTACAATGGTCTTGAAATTAACTTTGAAATATTTTCCAGTATTGTCGGAATTCGTTAGTTCTCCATTCTGAGTGCTGAAAAGTGTAATCATTATGATCTGCTATAATTTATAATTTTTTGTACTTGTAACTTTTATTTTAGAGAGAATAAGTAAAAGTTTAACAAATACTGTTTTAAACCAATGCCTAGCACTTCAGTTGGCATAATTTGATTACATTTGCTGATTCAGACCCCTCCGTAATTGCTCTTCCACACAACCAATAACACACATTATAAGAACAATGCTTTCCATAAATTACAGATACAGCTACTCAATGCTTCATGCATTTCCACCACCAACTGAAACACAACATGAATCCGACATCACAAACATCAATTTCCGACTCTTACAAGAAATTCAGCATGATTCTTATTTTCATCATTTATACAAAATATGGAAATAAATATTACTTTATGTATTATTATGATTATAAAGAAAAGCAAGATAAGGAAAAAATAGAAACAAATATATTTTTTTTTAAACATTTTATACTTTTAAAATGTACTTCAGTACTTTTTATACTTCAGTCATTTAAAATGTACTTTATTTTCTTTACATGAGCAGGTGCAAAGAGTTGCACTGTTCTCTAATTTACAGGGAAATAGTGCTTAAACTATTGAATAAAATTATTTCACAGAATAATTAAAAGATTAAATAAAACTGCCCAATAAAAAAGAATTTACTATCAAACATTTCATATTATCAAAATAACATTTCCAACTTATTAATAACTTAAGAGAACTTTGTTTTACTAATTTCTGTGGTGGCCAAGCATGTTTAGGAAGTATCACAGCACTGTCGAGCCAGAAGCAGTGTCAGTTCGAAATTGACATGGGAGGGTTTGAATTCAGCCTTCCTGCCCTAGTTGGACAAGGAAATTTCTTCACCAAATATGTATAAATAATCCTATTCTAGGACATCTATAATCCTCTCCAAACTGTCCTTCCCTCAATGCTCACTCCAGCATCCCTACTATTGCATCTTCCATCCAATGCTTCCTTGGTCAGCCTCTTTCTCTTCCTTCATTCTTGAGATAAAAAGGCAAGAATTCTTCTTGATCACCCTTCTTGTGCTCCCCTTTCTCACATGACCATGGTCAGTTCTTTTTTTAAACATTTGGTTATTTTGGATTAAGTACGTGATCAAATTTCTTTTCCTCTGAAATGCATCAACCTCCGCTTGCTATTTGGTGGAAATTTTATACATTTTTTTTTGTATATTTTCAAAAATTCAAAATTAACATAATTTTTTTAATGGTACATATTCTTATCTAAAATATATTAAACTACATAAGCTAATTTTTTTATGTATGACATTCAACATTCTATGAAATTTATACTGACATCACTGTTATTAAAATTTATATTAAAATTGGCTTACAAAAAATGTAATCTTTGTTTTTTCATATTTGTCATATTATAAAGAAATAATGTAATCTAATAAAACAAGAAATGATTGACAGAAAAAAAAAAAGAAGAGATTAAAAAATAAACTGAAAACACTTCAACTAACTTAAAATGAGCAGGCACACAACTACAAAGTACAATACCTTTCTTTACATACAGAAATTTCAAGAGTTGAAAGGGATTAATAGAATAGGCGATGAACAAATATATTGAGATAAAAATCGACAATCGACAAAGACAAATCAAGGAAAGGCAAAATTATAAGTATTTTATGTATTTAAAAAATCTATGATTTTTTTTGCTGTTGTAATAGTATGGAAAGAATAATTATGTTTCTATTTTCATTAATAACAAGTTCGAGATAAATTCGTATAGTTATTTCGAAATAAAATAAGTTTAACAATTTATAATATGTATAGATATTTAAAAGTAAGAAAATATGAAATAATGAATTTGGAAGGTTGTTCATCGAAACAACTGTAAATCTGAATTAATAAATACAATTCACTATGATAACTGAAAACAAAACTGTAGCGATCAAAAATGTAGTTGGCAAAACAATATTACAATGTATTTTAATAGTTTTTACATTAATATAAGTTGTAATGAGGTACAGAACTAATCTCAATCAAGCGAGTACAAAAATTATTAAAATAAACTTTTTTTAATAACCATTTCTCTAATATTATAACTCACAATATAAACTTAAATAGTACTATTTCATTTGGGATAAAACACTCTGTCAAGTTTAAAATCATGTTCGGAAGTTGGAATCTCATCAACAATTTGTTCAATATATGCTAGACCGACGGCATAAGTAGGTTTTAAATTTCTCTCAGCATTGAAAAGTTGTAATTCCTTTAAATACTTATCATAATACCCTTTACCTCTGCCTAGCCTGTCGCCTCCTTTGGTAAAAGCTAAACCTGGAACTATAATGTAATCGAGTCCATCTGAAAGAAACACGAATTCTTTGAAATGCAATAATTATTAAAAGCATCAGCCTAAACACTCATATACACATTATGAATTTGAAAATCTACTTCTGAAGACAATGCCTTGCCAATATAATATAATGCTATTCCACTATCCTACATTAAACAAAGTATAATAACAGCCACAATCAAATAAATTCTAATGAAAACCAACATTAAAGAATAGGTTTTACCAATATCTCAATTAAACTGTAGAAATAATAAAAATTAAGTAATAGGCCCAGAGAGAGGAAACACCAGCCTGCAGTGTCAGAGATGGTGTCCTGTTTAATAGATATTTACTGTTCATGGAACAAGGAAGTTCCATGCTACTAAACCTTTTTGAGAGGAAGCCTGATCAGAAATAATATAATATAAACATAGGTTACATGTATTTTCAGTTAATTAAAACTTAAATTCAGACCTTTTTAAGTTTTTCATCTCTATTAAGATATAAAATAAACATTTTATTAGCAGTTATGGTGGTGGTAGTACTGATATTCCATGATATGGTCTACACCAAATCGAGAAGTCCACTGTCCTGAAGTCTGCGAATGACTAATTTTGGTTTTTCATAGAGATCATGACTGGTCACGTCACCATAGTCTAGAATGTGGGATAGGGAAGCTTCACTAGTCTTGCACTTAATGCATTAGCTGTATATCTTTTTTTATTAGTAGTTATAATTATATTGAATCCATTTTCTTAATAAAAGGATTTCTTTATTATATATTTATTAAAATAAACCCACAACTGGTTTAATGCAAGGCTAAATAGAAACAGGTTTATTAATACTTTGATTACTTATTTTTTTCATAAGGTTAGGTAAAATCCAAGACTATATCTATGCCTGACTTAGCAACTGACCCTTATTTGTTAAAATTAATAAATAAATAGTAATAAATTAAAATTATCTAGTAATTAAAATACAATATATAAAATCATTTATACTAAATGTCTTATATAATCGCTAATTACTTATTGTTAAATATGATTAATAAAACTGAAATAATTGAAGGATTAAAACCAAATATTGGATGCTAATGTGGCCAATTTAAAAATGGACCTGGTTAGAATTAGGAGGAAGGAAGTGGTTCTACTAACATAGTTGAACTTATAACGGTCTCGTTCAAATTATTTGAATTAATAGCATAGAGTTTTATTTCCATGTTTTCAAGTCATTCTTATACTATATGTAGTGAGTAAAAATCTGCTAGCGCTGTTATTGGTTAGGGGAACTAGTCATTTTGCCAAAACCTTAAGGCTACCTAGAGGGTGCCTCCCCGTCCTAATCGGAGTGGGTATCAAGATTCATTTCACAGCGCCTCAAGTTACTTTTTTTATAATTTTATAGGACAGCAATTTTAAAATTCAAGATGTAATGAAAAATCACGACGTAGTTTTACATGAGTAAACTATTACCAATGTTTATGAAAGATAGTTAAAATATTTAATACTTACAGTCACTACACATAGAAAATATGATTGTAACTTAATAACAGCAACTTTCTAGATGTTTTCCAATTTACGGCATTTTGCCACCTTCTATTTTTTTCACTTTTGCACTAGCTTCATGTTGTAGAATAATATATTAGAAGGGTAATAGAAGATAGGATTAATGCATTGAATGGTTTATTGATCAACCAATCAATCAATCAAGCTTGCTTTATTAATAACAATTTCTTTAAACTTATAGACGATCAACGCACAAATAATGAATATTGAATATCAATATATGCCTAGTCATGAACACCTGCATCATCTTTTATCATTTATTTAATTCAAACAGAAATCCTGTGAAAGGTTGTTTATTTGTTGTATATGTCAAAAAATAAAATATTTTACATGCATCTGCATCATCTTGTACAACCAAATTATTGATAGTTGGTATTTGACGATTTGGTACTTGACGATTTGTGGTTTCGCCAGTTAATAAACAATCTTTGCTTTAATACAGTAAAAGTGAAGAACAAAGTTGGAAATTCAATTTGCATTTAACATGTATCATGTTAATTTTATTTTCACAAAATAAAAATTAAAAAAACAGGCAACAACTTGTTGGTTGCAGTAAGTGCTTAAACTGTCCCCTCCCTAAACGTCTTTCCATAGATTGTTTTTAAATATTTTTTCTCCTACTACCTTTTGTGAAATTCCCAAGGCAGAGAAGTCTAATTTTATGGTGGTAATTCCCGTCAGTCTTTAGATCAAAAACAATTTTATTGGGCCTATCAGCCCTTGCCACTGGGGATTCTCAGTTATTACCGGTTTTTCCAGGTTTTGATTAGATCAGTTCCATGATTTAAATTGACAATATTTATTGATCAACAGCTACTTAATTATTGTTTTTAACCAAAATATATTTCTTTTCAAATCAGTATCATTACAATGGTGAGTTAATGCCACCTTATCAGACGTGACTGCACGTGAAATATATCATAACATGAAAATGTAAAAATGTCGTAACTCAAATTATAGTTGTCAGCATGCGATTCTGTGGTTTTCGACTTATTACAATTTGTCAGCATTGATTTTTCATGAACTAAAAGAGAAAGACTCACAGAATTTTGTCAGCTTCTGAACATCAACAAATGGGATTCTGGAATGTGAAAAATCCTATTTTTAGAAAAAAGTGACTTATAACATTTTGCCATCTGAGCACAGAAATATTGCCCAATAGGAAATTCAAGAATTTAATAGAATTGAGCTACTATCTCAGCATCATTAGTTCCAAAAAATCACCTATTTTCTCTGAAGCGGATCATTCATTAGTTTAGAGAATGTCAAAACTAGAGCTTAAGACTTCTTTACCTCCTATTTCTATATTTTAAAACAATATTTTTGTAATAGCCTAAACAGAACAAACTGGAAAGCACCAAAGACAAACGACCAAATATGAATGCAAACAAAAAACTACCACAAACAGTTTTATTTTACTGAAATATGCCTCTTAAGTGACAAACTAGTAAGGTCAGTTACAAATAAACCGCACAAATGTCTTAACTTATCAAGAATATATTGCAATATTCTTCATCAACGTCAGAGATGTTACTAGGTGTTTTAATAGACGCTTCAATTACAATTTTGGAAACTGTAAGAACAAAAAAAAAAGGCCACTTGTAGGCACAAAAATTTTTCTCAAACAGATCTACATTCAATAATATTCTCTTAGGTAAATTGAGTTTAGATTTCATGGGATCTGGGATTCAAAAATTCGACAAGGTTGGCCCAAACGATTTAGTAGATTTATTATACATGATTGAAGATAATATCACCATGCAGGATGTCTGGTTCACTAAGAAATGACCCAATTTTATTCTATTTTTTTTAACTTTTTTCAATAAAACTGACTCTTTTTATTATTTTGAAATTATATTGACAAACTTGCAATTGTACTTGAAAATGAATATAAATTTATTGAATCATCAGGCCAGTTGTCGATCTAGTTTTTTTCAATGTAAATCAATGCTACTGTAAAATTATTTATGATATAATAATCGTTCAAAGTCTTATTCAAAAGACATAGTATAACATGGAAAAATTTAATTTAATATAAAATTTTCACTGAAGACAATGTTTTGTGAAACAAAAAAAATAGAAAGAAAGATTGCTGAAGACTGATAATACAGTGGCACAACACTAATGTTTCTTTCGATAGAAAGTGACTGGTTTGCAAAATTTTTAGTTTGGTTCACAACAAGCCACAGGTTTTCAATTCAAAATGGAAGATAGATTTTATGTATATTGGGTGCTGCAGAATACCGAAACTATTCCTGATTAACTATCGATAATAATACAACTTTGTAGCATGAGTTACACAATCTGTATATAAGTGTAGACTGACCTTCAGCCAACATCTAATCAATCAGATATAATAAATTTTTTTACATGAAAAAAATAAAAAATATCTATTACTGCCAAGTCCATTTTTTGAAGATTATATGTAAGTTAAACTAGAATATTTAAACATAACTATTATTAATAACAGAGTTATGCATTCATCATGTAATGCTTCCAATAAAAAAAACTATGGTTCTATTATTTTAAATCTAATTAAATAGCAAAATAAATTTAGATTAAATTAGCTAGATTCATTAATATAATTTTATTTTAACTTTTACAATATTACCAACTATTTTATTTTTTTTAATTTTAAAACTAGTGATAGGTAATGCTTATCCTTTATTATACTACAGCCTATGACCCAACTACTCAAAAAATTAAAATAATAATGATAGAAATCCTGTTCTGTATTATTGATACTGATGTATTACGCAATTTAGTTAGGTTTAAACAAATAAGCAGCAAATCATCAGAAGTCTACTGTACCTTTCTACAACTGAGCTGTGTTTTTTAATTCAGTAGAAGTCCACTTTAGGAAAAAAATAAGAATGTTAATCTTAATAAGACCTAGATATTCTCTTTTTATATTCATAATAAAATTAATGAAGTACAATTTCTTGATAAAGTAATCAAAAGAGTTTTAGCTATTAAACATTTAAAAATCTCGAAATATTAATAATGGACGGATTTTTACTACTTTCAAAAATAACAGCTCAATTATTTAAAAGGTAAAAAATTTGTTACTTAAAAATAAATTCAATGCCCTTTAAATAAAAATATCAATAATTTTTCGATTCTAACCTCCCATACAAGCATCCTCCCGTTCTTCTGTTTCCAAGGGCTGTTTAATTTTCCAACTGGTTTCTGGAAGAGCCACTAAATCCTGAAGCGAATGAAGCTTTACCAATCTCATTTCCAGCTTGTTGTACCTAAATTGAAATAAAAGACTTCAGGACCCTCGAGAGAGATGATTTAAAACTCATTATTTATAAAAATAATGTCTACAGAAAAAAAATTCTATCAAAATCTTAAATCGTAAACTTTATGATGTTACACATCGTCTTCACGCACCCTCTCAAGGATTGTCCGTAGGCTAAATATCTGGTCGGTAGTAGACCTGCCCTTCCTGCAACCGTATTGGTAAGGCCCAAGTTTTTGTTCTGCATACGGCATTGGAATACGATATTCAAGAGTATTTTATAGCCACAGGAGAGTAAGGAGATTCCTCTTTAATTTCATACATTCAAGTCGGGCACCCTTTTTAAGAACGGGACATATTAATGACTTGCTCCAATCAGATGGCATCATCTCAGTCATCCATATTGTTAGTATAAGGTCTTTCAGTTCTTTCTGCAGTTCACTGCTGCTGTGTTTGAATAGCTCTGACAGCAGGCCATCATATCCAGGGGCTTAGTTATTCTTTAGCTCATCGGCTCGAGATCGGGCGAAGTCACTATGAAATCATTATTTCCAACTAGATTCCCGATTTCCACATCCAATAGGATCTCATCGATGTTAAGAACAAATTAAAAATAGCCCCTCCATTGCGTGAGAACATCCTCTTTATTGGTTAGCAGATTACCTACCTTATGCTTACAACAACTGTGTTTAAGCATTAATGTTTTTTATTATTTTAACTGATGTTACACAAGGTTACAAAATTATAATGTTATTTTGTTTAACTGTTCAGGTTAAGAATGGTTTAGAGTTCATACAATAAAGTTATCTTTCTAATGAGCATCTGGAATGTTCTGGGAGATGTATATTTTTCGAGTTATCAAAAAATTGATCAAAAGTGAACCGGTTTCCATAGGAACATGTGCTGAATACTTTTAAAACTGTAGACATGTTTTGTAAGTTTAGCACAGAAATTAATTAACATGGATGGTAATAAAGCCTATTATACGAACATGAAACTTCTGAAGTCTCAACTGTTGTCTGAATCAACAAAATTAAAATTATATAAATCTTTTATAAGACCAGTAGTCACTTATGGAATGGAAACTTGGTATTTGTCCTAAGATGATTGGGAATGTTCCAACGATAAATTAAAAGAAGGATTTGCAGTGGAACACGAGTTAATGGTGAATGGAAAATTATGAGTAAGGCTGAGATTAAGAGTTTATTTTAGAATAAGAATGTCATTTACTATATGAAAGCAAGTAAGTTAAGATGGACGTCCAAAACTGGAATAGAGTCCCACAGGACTGGGAGATATGGAAAAGGACAACCCAGGAGGCCAAGTGTCACGCTGACTTGTAGTCCTGGAGAGTTAGTCTTCAGAGTTCAATAAGCTATATCTCTGTTGATACTGGCCCGATTATGATTTTTTTGTTTTTTAGGGAATTTTATTACCTTTCAATTGATCATAACAGATACACATAAAAAATGGCCCATGGCCAAGTTATGGGCATATAAAATCTGAAATAGGCCGCTATTTTTAAAAAAATAGTTGAGCTCTGAGTGTCATTCTGGAGTGACCTGTGACTTTGGTGCCAAATCTCAAGATAATCGATCCAGTAGTCTCAGAAAAAAATTGAGTAAGCAGACAGCTGTCAGACAGATTTTTTTTATTTTATATTTGGACTCTATATATCTTGAAACATAAAACCTCAAATTTTGAGACAGGAGAAGGGGTTAATTTTTTTTTCTTGTTCAATTACAAAGATTCATAATTAAAAATAATAAACCAAAATAAAGATTTTAAAAATTTTAGACTACTGTGGTCTTCTTATCTTGCTTTTTCATTTATTTTGTTAAAATCAATGAGCCTTTTTGATGGACTGAATGGCCATTTTTTAAAATATTGTTGAGGACTGGCTCCATTGGAAAAAAAGGGATGATTTTTTATATTATAACTCATTTTTAAATATAACTATTTGGAAACAATAAAACATTCTATAATAATTTGCAGCATTTGTTTATGTATGGGCAAAAATTTGGCTGTATAAAGATTTTTAAAAGTTGAGGCTACTGTAACCTTTTATCTTGCTTTTACATCACAAATAGAAATTAAGTTAAAGTCAAACAATTATTAACATTTTTTATTATCATCTTTGAACCATAATAACATGCCTCAATATACAGCAATACCATACATAAAAATGCTGCAAATTATTACAGAATGTTTTATTGTTTCCAAATAGTTATATTTAAAGAATGTCTAGTGTGTCGTTCAAATGGCTTTCCTTATCGCTTTGGTTTAGAGTTCAGACAATAAAGTTATCTATCTAATGAGCATCTGGAATGTCCTGGGAGATGTATATTTTTCAAGTTATCAAAAAATTAATCAAAAGTGAACCGCTTTCCAAATTTGTCAATATCAAATCCAAGTGAATTTCTTAATGATTTTTCATTCTTATACATCAGTGAAACTCGTTGTTCCGAACAAAAGATATGAATAATACAGCTTTGATATATCATTGGATCAATGTTATAAATTCCCACCTTCAAAAAAAATAAAATAA
The DNA here is from genome assembly GCA_948150685.1 of Rhaphigaster nebulosa. Classification (NCBI taxonomy): domain Eukaryota; kingdom Metazoa; phylum Arthropoda; class Insecta; order Hemiptera; family Pentatomidae; genus Rhaphigaster; species Rhaphigaster nebulosa. Next base: position 73,377,758 of record OX411312.1, read on the forward strand.
TGATATAACTACCACAAAAATAATAATTTTAATTTTATTTAAATATTGAAAATAAAAGTACAGTATTATATTATAACAAAATTAAAGGTAGATTAAGATCACTTCAATAGCTAAAAGCAGGGGTTTCTAAAATTGTTGGCCCACAGACGATATTCACACCTCCACTAATTCCCATAACTAGTGATGGCAAAAAAATATTGATAAATCAATGTTTAAAAACATCAATTTTATCGATACATCATCATAAAAACATTGATGTTTTTTCTACACTGTGCATAAAACTAGCTAACTAAGTTAGATTTTTTTTTACAATTGATTTTTAAAAATTTAAAACATATTTTTTTGTTCATTCAGTAATCTTATTTTCAAAATAATCCAAAAAATGTCCATATTAAATCAAAATCTTAATATATAATTCTCTAAAACCGAACTTTAGTAAACAAACTTTTTGTTTAGTATACAAACACTTTGTTTCTATTAACTATTTACAATACAAAACCAAATTTGAGAAGAATGCCAAGGCATTTAACAGTTAGATTAAAAACATAAAATATTCTTGAGTCAGAAGTGGCGTAGATTCGAATCTGGCCTTAGCGGATTAGAATTTACTTTGTTACTGACCCATGGACCCCAATAAGCCTCGATTTTCTCACTCAGGCTAGAATAGAATGATTATCTGTAGGATAATCCGTCCTAGCTGTTCTAGTTAAAGTTTATAAGGAGGTACAAAGTTAATAAACAACATCAACTTTTAAACAAAGTTAAAAAGGGGACCCTTATGCCTCTATCTACTTAGGTGTACACTTAACAATGTAATCAAAATAATCTTGACAAGACAGATTCAAGGTGCTTGCCGGATTTGGCCATCGGGCCGTAGTTTGGAGACCCCCGGCTTAGAGCAAGTCTAATTAAAAACATACTGGACCATTATGTAAATAAAATTATTATCATATATCACAAATTGCATTATTAAATTGTATTAGCATGCCATTAAAAACATAATTTTTAAGAAATATATGCATATATTAAACATGCAAAAGTTTAAAGGTTAAAGAGACTACTACTGGTAAGCATTAAATGTGTAGACACAAACACATATACACTTATCAAGTACGATACAGCTAAACGATGTTTTAATTAAGTTGAGATTTTGCGGTGGGGTCTGCTATTTCATTATCCTGAGAATTATTCCTTGTTATTTATAATTAATATAATTGTGGCAAAGTTATAAAATTTACTATGGATCATTATCTTAAAGGAAAAAAAAAATTAATATTATATTAAAGCAAAAAAAGGGAATAATTAAAATGTTCCAACCATCTTAAAACAATTGAAAATATTTAAAGCTTATAAAATTTGTAAAGTACACAAAGCCCCAGAAGATCCACAACATATACACTTCAGAGGCACGAAAGAAACAGAAGAAGAAGTAATATTAGAAGAAGCTATATATCTAAAAAAAAAAAATTAATAAACAAAAAATCAAGAAGATTAGACTTTTTTTGCAAACACTCAGTGAAGAATTTGGTGAAGTGAAACTGAAAAATTCTTTTAAGTTATCTATATGTTTTATTGATTTGTTGTATAATCTGTTATCATTCATCTATATATGTATACAATTTTCTTTAAAACAATGTTGGTGTACAATTCAACAATTGGTGACAAATGTTGAAGGTTACTCGTGCAATGAAATAAAAAAGTTAAAATGTCACACAGTAACATTGATGAATAATAAATAAAAGATCTCAAGAATATTTTATTATGTTCCTTCTTACCTTTAGAAGAAATTGAAAGATAAGTATAAAGTGATGGAAAGTTCCAAATCAATGCATAGTAATTATTTTTTTTAAATAAATTTTAGTAAACATGAAGTTATTAAGAATTTGCAGATGTGGTCTTTGACTTTGGTCTGAAGTATAACTTAATGTAACTTCATTAATTTAAAAACTAAATGGTAAATATACCATTTGTCTTCGTTTTTTAAAACTTTCCAAAAATGTATAGCCTTTAACTCTATTTATTAGAACAACTAATCCTATTGTCTCAAGCTTGCCTACTATACAACAGGTAACAAAAGTATAACTGACTGAGAAAATATACAGAAGACCGAATTAATTTTTACCTTGGTATGAAACATTCCTTCCCTTCATTTAGGATCCATTTAACAATATTATATGTTGGTACTTCCTCTGGTAAGCTTAGATAAATACCAATCCTAGAGCTTTGTTTGAATTTTTCACAGGATAAAACCTGCAAAAAAAATTCAGGACATCTTGATGGTATAAATCTATCTGTGAAAGACAGAATGACAAACATCTTCATATGTTGTCATTTTGCAATTTCAAAAGTGGATAGAAGTGTTGTACAAATAACACATTTATTAATCCTAAGTTACAATGTAATTCAAGATGAAAAATACTATTTACTCTTAAATTAAAATTGATCCTCAAACCTTAAGAGGAGGGAAATATAGGATTACCTGTTTGATAATGGACTGAGACTGTTCAACAATCAAAGCAGGATCCATGTTCGCCAGGTGTTGCTTAATTGTTTTCCGCAAATTAGATTTTAACTGCTTAATAGCGACTGACATTTTTCTGAATCTGAAATAGCAGAGAACAAAACATGAAATCTAAAAATAAAATATTATCTCCCACTCACTTATGTAATAACAACATAATGCTCACATTTATAGTCAATACCAATAATGTTGTCAATCATCTAATAACCAAAAGATTCCAAATTATAAAATAGAATTGAACTTGTCAAATTGTGCTTATGAGTCTTAAGGATAGATGAAATAAATAAATAAGAGTCGATGCATACAAATGTATTGATTAAAAATTCTAATAAATATAAATTAGAATTCATAGGATTTAAAAAATAATAAATTAAGCACGAAAAATATCATTAAATAAGTATAATGAGTTAACTTTTCAATTAGCTTATAGAGAAATGTAATCAGAAGATCCTAGCAAAAAAAAAAACTGATGTGGATAACGTTTCAATTTTTGAATTCAGTAGATAAAAGAAACTAAATTTATTTCAATTACATATAGTTCATTTTACCAAAATAGCGACTTGAATGAGTAATGAGGAAAGGTAATTGCGCTTCTTCCAAAGAGGCCAAGATCAAAACATTTCTATAGACATGGAGTATTTTCAATTTGACGAAACTAATATGTTTGCTCGATAATAATTACCATTACCTCTTTAGTTCTGGAATCCATTACACGATTCTCACAAAGTCAGTGTTCAGAACTCAGAGATTTGTATTTCCGAGTTTTTAGCATTTTTCTTTGATGCTAAATCAAAACTATATGGTATTTAAAGATTTTAAAAGTATATGATAATTATAATTTATGTTAACTGCATAAATTGTGAGATGGAGATAAATTAAATTTTCGAAAGTGAAATGAAGCAGAGATAACGGAAGTCAATTTTCAAGAGCATTGAACCGTTAAACAAAAATTAGAAAATTTATAACTAAATAAAAACCATTTTTAGTTCATATTAATTCTTAATTTTATTATTTAAGTTTTTATAAATCATAATTATCTTCCTTACATAAGTAATAATTATATGCACAACTTATACACTTATATATTCCTAGAAGACATTTTATGTTATTGTAATATATGTTATTTTGTCTAATTAATTTATACCTATATTAATTTCATCTTTACTTTTAGCATTATTAATTATAAAGCATATTTTAGCATAATGTTATAATAATTTTAGCATTAATAATATTGTTATAATATTCAAACGTATTAATATTTTAATAAAAATGATGGCTCTGTACTATTACTGAAGGATAGAAACGTAATTATTGATAAAATGTTTAACAGCACTTCATCCAAAGAGGTCCGTCGCAGTCGAGCTAGAACGAAATTCGATGTAGTTGCAGCAAAGTAAACTTTATGCCTTCTTGTTGTATTTAAAAGGAACTAATTTGCGTTTGGGTAAAGGAGTGTTTGTTCTTTTTAATAATCTTTACCTTATAGAAAAAGGAAATAAATCAATGGAACAGTATTCAAATTCCATGTGAACAGTGTTTCTGTGACCAGTAGGCTTTTTCTCAAAAGTTAAGTTCATTATAAAGAACAAAAAATAACTTAATCTCATTATAGCGAAAAAATAGCATATCTCTTTATCCAAACACCACAGAATTAATGATCCGAAGTTATCAATATCGGGGAAATTATTTCTTAAACAATTATTGTCATTAAGCAACTTCCTTGAAATGTCAGACTAATGAATATAAGAAAATATTTTCACGAAATAAAAGCTAACTAGACTTGCCTATTTATTTCAGTATCCACAAACCAATCAGTGACTGATTAATTCTTTCCAAAATCTAGGGCTACTTTTTAAAAAGCCATTGTTAAACTGCTGATACCATATAAAATACCATTCAGGAATTTACTTTTATCCAGACGCCCAGCTTTTATGGAGAGAGAATTAAAAAACAAGGTTCATTGAAAGAATCAATTAGAAGCCAAAGAACATATTTTGAGTATATAATATAATTAGACAGCATCCAATCTTGTATTATTAATGTTATCCTGAAAATTTGCTTATGTGAAATAACCAATAAATTTATTGCTAACTCTATCTCATCACTTATTCAACAAGACCTAAGCCCCAAGAATATAAATATTAATATTTCCCAAAGTGGGTGATGTTTCATTTTTTATTTTGATGTACCACAAATGAAACACTATGGCACATCAAAACTAAGCCTTCCTCTGGATATATGATTAAATGGAATATTCTAGAGGAAAAAAAATCCTTACTCCAAAAACTGAGTGGAAGGAGGTGCACTATATGTCCGTAGCCGATTTTGACCAAAATGTATTGGGTGATTCTGCATTGAAAAAAAGTCGACCCATATCCTACCGTTTTATACAATGGGCCCTACAAGCTGAGAAAAAAAAAATTTAGCATACTAAAAATGCTTTATTTTATATCTCGAGTCTAAAAAATGATATCGACATGTTTTTTCTATCTAAAAATTGGATTTTTAATGTAGATTACAGGAAAAATATAAACATATTTATTTTTGGTCAAATAAATTTTTAAAAAAGTGTTTAAATTATCAAGTAAACTAGCCTTATAGATTTTTTCACACCAAAAATTATGGCAGATTTGGATTTAGCACATAAAAAAATCATCGAAAACAAAAAAAAAATTTCGGTCCAAACATTTTTCAAGGGGGAACCCTTCAAATTTTTTTAAATATTTAAGTAATGGCTCATAAATCAGGAACTCCTCGAACAATTCAAAACAAATTTGGGACGTCGGTAAAGATCCTTAAACTCCGCGATTAGCTTTAACTATGGTGTTTCTACGTGTTTTAGAACCAACGATATCTGCAAAAGACTTCAATTTGGTTTTTATATGGTAAACTCTTTTTTTTACACTGGCCTTTTAAGATAATGCAATAGTTTTTTATATGTACGGAAAAAGATACATCCCTCTTTTGAACGAGTTCAAGAACGTCGATATTGGGTAAATTGAAGACGAGATACAGAGCTTCAAACCTAGACGTAATTTGGTGGCACCCCTGAACTGAAAAAAAAAAAATTTAGTTTTCGATGATTTTAAGGTGTCATTTAAGGTACATGTCGATATCATTTTTCATATTCGAGATATAAAATAAACCTTTTTTAGCATATTTTAGTTGTTTTTTTTTCTCAGCTTCTAGTACCATTGTATAAAACTGTAGGATATGGGCTGACTTTTTTTCTATGCTGAATCATCCAAAAAACTTTGTTTAAAATCGTTCTTAATACCTTAATAGAACTATTACAAAGATAAGAATGTATATAATCAATTAATTAACACTCTCCCTTCCTTATCAGCTATCAAACTCTCCTTTCACAATCTTTTAGTGCCTTTCAGCATAGGAGAGGGTTCAGCCAGGATTGCCACAATTTTCTGATTTAAACTAGGTTCTTGCCAAGGTATTTGCCCTGGGAGGATAAAAGAGTACTCTTCCATCCTCCTAGTATTTGTCCCTCTGTTATCAAACCCAAGTTTATTTTTATTTTTACAAGTACACAAGTACTGATTGTACTATTCACATTTTTCTTTGGCTATTACAATATTCTAAATTCTGACTCAGACTAAAACTGTTAAAATAAATCAATATGGAAGTTTGTAACTAAGAAATATTTTAGTATTCTACTTATAATATAATCCATAGAATTAAATAATATGCAGTCATAAAATTGAGATGCGGAATTTCAAAATCCTCTAGTCCATTTTACAAAATCTTTGGATAATCGTAAAAAATGAGGATTGAGTAACTTCACTATAGATTGGCCCATTGTTGAATTTTTTAAGTGATGTTGGTGAGGGAAGGCTTGGTAGAGTCAATAATTGTTCCAAGCTTGGTGGTTCAACACTTGTTGATTGACGGATGAGTTGTGCTTCACTGTTAGTCATTGATGGTCTGGCATCCCCTGTAGTTGAGTTGGCAAGGTGAGCTCCTTCCCAGTTGGCACGTTTAAAAAGGTATTTTGAGTTTTATCGCAAATGAGGGTTTCAGGTGACATTCTACAGCAGATGCACCAAGAATGCTGGTTACAATTTAAGTGGATTTTAAGTGAGTGTAATCTGTAATATTGCGGAATCAATTTTTTCTAATCTTCTCAATAGACTTTGCTGTAGTATAGAATATTTAAGTCAAATGCTATTTCATTGAATGTTTCATTTGATATATTGCAATTTTAGAAGCCATTCTATACCTGTAAAATATTTTTTCTTTAAAAGAATTATAGAAAAACACAAAATTGAAGAATATTCTCAGCATCAGAAAGAAATTCAGTGATGACACCACAAAACGAAAGCAAATACTAAATTTTCCCGATGCTCAAATCAAACTATTTATTTAAAAAATGGCCAAACAAACCATTTAAAAACTGCTTTATATCTGGTGAAACAAATATAATTATTTTGACTGAAAATAAGATTAATTTGGTCTATAAGGAAGCAAACAAATTTTCATTAATAAAGAAATTATTTTATTAAATAAACAATACAATATAGGGGTATTTTATTACTTCTATTAAACACCATAGAGCTATAATATATACAAATTTACATTGCAAGGTAAAAGAAGAAGAGTCAATCTTTCATTTAAAAAAAACAGTTAAACATTTAGTCATTTGATAAAATCAAATGAATTAAACTATAATATCCAGTAAACATCAATCAAACTTTCTACTTTACACAAGCTTTTTAAGCTAACAATAATCTATAGGAATCTTCCTATCTAGTATACACAATTTTACACAGAAAAATCATTTCTCAGGTAGAACTATCGTTTGCCTGTATTAGTCGTTCTCGTGACACAAGATACTCCATCCACGAAGCTAGTACGGAAAATGACATTGGCATTGTTGAACATTCCATCCTTCAAAGAGACGACAATGAACTAAAAAAAAAATAACAAAATTCACATATTAGTTTAAATTCATTCATTTATTTATAACTGAAATTACAAAATTTTAAATACGGTATAAACTTCCTATAACATCTACAATGAAATAACATCCATGATGAAATTCAGAAAAAAAGGTAAGCCAACAAAAATTATAGGGAAAATATCCCTATTTAGAACAGTAGATATAATGATGACATCAGCTGTAGTAATGCCAGTTTAGACAATTTTGATAAGTGAATGTCTTTTATAATGATGGACCAACTGGATATAAAAAAAAAAAACATTGAGCCAGAAGTTCTTCCAAGAAATATTTAGTTTTCATTCCATGGATTTATAAAATTCTGTGGTAGGAGTTTTACCTTTACTTCCTGGCACACTGAATAGTTTGTATGCTCTTAAATAAATTCAGTTCCAAATGAACGATACGTTCGTCACAACAAATACAAAATTAATAATACATTGACAAAAAGAGACTTTTAACTAATAGATTCAGTTGGATCACTTTATTTTTTTCAGAGCCTGATTATAAATGTTAATTAAAACTATATAGTGCAAAAAGGTAAAAACTAAAACACAAGATGTTAAAATTTATGACTCCATACTTTGATTTCTGGAGCCATCGGTATATAGGCAAAATATTGCAACAGCGAAGTAAATTGTGAATTCCAGTAGACATATGAACTAAGGGACCATTCGCATAGAGGTTTACCAGAATATTTAAATGAGTTTACCTACAAAAAAAGGAGAGTGTATCTGCCAATAAATAAAAAGTATTGATCCAGACTTGGGGATTGAAAAGGGATGCAGGCTTTATGCCAACCATTCACTGTCGACAAAAAATTCAAGAGAGCAGGAATTGACAAAAAAAATCAGTGAATCTTAATGAAAGCTAATTCTATTTATTTTTTTAATAAATAAATAGAAATTACAGATTAGACTGAAATGAAAATGTATACTAAAATAAAATCTTGATTAATTAAAATTTAGTAAACTAATTCCCCAAATATTTTATGTTTAACTTTTTTATTTCCTTTGAAAAAGTAATCAAAATTTTGGATTGGAAAGTCAAGTAATCCAACATGACTAATATAAGCACTATTAAAAAAGCAATCTATATAATTAAAATTTAATGAAATTTTAGATAACTAAATATTTATCAAGTGATGCTCAATTTCGGTCATTTGAGTTGCTTATAAATAAAGTAACTTAGTATAAAGGCTTGAAACTTATATGATATAAAATTGGCAAAAACTAATTAAAAGCTTTGAGGTATAAACTGTATGCTAAAGATATTAAAAAATTCAAAACTTATTATAAAAGAATTACAATGATAGATGACATAATACAGCCAGCATACCTGAGATTGCTTAAAGTGAGCTTTTAACATTTGTCCAATGTTTTGAGTGTGGGATGGATCGAGAGCAGCATCCACTTCGTCCAGAATATAGAGCGGAGCGGGTTTAAATAATAACATTGCCAAAATAAGAGAAAGTGCCACCAGAGACCTTTGCCCGCCACTCAGTTCGTCCAAACTTTCTTTCCATATTCCGCCAAAGCCAACCTTCACCTGGTCCAAAAATCAATATAGCAATTAAAATCAGAATATTTTTATTTTTGGAAAACAAATATACAATAAGAAATGAAGATTGAAATCAAAATAAAACTTAGTTGATCAAGGTAATTATTTAGCTGAAAGGTGAACATACAATAAAAATACCAAAATAAACATCTGCTTTTATTATATAAGCCAACATTTCAGCAAAGCTTATAGGCCATCTTCAGGATTAAATAGCTAGAATAAGCTACTATCAACTATGAAATATAAAGCGTAGATTCTGAAATATAAACAGATAATAATAACACTAAATAATAGCATAATAAAATATAGGGGTTGTGCTTTAAAACACAGTACATGGTTAAATATTGACTAATGTAATAAAAAAAACTTGTTTATAATGTTTTTTATTAAATGTTCAACATGAATAATCTCTAAATTTACAATCGCTTCTAAAGCTAATAATAGCACCAGATTACATTGGGGTATTTGCATGAAAAATATGTTCAGTACAAATATTTTTTTTTTGTAATCTTCATTGCTATTGATTAAGACCTAAAAAGTTTTTCTTGCTAAATAATAAGTTTTAGTTAAACAAAAATGCAATAAATACTTGCGAAATTTAAAATATCTAAACGCAATGCTACTGGTTAGACCACAGTGTGTCGCCAAAATATAGGCAAGCGTAACTACTTTGCTTAATTTGTGACCATGCTAAACTAATGATAAACTATCCAAGAGAATTTAATGTCAGTATAACACTTTTTTCTCCTACAAATGAGAATAGTAATAATTAATACAATGATATAACTAAATCTATTTATGTAATTTTCAAATTTTACCTCAAGGCCTTGCATGAAATCCTTGCCATCAACCGGTTTTAACTTGGCCTGAGCACTCGGAAGTAAAGAGCTGAGGATGGAATGAAAATCGTGATTGACTTTATCCCAGGCCCTGCGTATGACCTCTTCCTTCTTCACATCCAGTTCCTCTATAACTGACAATATCTTGGACCGATCTTCTTCAATTATCGTCTTCTTGTCCATCACTTCTTGAAACTGTATGACAACAAACAGTTTAGCTTCCAAAGCACTCGTTAATTTTTTCAAACATAAAACTTGGTTAGACCGCGTAAAAGTGGGGAAGGAACTTGCAAAAAATGGTTTAAAAGGTAGAAAAGTTTTAACTCATACTTGAAACTAAAAAGTACCCATAATTTATTTTGTAAATCTTAAAATACAACAGAACCTTGGAAATTCAATATAAGTTTTTCATTAATCATGAATGTTAATAACAGAGGATCTACTCGAATACAAAAAAAAAGTAGTCATCATTATTATATTATATAATAGTCATTATTATATATCTGCGCAACTTGTATTAAATGCTTAATTCGCTATTACGCTAAATAGTTAGCACGAATATTGAGTGAGACCCCTCTGTGTTAACCTACTAAAGTGTTATTTGCTAAAGTAAGGCATGCATGATCTAACAACAGCTATTTTTTTTTTCTAAAACGCCAAATCGAAATAAAAAGGTTGAGATGCTTGACTATGTGGTTAAAAATGCCTAGATAGAAAGCTTATGTGAAGATTCAGAAGATAAAGAAGGCGATGATGGATAGCAGTAGGTTTTTTGTCCTATATCGTCCAACATTTTGCTGATTCCTTCCACATTCTTTTTTTACATTCCATTTTACTTTAAAAAAAAAAATAGAAAACAAAATTAGTAAACAAAAAGAGCGTAAACACTTAAGAGTTGAAAACCTCACAATAAACTTATCTGTGCATTTACGAAATAACAGAGGTTTACCAGACTCCAGACCGTGCTAGCGGGCATATTTAACACATAAATACTACGCCTATTACTCGACCCCCAGCACACTTAACACATTAGCACAGACTACGTAAATACCCCAATTATTTTATTTCAATCATTATTACATTATTTAATAATATTAAATAATGAAGAAAAAAAATACAACCTTTTTTAACAATTATTACAGATTGGTTTGAAATTAAGACTCAATTATTAGATATTGTGGAGGTTTTTCAAGAATTTAATTTATTACTGTCATAAATATTTAATAATGTTTAATCAAGAGCTTTTGTGATCTTTTCAGTAAAGAAGAAAAATCGCAAAAACTTGTTTTATTTATTTTTTTTAATTTGCAGGGAGGAAGTAGATGCCAATTTTTTTTTTAATTATATGATATTTACCCAATTAATCCTGAATTTCATGTTTCCAAGGTTTGGCTTTATTTATAAAGCCTAATCCTATTCGAAGGTAGTTTATACTTTAACTCTAGAAACATACCTGTTCCTCTTGGCTTCCAAGAATGTCTAAAGATTTTGCACTTGCATGCTTTCCAAGTTTTTCCTTTGCTTCTCTTAATTTCTGTAATTTAGCCCCAGCAGCTTGGGGATCGTTATTTTTAAAATCATATCTCCCATTGAACTGTCCGAAGTATTCTCTATCAGTTTCTATCCATTTGTGTTTCTTTTGCAAGTCGTTAAGCTAAAACAAAGTCATTAAGAAGATCCAAGTTATGAGATAAATTAAAAATATAATTTTCTTCATGATCCTATTGCTATTACTACCAGAAGTGAAAATATTTTATTGGCTTAAAATGTTTGCAGGCATAGAGTTTAAAAAGGGAATTTTTTTTTTTAAAATAAATTCAAAAACTAAAAAAAAAATGTCTGATGATGATTTTGATATAAAGAATAACTATAGCTGTCCACATTAATTATTAAAACATAAATTATAAACTTGCATTTAATAAATTAACTTAATTGTAATGGTATACACAAAACATTCAATATGTTGGAAATCTGTTAAAATTTGACCTACGCCAATTTCATGACAACTTTATTAAAGGTCAATTCAAAAAAACAAAACAATGAGATAGCAATATTACGTTATATCTGATCATTTTTTGCTTAGTATTAAGATGTTTAATTAAAAATACTGATCAAAATAATTACCATTGCGGTCAGCTCACTAATATCCTTCTTAAAGTTTTCAATTGTATGAGATCCTGATATCACAACTAAATCAAAACCATTCATTCGCTCAGTTAGCTTGTCTCTCTCAGAAATAGCATTTTGAATTTCTGAATTCTTTTGTCCTATTTCATCCTTCTGTTCTTTAACCTTGCCTTTCCTTAGTTTAACATTTTCCTAAACAGAAAAAAAGGTAAGTATAATGACCGTTAAAAAACAAAAACAATGATCGATCATAAGAATCAGAAAATATGAAATGGCAAACTATGTTTTTAAAAATAAAAACAATTAATTTTTGAAGCTCGGGGCTTGTGTTTAAGGGCCAATATAAGTGAGAAAAATATTCTGATGTCCTTGACTATCTCTAAGAGTATTGATATATGTATATATATATATCTGATGGCCCAGACAGTGTAAAAGGAGTGTACAGAGGGATGGAATGAAAGATAGTGAATAAACAGGTTTTTAGGTTTTCATAGATTTGATATATAAGGAAGGCACCCAGAAAATAATGGAAGAAGGAAGAAGGTTGAAATTGATTAATCAACAACTGAAAAAAGGGTACAATATTTTAAACAACTTATTTGAAATTAACGTAGTTATATATAAATTCCTATATATGTATTATACATAACCTCAAATGGTATTGAAATTTTAAAAAATTAGTGGAATAAACTTAAGAAAATGCCTAACAATACGGCAAGAAACTTTCTAATGATTCAGGTAAAAGATATTTAACCTTCTCCTACTCTAATATAGTTCTAGTTGCCATAATTAATAAATGGCACCAATTCATGAGAATTGCGTTGATTGCACATTTTCGATAATACATTAAATTTAGGTGATTTAAAAAAAAAAAAAATTAATTTAGGCAATACCTGAAGTTTTGACAATTCTTCCAGCAATGCTCTCAGTTCATCTTCACGACAAGCAAACGCTTCCTGAAACTTAGCAAGTTGATCTTTTCCATTTTGCACCGATTTTTCCAATTCTTGAATTTCCAAATTCAGAGTTTCAAATTCCTTAACAGAAGTTTTTATACAATTAAAAAGCCATAATTGACAAAAGAACACAAAAAAATTACAGCAAAACCTTGATTATCCAAGATTAGCCAACAAAATCAGGATAACAACCATTAATGCATTAAAATATAGTAGTATAAAACATAGAAACATGCAAGAAAACATAGATAGACAGTTTTCCTTAAATTAGATCTTCGATCAACTATCTGAACAACATGATTAAAAAGTTTGTGTAATCAACTTTGCCCATTGGATAAGAAGTTGTGATAATTCATATCATTTTTGATGCATAAAGAATTTTTCAAATTGGACTAGTAGTTTTTGATAGTATAGATATAGAAAGATGAAGATGCCATGGCAATGAAACATGCACAAGCTGGACACTTTTTTCTTAAAGCAATTTATTTATTGTTACTGCTCTGTCCTTATGAATTATAGAGATATGTTATAAAGCCTAAGCCTTCCTCGATAAACGATTTATCTAATGCAAAAACAATTTTTCAAATTGGACCCGTAGTTCAAGAAATTAGTGTGTTCATGCATGCTGACGATTTAGCTTTGTATAATAGTATATATTATAGTTAATAACTTTATTATAGTTAATAAAATAAGGGAGGAAGAGGGAATATATCAATTAATTTTTGTATTACCACATTTTTCCAACTTAAATTTAATTTTAACAATAACATACTGAAAATTTGATGTCTATTTAGAGTCATATCGTTAGATTAAATATTGACTGTTATTTACTGAATTATATATACAGTTATGTATTAGTAATCTGCTACAGAAATAAGGCTCAAACAATCGTCCGTGATATAAACTTTTAGTTTTCTGTGAAATGTTATTTTATATATTATTTGGAGTTAAATACATTTCTATTGCTACCTGACCCACCCTTCCTCTTTTTCACTCTAGTTAACAGAGTTTTTACAGTAAATAAAATAAGAGCTTAAAAAATTACCTGTTCCCTCTGTTTCCATTTATTTCTACTATCCTCTGCTTTTTTCTTTATCCTTTTCAATTCTGATTCGGCATTGGATAATTCCTTCTCTCTAACAGCCTGAATGTTCTTCATTTTATTCTTCAGCTCGGATGCTTTAGAAGATTTTTCCTTAATATCTTTCTTGTAATCTTGGATCAGAGCCTGATTCTTATCTAAATTAAATTTTCATTTTAGGTATAATAACTTATACTTGAGCGAACATATTTCATCAATAAAAAATATATATTTAATACAGCATCATTATGGAAAAAAACAAAGATGTTATTACAGAAAAAAATGATAATTCCAGAATGCTTTCTAGATAAAATGAATTGGGGTCCATCAGCACAGGACCAACAAAATATGTTCTTAAAACTAATAGTATGAATACTGGTAATTATTTTTAAAATATGAATCAGTTGCACCTCCATGGAATAAATAAAATATTGAATGTATTAATGATTTGTCAATATTGTATACAAAATAAAAATATTACCAATTGCTTCCTGAAGAGTTTTAATTTCAGTCTGTAGTTGATAGTGAGAAGTCTGTTCCAGACGTGCCCTTAACATTTCTACTTCTCGCTCTCTGATAACTACTCTTTCCTTCATTTGTTCATAACTGAAAATATCAAATGCAAGATTATTAAAATAATGGCAAGTCTATCCACATGGTAATACAATTCAAAAATCACATCTTTCTTATACTCCTCCAAACTGACTAATATATAGATTAATAAAGATATACATATAAATAAATATGAGTGCCCAGTGTGGCAGAACAGAGCTCATATAATAGGTAATCAAAGTTAAGTAACATGGAGCGTGGTAAGTGCCTGGATGGGTGACCGCTCACCAGGGAAAGCCACACATCCCAAGATCTCCAAACAATTATACCCTCCCCCCTCTGTTATGCGAGGCTCATCAGCCTAATATAGGTTTAATTTTTTTCTAAGTTTTGATCAAATTTGTCTTAGGCAACCATATTTCTCCATTCCAAAAATTCCAAAATCAATCGCTATCTTTTGAATAATTCCTAAGATTACATGTCTGTAAAACACTGGTCAGCTCCTAGTCTCTACCTGTTGACTAAGGTTGTCTGGTGAATGATGGGCTATACAATAACCTTGAGAAGAGATTAATAGATTGTTTCATCAGATACTACCATTAGGGGGCACTAGGTGCTCTCATGTCTCTTGCTGATGCGGCTTTATAATCTATCTAATCTGTATTATTTTATTTTATTTTCCATCCTGCCCTGCTTAGAAGGCCATACGGGTGTTTGCAGGAGTGTGATGTTATGCATCCCTGCTTAACAACATACTGCTGTGCTATGTTTTCTAGGTTGAGTTGAGCTTGGTATCTATCTAGCTGCTAATACATTAGTCTATATATATAGGGATGCCATTGGGCAATCATTGAGGATGATTACCCCAAAATTAAGTAAGCTTATGAATACTTTTGAATTTCTTACCTTGTCCTCTAAATTGGATACCTTTCCAAGGGTCTGGTTTGTGGTTACCATTATTTAATAATTAACCAAGATAATGTTCTTACTTTTAAGTTAAATACTAATGTTAATCAAAGTTACTGCTATCTTAATTAAATATATTCAAATTAAATATGGGCATGGTTACTCAAGAACAACCTTCTTGCTAACATTTATCTTTATTCCTCAAAATTAAAACAACAAATTATTACAATAAAAGGTTAACCATGGAATGATTCAGCCTAGACTTAGCCATTAATTGTTTTAACATAAATTTCTTATCTGTACTAATTGGTGTTGATGGTTCCTCAGCACCTCTCCCTCGGGTTCCCCTGTATATCTTCAATCATGGAGCCAGAGCGCATTTCTCATCTTCAGAGTCTCGTTGTTCCGCCCTTGAGTCCGGCGAGGTCAGCGTTCAGCCAAGATCAATCTCGAAGTCCTTTCTCAGCCTCGATCAGTTAAGAGAAGTCCTTCCTTTTACCTCCTTGGTTCTCTTCCCCTTTCTTTCTTGTTCTGCCTAAGAGGGGGTCGAAAACGTTGTTCATTGGCCGACTAGTTTTATAGAGGGAGGAAATTCTGGGATTTCATCGGATGGCTCCACCCCTTGTCCTGACAGTCGGTATCTGCGAACCATTATCCAACTAGTATAATTTAATCATACCTTTTCCAGGCGGTCTCCACTTTTTCCTCGAGGCCAGCCAAGCCTAAGGAGACCAGTTCTTAAAATTGATTAGGTATCCCAGCTTTTGGCGTTGTTACATAGTTAACTTCTCGGTAGGGTTTTTAAATTAACTTATCCCTTATCTCTTATGTGGTGACATCTGTCATCGCCTGTCAGTTAACCTTCCTTCTTTCTACCTGCTCGTCCCTTATTTCTTTTGTTCGCACCTGGTCTGTTTAAATTATATAACGATAACATTGTCCAATATCAATAAATATTAGCTGCAAGTAAATCAGATTACAATTATCTCAGTAGCTGTGCCTGCTCTTCAGCACTTCAGCTTGGCCATCATCTTCATCTTCTGTCCCTCCGGGGTCTTCTATCCGGCGGTAATCCTGACACAGATGCTTCTGTCCTTCCCAAGGAAAAGTGTGTTGGACCCACTATCATCTTGCAACCACACACAAAGTTCTTGAAGTGAGGATAATTCTTTTCGGTCATCAGCTGAGGGGACTCGCTCTCCTTCAGAACATAGAGCTCTGTCTCCCTCAGTGCCTCATAGGTAGTGCAGGCTGTGACGATATGTTCGGCGATTTCCGGTATACCACAACTCGGGCATAGGGGATCGATGTCTATTCCATGTTTAAAAAGCTCTAAAACTCCCATGCCCCATGAGAATCTGTGAGACCCAGTCGTCCGGGAGAATCCATGTCGTTTCCAGTCGCGATCCGATGGTGGGAAAGTACTTCCTCAAGGTAGCCCCTTCAGTAGTAGTCACCCACTAATCTATCTAATCTGTCTTTCCGATAACAATTCCAGCTAATCAAGAATATATTAAAGCCTGGATAACTTAAACACATTCCTCAGTCCATTCTTTATATACAAATTCATAGCATTCTCTCATAAAATTTCTTCCTTTAGCAAATCCTTCAATATCTTTTTCCGAATTTCCTTATCTACTTCTATCCATAAATCCCCCTCTCTAATGTTCCTATAACACTATTATGCCTCCATAAGCAATAATTATTTATATTTAAAAAATAGCTTTTGTTAGTAACAATAATTTATAATTTAGTGAACAATTAAAAATTTGTAAATATCTAAGTGAAAATACAGCCAAACAAAGGAGCATAATACAGTAAGGGCCAATCTTCCTATTACAAACCTGCTTGTAGCATTCATTCGCATTTTATGGCTAAGCTTTCAATGTAGCATAAACTTTGAGCCAATAATACAAGATCACAAATGAAATTCAAGAACGTCAAATTACAAGCAAAGTAATGCCATAAATCTTAAAAGTAGGTATGTAAAATGTAGATTGGCCCTTCCTCTTATTCTCCTCCTAACATATTATTCATAGAGGACAATATGCCCAAAAATAAAAGTTACTTTTCATTTGATTTCAAAAAGTGAGATAAAATGGAAGAGCACAATGGGCTTACTTTTGAGCAATAGGGCCTATTCTCTGAAGCTGTTCACTCAGTGAGTCCAATTCTTTCTTCTTCAAAGCAAGATTTTTTTCTGCCTTTTTAAATTCTATAACAGTCAACAAAACAGGCTGACTTCGTTCAACAGCACCTGGAAAAATAACACATACCTTCAGAAATTTATTCATAACTAGTTGAAATGACCAGTCGTAAAATGATGGAGTAATTTGAAAAATCCTTTTTATGAAATTAAAATAAAAAAGATATGTCTTGCATCCATGCTTCCCTATTTATATTTGTAGAAATTTTAATTTATTAGGGCTAATTGATATTTACTAATTTATATTCAGGTTCTGGTTCCTGGCTTCATTTAAATTTAGTTATACAATTCTATTCTAGACAACTGGTATGTAAAATATTTCATTATCGAAGGAACAAAATAAGTATTACTATGGCCCTGGTAGTTACTCTTTCAATAAATTGTGATTCTACAATCTAAGTCAACAACGTTCATAATTATAAGGATAAAAAAAAAGTATATATTTGTAAATACCTCCAGAAATCAATCCACTTGGATCGAAAACATCACCATCAAGTGATATTGCCTTCCGGCGAACTACTGATGAAATTCTTTCAGCTGCATCAATAGTAGTACAAATGAAAACTTGTCCAAATGTCCATGCCATCACACTTTCATACTCACTGCTATATTCGACCAAGTCTTGGGCTAAAAATACATTTTCTACACCAACCTGCAAAAATTATTTTAAACAAAAAATTATTTCAATGATATTGAATTTCAAAATTATAATGTATAAAAACACTGAGTGAGATAACCTTTAAGAGTTAATCACCGGGTTCATTAGACATTCATTAAATGAAATATTTAATTGTCTTACAGGGAATTAGTTGTACTCGTTTACAATACAATCATTATTTTAGTCTTATCCTTGATCTTAAGGGAAGAATTTTATAATTCATATTTTATTTTATTATTGATGTTTAATGTTTAGATAAATATTCCATAGAAATGAGTGAATAAATAAAGAAATGTTCTAAAACGAGGTAATACAGGTATCGAAAAAATTCTTTCAAGAACAGTTAAAAGGTATATTTTTCTTATTTTTTTGCATGTGCCTGGAGGTAATGAATTAAATACAATTTAATAATGAACTGTACCCTTAGGTTTCTTCGTAAGTTAGTAATGAACAACAGACTGAGATATTTAACAGAACACTGGGTGAAAGTGTTTACAATATTTTATTTTTATCATTAAAACTTGTTACAAGATAGACAACACCACAACAAATATTTAATGTTATAACATCATGTTCTATTACATAAATAGTGTGGCATTACCTAAAAACTTATGAACGAAACTAAAAATGAAAATGAAAGCTATTAGATATGATATAAACAATCCGTTAAGACTAGCCGTAATCATGTACAAATAAAAAGCAAAAGCACAATTAAAATTAGGGAAGAAATAATAAGTGGTTTAAATACTCACTTCTTGTTGTGCCCTTCGAATTGTTTGTTGATCTATTTTGTGTCCTTGTATTTTGTTCATTGGCACAAATGTTGTTCTTTTCAGTAAATTCCCTTTTTCAATTAATTTGGCTGAAATTTGCTCATTTTCAACGGCAACATTATACAACTGAAAATTCAAAATAATTAAAAAAATACTAATCAAATTTCATTTATAAACAAATTAAAATGGGATTATACTAAACAACAATAAAACCTCAATTAAACAGGACAAAGAAGGAGGATAGGGCACGCAGAGATAATCAAAGCCCAATTAACTGAACCTGATTTAAGCAATAAATATTTGTACATTATATTTAGAACAGTAAATGATACAGAAAATAAATTATAATGAACAATGCTTTACAATCCAACAAAAAGATGAAAAATTAACAAACTAATGAGCTAATCTCTTAATGTTTATATCTTATAGTAATAGAACATGTAAGACATGGTTAGTGTTTTTGTTAGAATGTTGCAAGGAAATAATTGGTGCCACAGAACCAGGAATCAGAAGTAACATTCTAAAGCCATGGGTCTTTAAGTTTGTCAGGCTTGACAGTTTGAAACAGGTTGGAAATTAGCTGATGATGCAAGATAGAAGCTATACTAAAAAAAAATACTCCCTGAGCAGTTCCTTTCAATCAGAACAAAAGGAAGACAGACCTAGGCTACAGGGGAAGGATGTTGTTCCGAATGAAGGTAAGAAGAGCCCTTCTTTTAGTGTAAAAACGGAAGACAAGAACAAGTAGCAGAAGCTAAACAAGGTGGACAAAATACTGTATGTAGCTCAGTGGAACTTTAGATTATTCGGTAGATTGGAAAGTCTAAATGGTTTCCATTAACTACTGTGACAGCCATGGCAATGTAGAAAAACTCTGATTCAGCTTAATGGTTATGATCTGGACTTTGCCTTCCTCTCTCATACTGTGAGATACCTCATTTTCTTTCCTCTTTCCATTATATATGAATAATTACTGTATTTATTTACATGTTTTTAAAAAAATACTGCTATAGTCAGAAATAATGCAAACATATCTAATATAATTATATTTTCAGGGAAAATAAACCCATTTAAACTTCTTTCTTTCTTTTGTTCTTTAATAATTACATTAGATGTTTCAGGACCATTTTGCCCATTTTCAAGCCTGCCAATTATAAACAAAAATTATTGCACATTAATTTTATATCGTCGATAAATATACAAAAACTGACATGATTTGTTTGAACTTAATTTATTAAACAAATATTTGATATATTGTTGCATTACTTAAACTGAATGACTGATAATAGAGGTTTTACTTTTTTTTTTTTTTTTTTTTTTTTTTTTTTTTTACAGTACACAACAGACACTTCTATCTAAAGTGGCTTCAAATCAGCAAATCACTGCACAATGTTTTTTATGGTTAAAAATAACTGATTCTGATAAACTTATAGTCTTACCCTTCCTCCAGCAGCTTGCTCCAAAGCTCTAGCATATCGCTCGTGTTTGACAGAAAATAATTTGCAAAGGAGGCCTTTAACTTTGTTGCGATTAAAGTTCGGTTCAGGGTCTCTGTATTGAAAATTCAATCTTGAACAACTGAAATAAAAATAACAATACATGAATAATAACGGTGCAACAATAAAACTTCAACTTTAATTGGGAACTAAATAAAAAAATTACCTGTGTGCAAAATTATTAAAAGTTTCTGAGCAATGCCTGTACTCATTTGAGACAATTCTGTATTGTTCTTGAAGAGATTCTAGCTGTCCATCTTGATAGTCAACTTTGGATAGGCTTTCCTAAATAAAATAAATAAATAAATAATATATAAAATATAATAATATAAAAATAAATAAATAGCAATAATAAACTAACAAGGAGAGGCTACGGGCATGGCATCACGGATTTCAATGAAACATTTTTTTATGATACTAAAACGAAAAATATTAGACTTGTGTCCAAGGGTTCTTTCCAATGCAAGAAAACAATTTTTATCTTCCTTGTACGAAGTATTGTAATCAGGAAAATTTTCGGTTTTCAGATTTTAACAAAAATATCAATTTTGGCCATCCCTGAATCCATTTTGCCTAGTTTCATCGTGACGTATATACATAAGTATCTCACATAACTCAAAAACGGTTAGCAGTAGAAAGTTAAAATTTTGTATATGGGATTATTATAGCATCTAATTATGAACCTCCCTTTTTGGCTACTACTTGATCATTGGAAGTGGTACTTTACTTGAAGATCAAAATAGATTTTCATCAAAAATCTTATTATAATATAGTGCAAAACTTTTCAAATTTGATATTTATGATATATACATATACATTTACTTAAATAGTAATAGGTTTTGGTTCAAATTAGGAAACCGGAAGTGGTACTTTACTTGAAGCGATAAACTTTCACCAAAAATTATAATAAAAACATCTCAAATTTGGTAAATAAGATTTTTATATCAATATAAATAATATAATAGATTTTGGTTAAAATTGGTGAACCAATTATTATACCATTATATACCAAATTAAGGGGTACTTTCAGTATTAAATGTGCAAAAACCAAAAGACGCTTCAAGTAGGCTAAAAAAAAAAAATTAGGAAAAAGCAAATCAAATTTGTTCTTAGTGTCCTTTAAAATCCTTAAATAAAATTATTTTATTTTATTTATTAAATAAATTTTTAAAAAATTATATTTTGATTGTGATTTAATTTTGTTATATTCTAGTAGGCACTTATCTACGACAGTAAATGTGCAATTTTATGGAAATAAATTATGATTTTCAACATTTATAACCATTATGGATAATAATAATTGTATTTAATTAACTTATTTTTATAAAAAATTTAATTACGATAGTAAACTTTAAGGTGTTTAATTATGAATGTATTTATTTAACTTATCTTTATACAATTAAATTATTATTATAATTAACTGTGTAAAAATAAGTTAATGAAATTGATTAAAAATGTTTGTTAATCATGCGCTTTAAATCATGAAGATAACTTAAAAACAAACATTTTTATCAAATTGTTATTCGAATAAATTCTCTACTGCAAAAGATAACATATGGTGCGTGGCATACGCAAAGGACTGAACAGACATGTACCGATCTGTTTTTCAAGTATTAAATGGTATCATTCAATGAATGGTGCAAATTTTTCAGATAATTTTGATTTACATTAAATTTTCGGTTATAAAGGTACATAAAAAAAACTAAAACTGCATATTCTATCGTTGAAATCAACCCTTAAAAGGAGAAATAGAGGTGAACGATTTTTCATTCGACAAATTCACAAGGGAGTAAAAAATAATAATCTTATTACCAAAGAATTTGAGTTATTGGATTAACTGTATATAAAACTAAATCACTCATAGCAAGAAAATGAACTCAAAGAACAGACAAAGAGTTGTTCAATTATTAGAGTTGATAACCTAAAATTAATAAGAGATTCTATATCAAATGACAGTCCCCTCTCCAACTTAAATTATAATAACTGACTACGACATACTCTTAAATAAGACAGTTCTCTTTCTTTCTCACTCAGTTCCTTCTGATCTTTAGCAAAGGTCATCTCAGTTTTTTTCAATAAAGGTTTTTTACTATCAAATTCTTTTTTGTCCTGTTGCATTTGTATAGTGCATTTCTTTATTTCTCTTTCAGCTTCAGTCAGCTGCTGTTCGACAACTGAAACAGAAAAGAAATAATAAGTTGATGTACTGCTAACTTTATATTATATTATATATAATGAGATATACATAAATGGCTCAAAACTAGTTCTTTTCCATGAACCTCTGCTAAACAAAAATCAATGGCCAGTTGATTGATTTTCACTCAGCACAATTGATCAAACAGCCACTTTTTTCACTCACTCCTCAGAACCTTTTTGAATTAGTTCATGAGCAAATCGCCGATTCCTAACAGAGATACCTCATATGTCATAGGATTTGATATAAAATAGAAAAAAGAAGTACTATCCACTTCATCAATAAATTAGGGATTGATAAATTATTTGCCACTCCTATAAATTTGTTTTATTAAAAACTAGTTTCGAATGTTATACATTCATCCTCAGTTCTAAGAGCTCACAAAAAATTCAAAAATAAGCAATTCAAAATATAGCTGGTATTATTATACATATTAAATTAGATTAATATAAATCAGTATTATATAACATTTATGAATTTAATTAAGACAAGAAATCAAATACATGTTGGTAATCACCAAGGTTTAAATGGATTATATCCAACAGAATAGTTTGTACTGGTTTCTTCTCGCATTGTACTAACAATGAGCGACAAGTAGGCAGGATGTTTTTAGGTAAACGGTTTAAGGGTCAGGGTTTTCCCAGTAATGCCGGTGGGTAATTGTTTTTTCTGTTATTGACGGGAATAAATTTAAGATTGGACTATTGGAGATATTTATTTGGTCATTTAAGCAAAAATCTGGATTGGATTTGAAGGATTTTATTATTTCAAGTGCTTCATAAATATTTAATTTGAGACTGTTTTCAATGTGATGTATTAATTTAAATCCTGAGTCTTTGATGAATTTATGATTATTTTCATTTAAATGAATTGCAAAGTTGGAATTATCTGTCTTATTATTATATGCACGTATATGTTCCTTTAATCTCTGATTTAGCGATCTTTCAGTTTTTCCCGTGTATTTGGCTGCACAATCATTACAATTTAGTTCATATACTCCGCTTTTTTGGAAAGGGTCTATTTTGTCTTTAGGAGAAGATTTTTTGAATTTTTTGTGTGCTCTTAGAACTGAGGATGAATGTATAACATTCGAAACTAGTTTTCAATAAAACAAATTTATAGAAGTGGCAAATAATTTATCAATCCCAAATTAGATTGATCCTTCTATACCACCATGCGGAAGTCAACTGATCATCAATAAATATTTGCAATAATAATAAATATTTGTTCCAAACATGAGCAATATCTTTTTTTTTTTAAATTAGCAATCTATATATAGTTAAAAACTTAAGGAAGGACCTTTTAGTGCACTTGTGCTAGTTTGAGGGGAAATAGCATTACCTCTCTATGTGACCTCTAAGCCTCACATACCCTGCTGAGGAGAAATATTTTGAACTCAATAGAAATAATCAATTTCTATCATTTTAGTTACTGTGATTGACGCCTAAAAGTAACCACCCACCTTGAGACAGTTTTGTTGATTATTGTTTGTATGGCGATTTAGCCCGATATTTTTCAAGTATTATCTCGGTTTTTTAAACAAATTCTAGTGAGTTTTGTTTCAGAATTTAATTTTAAAAGTTTTTACATACATCACTTCTTGTAATAAAAAAAAGCAGATATACAGATATTATTCGATAGTAAACTCTAGTTAATCATTGCTTTATTATAGTGGCTTACCCATAAGTTGATCTTGTAAAGTAGCATTTTCGCCATCTTCACTCTCTAAGAGACCAGAACTTACAGCCTGAAACTTCTTTTGAGCCGCAGCTAGTGCTTCAGCATCCTGTTTATCAGCTTCCCGTAGACTGTTGAAAATGGCCTGGACTTTTGATAGTTCTTCGTTTTTCTGGTTTAAAGCTTTCGCATCATCATCAATGTTTTTCTGTAGCTGCTTCAACTGTTTTGTATCAGCCGATATGGTTTCTTTAGCACTCTTAACTTTTGCAGAACATTTTGCTTCCAACTGTTCAGCTTCTTTCAAATGATTCTCAAGCTCTTGTAGTTTCCCTCCACACTCCTGATCCCGCTTTACTTGTAGTTCACCAATCTCTTTTCCTTTTTTCTCAATTTCTACTTTTAATTCTGTGATTGTTGTCTTAACAGAGTTTAATTCATTTTGAGTAAATTCCATTTCTTTTTTTCTATTTTTGACTTCATCCTAAAAACAAACCAATGTTTCAACATGTATAAAGTTACATACAAATCTATTAAAACTTTATTAACCCAAAATGCCATAAAAGTACCAATGACATAAATAAACCTATTATGTTATAACAATGTGAGTAGGTTACAGTCACCTTAGTTCAGCATATCAGCAAGAGAAATGAAAGAGTTTAGTGACATTGCACTTACAGTCTCATCTCATGCTAAATAAACAGTCTCACATAAACTAAGTAACCAGAGTCAAAATGGGAGGAAGGGGAAATAAGGGAGGAAAACAGAATCAGTTGGGCATTTGGAAGCATTGAATCACAGAATCTTAAGAACTGTTTATGGATAGAATAAATAAATTACAGGGCTGAACAAATCCAGAAATTCAATGATAATAACATCAACAATCTTTGACTGCATACCTCCACATCTACTGAATCCCATCAAAACACCAATCTTCAACCTCATGAAGTTAGCTGAGAAGCAACTTCAATAAAGAAGTAGTAGACTGGTCTTTAAAACAAACATAAAGGAAGGGAATTATCCATCATGAGGAATCAACCAATAAAACAGGGGCTACTAATGGGAAAAGATTAGTTTATAGAAAGGGATATCTAATTTGTAATTTTATTAAATTATTCCGATATTATGTCGTTTTCTTTCAGTAGGTAACAAGTTCCCAAGAGATTTTTTAGTGTTCCTAGACAACATTAGAACTGTCTATTTCACTGGATAAAGCATTGGAAATCGACGGTCTCGACATTTTAAGTGGAAGAGGCCGCTTAACTAATATCTTATTCTACTGCTGCAGACTTGTTCAGCTCATAAATGGGGAGGAAAAAAATTTTACACTAAATTTTAACACTTAAAACAAGTAATAAAATTGTTTAATTAGAGTGGAAAAAAAAAATTGTGTTTTTAACCTTTGCCGCTGAACCATATGATATCTCTGTATTAAAGATCGATATACCTTTAATTATGACCTTCAAATAAAGTACCCCTTTCGGCTCTTCAATTTCAACGAAAATCTATTACATTACTTATATTGATATAAAAGTCTAATTTACCAAATTTGAGATGTTTTACATTATATCTTAATATAATTTTTGATGAAAGTATAATATGATCTTCAAGCAAAGTACCACTTCTGGTTTGCTAATTTTAACCAAAGTTTATTATGTTATTTATATTAGTATGCAAGACTTAAATACCAAATTTGAGAAGTTCTGCATTATATTTTAATATCATTTTTTATGAAAATCAATAATGACCTTCAAGTAAAGTACCATTGCCGGTAATCATGCAGTGACCAAAAAGGAAGGTTCACAACTACATTTTACAATAATCCTAAATACAAAATTTTAACTTTCTACGGCTAACCATTTTTGAGTTATGCGGCATATGTACGAACATATGTACAGACGTCACGACGAAACTAGTCAAAATGGATTCAGAGATGGTCAAAATGGATATTTCCGTTGAAATCTGAAAACCGAATTTTCGCAATTACAATATTTCCTTTACTGCGTACAAGGAAGTAAAAAAAAAATATAGAAAAATCTCAAATCAAGTCAAAAGAACTTTTTGGAAGTGCCTCATAAGTTCAAAATAAGTACATAGTGTCAAAGAATAGTTCTATTTAATATATTTTGGCCATTGAAATGATTGAATTACCTCTGTTTGACAAAATTGCCAGGCAACATATAGCCTAGTCTGTTGATCCAATTCTTTGAGAACCCTTTGATATTCAACATACTGATTTCTCTCATCTTTCATCCGTTGTAGTTTCGGATTAATCTGTTCAGTAACCATCTAAAACAGAAAAAAAATAGAGTATTACAAAAATGAATAAAAGTGTCATCAGAAAAGTTTTGATACAAACAAATAATTTAAGAGTAAGAGTAGTAGAACCCACACATAGTGATAGATAATGAAATAGAACACATTTTCATAATTAAATAATTTTCAACGCTTTTGACCAGGAAAAGTGCTAAAATATTTTAAAATAAAACATGAGCTCTGAATCACAATCCATAAATTTTTATCTTCAACCTTAGTAATAGAAAAAAAACAAATACAGTAGTAATAACAAGTAGCAAATAACAAATACAGTCAGTCCTCGAGTTACAACCGAATTCAGTTCATCCACCTCACTCATAAGT
Source organism: Rhaphigaster nebulosa (assembly GCA_948150685.1). Taxonomy (NCBI): domain Eukaryota; kingdom Metazoa; phylum Arthropoda; class Insecta; order Hemiptera; family Pentatomidae; genus Rhaphigaster; species Rhaphigaster nebulosa. The sequence continues at coordinate 73,404,894 of OX411312.1, forward strand.
CGAAATGGTTGTAAGTCGGACAAAAAATATAACATCAAAGTTTACGTAAAATATTTTATTTGTTTGCTAAATGCAAAGGGAAATAGTAAATAATATATTATATTTAGATATAATATTTATTTTAGGATATTTTTGTCTTCTTTGTTACTAATATCTTCTTGCCAATTGGCCTCAAACGCATACAGTAGGTAACTGACTGGGCATTAGCTGAATAAATAGTTTACACCATCTTGTTTTATGAAAGGAATGCGCAATTGATGACAAAAACAAAAAATGTTCTTATTTTTTAATTATTTTTTTTGTTGATCATAAGTCTGAATTGCTGTAAGCCGAGAACTGACTACTGTATTTTCAAATTAATAAAAACGTAAAAATGAAGTTTTAATTCAAGCAGGCCATGAAACAACATTCAGATGATTTTTTCATCAATAAGCCACAAATGTTCAATAAAACTATTATTCCATTAATAATGAAGCTAATGAAAAGATAAGATGGGAAACAGTTCATTAAGCCAATATATAACATATTAAACTAAGTAATAAATCAAGATTAATTTTCTCCAGAAAAAATCAAAGAATTTCTATGCCAACCCATCGTAAATAAGTTTCAGTTATATTTTTAGGTACATGGAGTTAAAAAAAAAAAAAAATTAATTGTACTTTTTAATTTAAAAATAACCATAAAACTAGTCAAAACTTTGTTCAGAAAATGAATAAATTAAAATAACAAAACCACTGTCCATTATAAACTTCAGTGATTTGTTTTAACTTGAGATTTGACCAGCCATTGTAGGGGTTCATAATGAGGGATTTGGAGATTGGTTGAATAAACAAAACAGAACTTTGAGCAGAAGAGTGGTTACTTTCAAGATCTAATCAGTTTCTCTTCTTTTCTCTTTTTTTATTCCCTCATTTCAAATCTCAAATTATAACAAACATGCTTATAATACTAATAAGAAAGCTTAATAATGCATAATATAATAAAAATATTTTCACCAACAAATTCAGTTTCTACAAAAGTTCTGAAATTTGAAAGATTTCAATAGAGAAAAGCTTTATTTCTAAGCGATGCTTACCAAATATATTGGAGTACTATATAGAAAACATATTTATAAGTATGTGTTCGATAAAATATAAATAATTTTTTTTTGTCAATTTCATATAAACTATCTATCTTAATACAATATCATTATTACCAAATCTGTTTTTCGTTTTTTTTAGCCCTTTTGCATTCTCATTAATCCAATATTTCTCTTTTCCAGTTAATCCTTTATAATTTCATAGCATGATAAAATTTATATATAAAATCAAAAACTAATCAAATTTTAAAAGTTCAAACACATAAAGACCTAATTAGGTACTTTAAAAAAAAAGTATATTTCTTACACCATCAATTTCTCTCAGTTTTCCATCTTTCTTTTCAATGGTTTTTTGGGCATCATGTTTTTTGTTTTCATACATTCTTGTACCAGCAGCTTCTTCAATCATTGATAATATCTGAAATACAAACAACAGTTAAAGGAATTTATATTATTATTACTTTTTTTTTTTTTTTTTTGTATCTTTGTTTAAGCTACTATTAATATAACTAAAACAAACCTTTATTCGAATGCGAACAAAATCAGTAGAAAATATAACAAATCCTAGGTAAGAGATATTTCAAATATGGGGAATAAGATGCACTGATAGCTAATAAAGTGAATCCCTTAACACTTAGAAAGAGTTTAAACTCTTTTGAATAAAGTAAAGGAGAAACACAGATAATAAACAAACATACAAATTAATAGAACTGTCATTTCATACAGCCATTTTTTAAATAGACATACACAAATAAAACAGAAAATAAAAATATACTATAATTTAATGGAAGAACTAAAATAATATTTTAATAGGTAAATCTCAAATTTATACCTAAGACCTGGGCCTATTTCATAATAAAATACAAGTGGAAAAAGTGCTGTAACTAAGATTACACATTACTTATCGTCATTAGATAATAACTAGTATACCCGAGCGAGAACTCTTGCATTAGATATCTATCCTTTTTCTAATCCCTAATACATTCGAAGTGTAAGCGATATTTATTCGTATAAACAATGCAATATTACCAAGAAAGTTTATTTAACACACACATAGTTTACAGTGAAGCTACATAGTTTATAGTGACTATGTTGAAGTAACAGTTTATTTAGTAAGTAATTAGCTTGCCCTACAGAAAAAATATCCCTTCAGTTTAACAGTCAAGCCTTGCCCTTATAGTGACTATGTTGAAGTAACAGTTTATTTAGTAAATAATTAACTTGCCCTACAGGAAAAATATCTCTTCAGTTTAACAGTTAAACAATAAGACTCAGCTTTACTATTTTCTATGTATAGTATTCAAATTTAACAGTGCTTTAGGTTTAGACATGGGAAAGAATATACAATTTCCCACTTATTAAAAAGTTTTTGCATAAAGACTCAAATTGATATAGTTTCCATGACAAGGCATGTATGCCAGTTGTCATAGGGACCATAAGGGGCTACATCACACGCGTAATCTCACAAATGGTAGGTTTTAGGACTTTAAAATGCTGGACCAGTACGTTCCATTGGAAGATAAATGGTCTTAATGACCACGTCAAAATCTTTAAAAGATGGCCTGTCCCGTCTTGATCCGCCGACACAACTGTCAGGATTTTGAAACCTTCCAGCTTTTTCATCACTCTCATAGATAGCATTTAACCCTCTAATGGCAAGGTGAAGTCTTGGTACTTACTCGGCCGGGTCGGATCCGACCTGAAGCTATTTTCTGCTTCTGCTGCTGAGAGCAAAAATGGTTAAAATGTTAATAAATGACACCAAAATGAATTTTTAATTCTCTACTTATTGTTTCTAAACATTTTGTTTTCAGTCTTAAATAGTTAAAAGTTCATCAAGATTATCACAATCGTTAAGTGACTTATCACAATAAGTTATCACATTGGACAAATAAAATAAGTGAAGAAAAATGAAATGAACACATAAATAAAGTAAAACTACGAGCAAATACTCATTTCAAAAAGTTTGTAGGAAAGCTGCAAATTTATCTAAAGTCTTTCGTGTTTCTCTTTTTGGTCATTGTGGCCTGAAAAATAGGTGGCCCAAAGACGGGAGAAAAAAAGTCTTCAGGGTTTAGGTTGCAGTTTTATAAAACTCCTGCTATGAACAACAATATCATAAGTGCTTTTAACTCCAATGCTCCATTAGTTGATATAAACCACTGCTCTGATTCATAATTTCGAGGTTTTTGGATTTGTTAATTTGTACAATTTTGTCGCTAATTTGATCTGTAATAAAAAGAGAAAATAACTGTAATTCATCTGTGAGTTCTGAGGCCTATCATTTCGGCCCAGGTAGATGGGTGACAATGTTAGAAGCTGGTGTTTTGGTCTATTTTGAACGAACCAGAGTCTTTGTCCAAATGGTGTCCTCATCCCTTCTTAGTTCAAACTCTCTTTCCTCGTCCGTATCTGACAATGAGCTGAGATCTTATTCGGCATCGAAATCATCGTCGTTTGGCAAAATTTCGTCATCTGCCTTAAATACTTCACTTTCAGATTCTGAATCTTCCTCTTGCTGTCGCCGTTATTCTGCAAGAATTTCTTCGGTAGTAGTGAAAATTATTTTATCTGCCATTTCACAATCTTGTAAAAAAAAGTACATTAAATTTGTAGCGTTAACATGTAAGATGGGTCGCATCCGACCCATCCGTCAGACAAAAAAAAAAGTCGGTGAAATGTGGAGGGGGTATTTCACTTATCTGAGTGATGTGAGGTTATACACCGATAGAAAAAGAGTGGAACTAAAGATTCCTGAAGTCACGCCTCTCCAACTCACGCATGGAGGGAGTATGAACAAAAACGTTATGTCATGGATCATATCCGACCCTTACCTTACCATTAGAGGGTTAACAAAGGAAATTAGGATTCGTCACTTCTCTGGGAGATCCTCTTTCTTTTGATACCTCACTCATCAAAATCCATCGCTCCTGAGAGCCGGAAAAGGGATCTTTACTACCTTATTATATTTAGAAAAGTGATAACTATATTCAATTTTTTTAAATTTATTGTTTTTTAATAAAACTATTTGTAAATATTATCAAGTTTCAACATTTCACAGTGCAAGTTATGGGCATAGTGAGTCATAGATCCACTTTTATTTTAAGGCGAGTTCACACGGGGTCGTAAAAGAGACAAGTTTAACACCATCTTGTCCGTCGTTCGTGGTCTCGCCCAGTGGTGAAACAGGCGAGAGAATGAAGTCACTCATGCCCCCTCTCCATTTTAAGCCTTCTAGTTCTCCCTACGACTATTTGGGGATTTCTCAACCTCGAGCGAATTTCTACAGAAGGAATGACAGTATTTCACATTTGAGTCCTCTAAATAACTCATGCGAATTGTTTTTAACGTTTATTAAACTACTATGTTTTGGCAAATTGCCATTTCTAGCTTTTTCTATGGTATTCATATAAACTGATTTTAAATTATTATTAAAATTATGTAATAAATATTTTATGGCTGAAAAATTCTGTCACTTGCTAGAATTTGTTTTCATGCTTTTATTATATTATTATTATGAAAGTAATTAGGTTTTTATAAAAATTGAATGTCTACTTGCTTTATGAAGATAAGTGTGATATGTTTGGTTGATTTGGTTATCATACATTTATCCATGCCACATAATTATTTATTAAAATATATTTAAATTAAAAAAAATTTGAACTTTTATTTTTTTTTTTTGTAGAAAGAGCTTGAAAAGCACAAATAGCAGTCTATTTTTTTTCCTGAGAAATTATATAGATACTTTATTGCAGTGTTCAAATTGCCCTGTCAAGTTATCCAGGGTGTCCAGTCATAAGGCATGAAAAAATTCAAGGATTTCAAGTAAACTTTAAAATTCAAGGCGCTTTTCGTCAATTTATTGGATTAAATTTAAAACAAAATCAGAACCATGAAATGTAGTATTTGGTTTTCTCCTGATAAAATGACAATCAGGACTTGAGAATGACTTGTATTGACTTCTGCTTGAATGTCCATTATCTCATTGAAGAAATGCTTGCTGTTTGCAAAATAATCAATAATGCTTTATTGGTTTCTTTCTTCAGCCTTAATAGTAATTTGGTGCATTCATTTATGTGGGGAAAAGAAAATTTCCAACAAAGAGTTCATTGCCAACACAGAAGTTAACCATTCTCTCCCCACTTTCATTGAGTAGCGGGTCACTTAACTACCTCCCAATTGCTCCCTCTCCCAAATCAGGGTCACTTCCTATTCTTGCATTCTAGTCTCCTTGCACTATCACAAATTCATCCTGATTTCTTATTTCATCCAGATGGTGTTGTAAGTCCTCATAAAATTGGTCCTTCTCAGCAACATTGGCATCATCTGTTGGTGCATATATTTGTAAAATCGTAAGTTTGTGTATCAGTTGAAGTTCTGTACTCAAGAGTCTGGAGTTTATAGGTTTCCAGTCAAGAACTTTACTTTCTACTTTTTGGTTTGTAATAATGCATACGCCATGTTTTGCTCTCTTATTTAGATCAATACCGCAATAGCACATGGTAAATCCAACATTCAACTAGATAATATATGAACCCTTCTTTTTTTTTTTGCTAATGCCTAGGATGCCAGAGTCTATACACATGCACCTACAGGCTGAGACAATTAAAAATTATCTGTAGAGATATGTCAGTTGGAGAGAGGGGTCCATTAGGAGAGGTTTCACTGTAAATAAAATTAAATATGTGTAATATTATTAAATATATTTATAAGTGAATGAGGATATTTTTCATTTTATTTTGCTTGTTTTACGTATTTTTCAAGATTAAAAACATCATATATATAATAATAATATTATTCATACTCATTATTAAGGCAATAAAATGAAGTATAGCAACCCTTTATCACTGTCACTCCGCCCTCAGCCTCAAGGGCAAGTGGCGAACTTATAAGAAGACGAGTGTAAATCAGCTGTAATTGAATCTTGGAATTGTATGGAGCTAGATCGCTTAAGAGAAGATAGTACAATGGCAGAGGTGGAACGGTTGGAGGTAATATGTTATTTTACCATTCCATAACAACTCTAGTTCACGACAGGTAGAGCGAACCGTATAAGGTAGGACAGAAAATAGAACAAGAACATGTTTGAGACAGACGGACTGATAGACAAAGTAAGTGGAAGGAGGCTTTTTTGAAACTAGATATGGTAAGGTTAATGACTAAATTTACAACATTTTATATAACAACATTTTGTAGCCAAGTATTAATGAAAAACAGAATTATTAGACTAAAAACTAAAAAGTTCCCGATGACTGACGGTTTTTTAAGCATAAATCCCAATTTTCCCCGACAAAAAATTCAAGCAGAATTCCCGATCTTCAAGGAATTTAAGGATGCTGGACACCCTGGTTATTGTCTATCACAGGTCTCCATAAAAACTGCAAATTAACTAGCAATCACATGTTTCTAATTATTTACTTGCCTCTCATTGGTCCAATCCACACAGAGCAAGTGTTTAGAGACATGATTGGAAATACAGCATGATTCACAAGAATCGAGTCAATTTCTACAACAACTACCTATTGCTTTTAACTTAATAATTTTATACAAAAATTAATATTTTTTATATTGACCAGTTTTATTCTACTTGCCATTTTCGCCAAAACAAATTGGTTAAAATGTTTTAGCTTAAAATAACTTTAAATTTATCCCAGTTTAAAAACAATAATCAATTTCTAGTTTAGATACAGATAATCTTAATTTTTAAAAACACATAGTTGATTTCTTCACGAGGTCTACAATTTACAGAACTATTAGTTATTCTTATATAAAAACCTACACGATATATTTATAAACATTACTCTTACATAATGATTACAAAAAATAATAATAATCTATACTTTTTCATTTATTGAGCTCTGTATTATATATATTAATAAATTCTTACTGCAATTATTAAAAAAATTACAGAAAAAAATATTACCCGTTGAACTAGTAATTTAATTTAATTTAAATTATTTTTAATCATATTTTCTCCAAATAAAATAGACTATTGCACTGGATCGAAAGTCGTCAGTGAGGGGCAGGACTGCGTTTTTTAGCCGTTTCATAACCACTACAGCACGATTGTGGAAATTTTGGAGATTTTTCTCCCGTTACATTTGAGAATCCCCAGTGACCCCCTTAGGGTCAAATGAGCTAAAATTTGGTATATAGGGTTTTCTTCTAGGCAGACGATACCATAAAAGTATTGGTGAATTCCAGTCAAAATTTTGGTATGTTTACCTGAAATTTTGGTGTTTTTAAAGTTTTGCACATCTCTACAGCTCTACCAAATTAGTTTATAGGGTTGAGCTGGTATTTGAATTGAGTTGGTGTTAGGGAAGTATCTTTTGGGGGTCTCAACTTGGTTCCATCTCCCCCGGGTATTTCAATTTTTTAAATATTTGTGCACCTCTAAAATCCCTCCAAATCAACTTAGGAGGCTAAAAACCTGTTGCATTTGAAAGTTAGTTAAATTACCTATAAAACAAAAGAAGAATAATTGAAATCGGACCAGTATTAGCAAAGATATGGCTATTTCAATTTCAATACCTTTTTAGTCATATTTCCCCCGAATAAAAGACTATTGCACTGTGTCGAAGGTCGCATGGAGGAGTGGGACTACATTTTCTCTATATATTTATAGTGTTCTATATTTTTGCTTCCCTGCTACATTTGAGCATCCCCAGTTCCTTTGGGTCAAATGAGCTGAATTTGACTATGGTTCTAGGCAGAACCATACCATAAAAGTATGGGTAAATTCCAATCAAAATTTAGATATATTTACTTGAAATTTCGGCGTTTTTAAAGCTTTGTGGAACTGGTAACAAATTCAGGATCACTTTTTTAGCCACCGATTTATAGTTTAATAGGTGTACAAAGAAGTCATGTGGTGTCCATATCAGATATTTTATTTTAGTGAAAATACGACCTTAGTGACGGAGCTCTACTGCTCACGGTTTTTTTTTAATCTAGTTAATTTTTTATTTATTAATCACAGTTCTTTGTTCTTCTCCACCTCTCCGAGTTTCAAGTTGACAAAAACAGTATACAGTCAGTTCTCGACGTATAACCACCTCAACTTATGACCATTCGGACTTTAGGCGAACAATAATAAATTAAGAAAATAAAAACATATTTTTGTTTTTATCAATTGTACTCCTGGCGTACAAGATGATGTATTCAATTTCGTTTGGCATTTGGATGATGCCCTCAATTTTCTCAGCTAATGTCCATTCAGTTATCCATAGTGTGCGTTTGAGAGCAGCTGTCAAGAGGATATTAGTTATAAAAAAGAAAATATCCCAAAATATATGTTATATCCAAATATAATATATTATGTAACTATTTCCCTATACATTTATCAAACAAAAAAAATATTGATACATAAATGTTTTAGTGTTATATTTTTTGTCTGGCATACGACCATTTCGACTTACAACAAAGGTGGATGAACGGAACTCTGCTGTAACTCGAGAACTAACTGTATACACATGGTGAACTCCTTCTGGTGATCCAGCCAATTTCTATAATTTACAAATAAACTTCTTAAAAATTAATATTAAATCTAAACTTGCTTTTTTATTTTTTAACTCATGAATTAATAGTTTGCTAATTACTTTAGCAGTTTTACGCTCTACCATAAGTGGATATAGGCAAGAAACTCATGGCCAGGAAGTGCACTTGCTCCGTGTGAACTGTAGGGATTGAGCTTGTCCATCCAATAAGCAATAAGCACATGCACAAAATGAGAGTTGAACTTGCTTTTCTTTTTTATCCTTGGTGTAAAGCACCGCGACCTTGTCAGATCTAGTGTGCCACCATTTTCTTAAGCTGTTATTTATAACACGATTTTTTAAGAATCCACATATCTCAGATTTGTAGGATTAATAAGCTCACACTGCTTTGGATTTGTTATGCAGTCTAATCCAAACAACATGAACCTCAGTCTTAAAAATCTATTGCATAGGCAGATAAATGTGTTGCACTGTCTCATCCTCAGAGTGACAGAATCTACACAAGGGAGAACCTGTCAATCCGAGTCTGAACAACGGTCTATTTAGTTTACAGTGCCCAGTATAGATCGCTGTAATTTTCCTTGGCGAGTCAATGTCCAAGTTCCGAAGCTGTTCGCTTCTGCTGGCACAGTGACCATCCAGAAACAACTTTGAGTTAAATTGTTCCTTTTGTTGCCAATATTGTTTGGCCCTAATGTTATAGGTCGCCTTTCATCCCCACTTCTAGCAGCATGATGGCGCCATAATTAATGGCAAGTACTTCAGATTGAAATACCGTTATGTGTTTGCCTAGTGGAATCGAAATCCCATCTAGTGATTTATATTTTCTCCAAATCCCAGCTCCGGATCTGAGAGCTGTGAGAGTCGTCTTTGAAGCAGTTGATACCAATATTGGGTCTGTGCTGCTTTGTTTTATCGATTAAGACATAATAATTACTCTATGAACTAGGGAATTTAAATCCCACCCTTAACGCTGAATTCGCCTTAATGTTATGGGCACCCTTTGTTTCATAATAAAGTACAAGTATAAGTGGTCCTATAACACACTGTGAAATGTTGAAACAAAATTAAAATATTTATATTAAAAAATGGTAACTTACAAAAAAAAAAAAATGAATAAAATTACTATATTGAATTATTTCTAATTATTGAATAAAATTATTATAACCTAATTACGATAAATAATCTGTAACATCTAAAAACGAACCATTCCACTTGTACTTGTACTTTATTATGAAATAGAATCCAGAAGTATAAACATTTTTACATCTATGGGCACATGGTAAGATATACAGCATTTATTTTTCCAGATAAGACATAATATTAAAAAGAAATCATAGTCTTAAAACATAATTTACAAACTAATAAAACAAAGAAAAAAAAATTAAGATTGACAAAAAGATATTGTTAAAATGTCATGACAAAAATAAATACCCATATATTATTAATAAAGTGCTAAATACTTTTATAATAATTAAATAACATTGAATAAAAACCTCAGTGTCAAATAGCAGCAGAGTAACATAAAAAGAGTTGGGGGACTCTTTTATAATATTGTTAGCATTATAAAATTAAGATTGAATATCTAAATAAGAGCACTACCTCTGGTGGCTTCATGTTCAACACTTTTGTGATTCGCCCCTGCATAATTAAAAAATGAGGATTATTGACATTCAACTGGACAGAACTAAAAAAATCATTCACTGCTTTGTTGGTGACTGATGATCCATTTATCATGTACCTGTTTTTTCCAGCAACAACAATCTGAAAATATTTTTAAAATATATTGTTAAGCTACATCTTTTAATTTAAATTAAAATTATGACATTTTTTCTTAATCCAAAAAAAGATTTTTTGAATTGGAAATATATAAATTATATCATGAAGGTAAGTTAAGAGAGTTTCAAGGTTAAAACAAAGAAACCATATCAACAGTTATACAAAAACCGACAGCATACCCCTCTTCTTAAGCAAATTAAGTATCTAAGAATCAACATATTAAGTATCTACAATACTAAGAAATGAAATTTAGAATTCTCATACAAAACATCAAACTACATGCCGATCATGAGTTTTGGCTCTATTTATAGAAAGCTCTCAATACATAGTAATCATTATAAACGTTAATTGCACTAAAGTCAACTAATAGACAGATAATTCATCCTAATATCCATTCATAAGGTATTTAATATACTCTATACCCCTAGCATTTAAAGATACTTAAAATTTGATTAAAGAAATTGTGAAACGAATTGGAGAAAAGTATTGTGTACCAGTTATAAAAAATATATATGTATTTTTTCATTTAAATCGCTTGGCAAGAATATCGGATAAATCGCTAAGGATATAAAATAATTTATGTTTACTGTGATAGTAAAACGAATTTCTAAAATAATTCATCTTCATATAGTAAAGCTACAATGGTATTCATAACTGTTAACTTTTACTTTAAATAAAAAAGATATCCTTCAAAACTACCGAGTGTGGTCAGTAGTAGATTCACCTTTAGTGTACAGGATTGTTTTTTCGGTGCATGGCAGATATTGTGAATGTGATAAATATTAAACAGTACAAACCCTGCTTACTTACACTTGTCAGCAGTGGCGAGGAACAAATTTCACTACAACTTTATTCATTAAGTTATTTTACATAAGAAAACAAAGCAATATATGTATATTCAAAACAATTATAATTGTGGGAATAAAATGCATCCTGACAACTTCTTATCCTCATTACTCCAGGCTCAGCCTCGAGGGTGAGAGGCAAATCAACGAACTTATTATAAGATGATGAGTGTAAATCAGTTGAAATTAAAACTCATAGCTGTTTGGAGCTAATATATTATTTTAATGTTCCATAACATCCCTAGTTCACTTAGCGACCCGGTAGAGTGAAACAGAACGAGTAAGTGTTTGAGAGAGAAGGACTGATGAACAATGTTAGTGGAGGAGGCTATTTCTAACTTTCATGGTAAGGGGAACAACTACATCAACCTTCTCAATATTTTATATACTTGTTGCTTAATACTGATAGAAAAATGGAATTATTAAACTAAGACTAAAAAATTCCTGATAATTGGCTGTTTTTCAAGCATAATTAAAAGAAAAATCAAGGAATTCAAGGCTACTGGGTACTCTGAATAAAGCATCTATTCTAAGAGGCGTAAATGAAGAGAAAAGAGAAAAGAGGAGTGTAAGAGAAGTGGACCACCGAGCTGCATGAAGACCTTGATACGGCACAGCTTGTCAGTGATTTTAAAGATCTTTATTCTTTTGAGGAAGACAATGTACCACTGTTAGCAAGCCACTGCTTGCGGATAGGATTTTAGGTGTGAATGACGAAAATCGGGAGTGCCTTCATCCGTTCATAAACTGAAAATAAGTTTTCACTATCAAGCAGATCGCGGGTACCAAAAAGGCAGAGGCAAAAAAGGAGGGAAAATGCTTCTGCTGATTTTCATGACTGAAAATGTTTGTTTTCTGTGATACCATGTACTTATCTATGGAGGATATCCTTGCAAGTATAAGGTAATCATTATAAATATATAAAAAAGGAAAAGCTTGTACTTCTAACCATTACCTTATACCTCTATCTTACACTTGGAAGAAAATCCTTCACTTTTATTAATATGGCCCATTGACTAAGTAGTTTTGAAGGATATGCTTTTCATTCAAAGTAAAAGGTAACAGTTATGAACACCCATTTACTTCTATGTGAAGTAAATCATCCAACTTTAAAGAAAACGCTTTTACTCAAAAAGTATAAGGTTTTCCTTCAAATATTATGAATATGAATTGAAGGCTTTCCTTCATATTCTGCCAGTAAAAGCATATGCTTGTTTTTACAAGTATGGCCCAATATAGTGAAGTCTAGATGAGTTTCACTTATAAAAAAAACAATAACTCACTTGTCTGGTGACAGTGATTTCCTCGTATTGTTCATAATTAATAGGACTCTTGCTGGTATCTTTGTTGTCAAAAACAATTGTAACAGAGGCTTTAGTTACTCCAGCTTGTCCACATTTATAAATCAAATCAGTCAAATTGCTTGCTCTTACCTGTAAAAAAAAAAAAAAAAAAAAAAAAAAAAAATCAAAAACCTAAACCAATATTTCAAACAAATATATAGTTAAATAAATTCCCAATCTTCCTGTTTGTTTAAAGCTCATGTAATACCAATGTTAATGTAAAACCGTTTTAATAAAACCAATGTTTTGGGGTTTTGCCATAACCCCAGATTTAACTTGTTATTTCAATTTATCCATTGACCTATCCACTCCTAATTTGTGAACAATAAATCCATATAATTATTCTTATATATAATTTCTAATTACTACTTAGGCTATAATTTCTAGTTATAATAATTTAATAATAATAATATAATATGATATATATATATATATATATATATATATATATATATATATATATATATATATACATATATATATGTTATATATAATATAATAATTATAAATTAGGCAGTTACTAGTTGAGACACTTTTATCATTGTTTTTATTATAATGAAGAAATAGTTATAAGGATTTATTTTTGACAAATTAGAAGTGAATAGGGAGGGAAATGGATAAACTAAAATAATAAGTTAAATCATGAAGATGGGGCTAAAATCCGAAATGTTGGTGTGGTATTGTATGTTTTAAATAAAACCATAAATAAGATTGGGAATTTTCACATCCTATTACGACATTTAACATTCTTCCAATTTTTAAAATATATTATTTATGTAGTTAAATGAAACATGCAGCTCAAATATATTGTCCTATATTTTACGTTATCAAGCAACATACATTGGTGAGATTTAAACTTATACTAAACTTGCAAATTACTAGTATAAAGGTTATATTAGAGAGATAATAATTATTGACATCAAAAATTCCAATGCAATGCATTTTTATCAACAATAATATTAAATGTCAATGCCAAATTGTATTTGAATTATCCTTCTCCAAGATATCATTTCAGAAAACAATATTAGTAGGGAACATCTTAAAGATCCAACATTTAATGGCCCTCCAATTCTAATCCATTTGAACTACAATGTTTGACAGATAATTCTTAAAACAAAGATTCAAAGAGGTTAGTGATCAAGAAAAGCTATAAAGTAAAAGAATAACTTACATGAGTTAAATTGCTTATTCCCAAAACAAAACAAATAGAGTCTAAAATATTAGACTTTCCTGTACCATTTAACCCCGTAATGGCATTAAATTCCCGATCAAATCCGTTAATCTCCGTCCTAGAACCGTAAGACTTAAAACCGTCAAGTATAATGCTTTTGATATACATTTTGCAACGATTCAATACTGAGACGAGCAAGTAATAAGAAGATGAGCAGGTAGGCTCAAATTCCGCCAAAATTTATCGTTCTAATCACGACTTGGAATGCATATCAACAAGACCAACAACAGTGTTTGAAATTTAACCGTTGTTATTTTTTCCATAGATTGACAATGGCGGGACAACCGTCACAAAATCTGTAGAAGGTTACCTTTTTTTTTTTTCATTTATTAACTTTTTTTTTGCAATATTTATGTTCTTATTCTTATTTTTATCATTTTAAGTTTAACAATCAGATATGTAAAACAAAAAAAAACTGTTTCAAGTTAAACCGTCGATGGCTATCTTTTAACATATTTACTAGGAATATTTAATTTAAAACACTATATACATACAAGTATTATTACATTAAACCAAAAATTTGCATTAATATTATATATTTATCTTTTTTTCTTTTTCTAACTTAACAATGCAACAGTTCAAAATTGTAATAATCTAAACAAAAAATTCAATGAAGCAGTTTAAAAAAAAACGACTTCTCAAGTGACAGGCATTTGTCATGAACTTTTCATTTTTTATCACCTGTAGCTAAGTTTTTGAATAAAGGAATGCAAATATTTTTAAAAGATTGAAAATATAGACATATATATTTTTTTAAATAACTATTTCATCGTGACAAAGAAAGAAATGTTTAATCTAACTTAACTTCAATAATGGGAAATACTTAGTGGTACAATAAACATATTTTTCTCGGTAATTTCTTATATATTTTTATTAAATTAAATAGTTGTATATACTTTATTTTTTTTTAAATAGAACAAGCTTTGAATTTTGTCCAAGTATGAGAAAACTAAAAAGAGCCTGTAGTTAGAGGCGCGCTCTACTTCCGTTAAGATGAGTTTCATTGCTGTTAGCTTGTGCCGCCATAGTCGTCCCCTTCTCAGTCACCTCTCAAGCTCCATTGTTGGGCTCCGTTCATTTCATTCCGCTGTTCCACTTACTGCTAAAAAAGTAATAGAAATGGGTCTGCCTAAAGTGTTTTTCGATATGGAAGTCGATGGCCAGCCTGCTGGCAGAATTGTTATGGAGGTAAGATTTTCCATCAATACTTGTACCGGCTACTGTTGGTTGGCTAAGCATCGTGGCCCACCTAAATTTTGCTTTCTAATTTCGAGATTAATTAATTTTTGTTTCTCATTAGTTACGTGTTTCTTAAGTTAAGATACTGTAATAGTGTTTTATTATTGAGTTAATTATCAGGGTATTTGAATTGGTTACACAGTTTTATCGGAAATATTTTGCAACCCACGCTGGCTTAACTCAAGGTAATTAAGTCCTTTGTCATCGGATTACCTGTTATTACCTTCTTTTCTTTTAATAGTTAATTTTCTATGTATCTAGTAATTTATTGTTTGCCTTGGTCCTCAGTATGTCGCGTTAATGTGATCGCCTTGTTTTTATGTACAGCAATATTAAATGTTCTCTATCATAATTTATATTTCTGTTTAGTAGGCTTTGTAGGAAATCTCAGTTATAACCTTTTTGAATATTTAGTGTATTTTCAATTATTTTATAATCTGTTAATTTTTTCATCCATCAGGTTATACCATTTTTTGTATTTCAACAAGTAAATCTTTAAGTACTTATTGTGACTACCAATTATTTAATTGTTAAATTAGTCATGACCTGTTTTTACTCTACTATTTTAATGAAATTA
Source organism: Rhaphigaster nebulosa (assembly GCA_948150685.1). Taxonomy (NCBI): domain Eukaryota; kingdom Metazoa; phylum Arthropoda; class Insecta; order Hemiptera; family Pentatomidae; genus Rhaphigaster; species Rhaphigaster nebulosa. Next base: position 73,420,485 of record OX411312.1, read on the forward strand.
ATTGCTTTTATCCCGGTGAATGAGTTGTGATTATCTATTTTATATATTTAATCTTGTCTTTATCAATCAGAGTTGTATTTCTATTGGGAGGGGGAGAAGGAAAATTTCTCATTACATCATTGTTGCATATGTCTTTCTTGTCATTTGCATGATGGAGAAAAAAAATGTATATAATTGCATTCATATATATTTACTGATTTTACTTACGTATTTATCACTGATACATCTTATGGTCTTTTATCATTTAATCGCTCCTGAAGTTTCATGATCTATAAGTTTGTGATTAATTTGTAATATTTCATATAACAATTAATGTTACTGCTAACTTAACATAACTGTCTTTTATTGCTATATTTTCTTGTACACTACTTTATCAATATTAATGTTCAACTAAATTAACTGTTGATTTAATTGGATTAGAATGTTATAGTAACTTTATAAAACTATTTGAAGGTCAAGAAAGAAATTATTCAGCTTTTTGAAATTTTCTCACATTTTTTCCACTCAAGATTTTGTTTAATGTCAAACAATTTATGAAATGTTTTGTTTATATTTATTAAATTTAAAAGTTGTTTTTTTTCATTTAATATGCTACAAAATATGAAAATTATATAAATCAATACAATTTAAGTTATAAAGTTTCATCTGCAGATTAAAAATAATAAATACTACTTATTCTATCCTTTATTATGAAGAAATAGAAGTTTGTTTGTGCAGAGAATTTCATTTGTAGATAATTTGCATTTATTTGATTATTTTTTTTTATTATATCTTAAGTTGGGATTGGATAACATCTATTTTTTAATCTATAGTTACTTTTTTCAATCTTGTTTTTTCTTATTGCATTTGAGTCATGGTGATTAGTTTTTTGTCATTATTACTCATGATCATGAAATCTTATTGTAAAAAGCTAACTTTAATTATATGTTATTAAACACCCCACTCCTACCCAATGAGCATTATTATCTTTAACTTTATCTTGATTTTTTCAAAAGATAATGAAATTTTGTTTTCTTTTCTTTTATTATTTGTATTGAACTGCTATTTACTCTTCATCTTCTTATCGATTTTTAATAATGTAGACACTGCAGTTTTTATTTACTTAATATTATCAGATACAAGATAAGATAGATTTTATGTTATGTTGTACATTTTTTGCTTCCAAAGATAAATAAGCCTTGTTTTTATACAGGAAATAAAAAAAAAATTTCATCAGTATCTAATATTTCCATTCTGGTTTCAAGATTTAGACATGAAAAAACAAATTTTTTTTATCTTTTGTTCATGTATCCAAATAAAGGTCTAGTACATTATACATTTTATTTACACCCTTTTTAAATGTTTGTAACACTTGATTTACTTACTCAAAATAATTCTCCTTAGAAACTCATTCATTGTTCTACGATTCATCTTGTCAATTTTAAATATCAGCAATCTTTCAAAGATATCTATGTCTTCAAAGTGATATTAATATCTTTTCTTTTATGTAACTATAGTTTGTGTGGTTACAATAGACTAGTTATTCATTACCTTCTATAATCTAAACATTATCGTTTTTTTTTTACTCCCATTATCTGTTTTTTAATTTGTTTATTTTCTGTTTAGCTGCGTAGTGATGTTGTACCTCGTACTGCTGAAAACTTCCGAGCTCTGTGCACTGGTGAAAAAGGATTTGGATTCAAGAGTTCTACTTTCCACAGAGTGATTCCCAACTTTATGTGTCAGGGTGGTGATTTTACCCGGCACAATGGAACTGGTGGCAAATCAATTTATGGCAACAAGTTTGAAGATGAAAACTTCCAACTGAAGCACACTGGTCCAGGTAAGATTTTCCTGAAAAGTAATTTTATTTTGTCATTGTAACAGTAAGATTTAATGATACAGAAAAGGAAATATGTTTTTCATTTGTTTTTAACTAGGGACGTTTCAATTTCCTTTGACTACTAATGTAGTTATTATGCATTTTCAAAGTAAACAGTTAATTCAAGGATGTCTTAAGGATTTTAAGAAATAATTTTATTTTATTCTGAATTATCCTTGGTGTGCTAAATCAATTCATGGGGGATATTAATTTAGGCTTGTAATAGCAATGCTTAGATCGGTTTTTAAAATTTATTTCTTGCCGATTGTCCGTTAAATTTAGGCTATTTTATGTCCATTCTAATAGTTGTTTGGCTTAATGTCAACTAACTTTCGCTCATGGACTAGATTATTTACCTTGTAATGGTTTTATGTAATCAAAATTGTTTGTATTTTGATTCTTTATCATGAAGGTAACATTATTAAATTAAGTAGAATCCCTTGTAATCTAGTTAGTCTTAATACTTCAAACCTACATTATCAAACTTTAGTCTTTTGACAAGAAACAAAATTGACACAGTTTGAACTTCTTTAGTGAAGTATGTTGTTGATAAAAAAATTTAGAAGTTATTTTAACTGGTGATTTTTATATTTTTTTTAGGTATTCTGTCTATGGCCAATGCTGGTCCAAATACAAACGGCAGTCAGTTTTTCATTACAACCGTCAAAACTAGCTGGCTCGATAACAGACATGTCGTCTTTGGAGCTGTTGTGGAAGGTATGGATGTTGTTAAAAAGTTGGAGTCCTATGGATCTCAGAGTGGCAAAACTTCTAAAAATATCTCTGTGGCTGATTGTGGACAACTATGTTGAAAATACATTCTTCAATAATTTGCATTTACCTATAGATAATTATGAAATTACATTTATAATAGTTGTATACCTTTGCTGCTCACCGAATCTTGTTGTATTAAATATTCATTTAAGATTCCATTCCATTTTTATTTTAAATTTATAGTGAGGAACCAAAAATTATTATAATTGTGCATTTGTACCTTTATATTTTAATGATAGAATAATTCACTTTTCATTTCTGTTTATTTCTTTTTTCTCCTTTTTTTAAAATTAAATACATTGAAACTATGGCTGTTATGATTTTCTGTTTTTAATATTTTTACAGACAGCTTTGTTTTTCTCTTGTTTTATATGGAATGTGGCTTTATAAATTTATTGCCGGTCTACAAAGTATCTAAAAGATAAACGTTAGGACAAAATAAGTGTAGACTTCTTTAAAAAAGAATTTTCATCATTTTACTTATTTACATGGAACTAACGATTGTATTCTTCAATAAATTAATTTATCCAAATAGTTATTGATTATCCCCGGAAATTGCTTGCTTGGCCTGTGCTGTTATTTTACTGCCAATTACTGTGTTACTGCTTTTTTATTTCTCATTTTAAAGTTTCTAGGTTAAAAAATCAGAATTTGTGAAGATTCAGTTGGAAATCTTTATTAGTGGATTTTATTATTAAATTTTTTCGATGATAGTCTAACTAAAGTTAATGTTAGCATGATATAAAATGAATATAATCTGAACTTTTCAACTTAGTTTTCAATTAGAACCACTCATAAGTGCTTGTTACTATTTTTGAGAAACATTAAACAGTTCATAACTGGTTGTGTAAGATTACATTTTCTTTATTGGAAAAATATTTCATAATTTAAAAAAATAAATTAAATCTAAGTTTTTCCTTTTTCATTACATAGATACTAGTACTTCATTTTAGATTTTATAGAAATATTCAGCCTATTTATAATTTATCTGTTCAGCTTAAGTAACTTTCAAGATTTATATGAATATATAAACTGTTGTTAATCTATTTCCTTTCTTCTTTTTGTTGATTCTTTGTATATGTTCCTTAAACAATTTAACAAAGTTGGTTAATCATTGAACTTACTTGTGGAAAAAATGGAGCAGAGTAATTGAGTCTCTAATTCATTGTGTTCCTCTTTCTCATTAGTATTTGTCGCTTATTTTAAATCTCTAATATCTCGAGAATTCTTTATTGAGGAGCAACTGATTTTAATTTATTTATTTTTTGTCTGTCTTATTTCTACATTTTGATGTCTTAAAGAGAAGTAAGTTATTCTGATTAGTAAGAATAGGAGAGGGGTTGGCTTTGATGTTATTAATTTAGTTAGGCTGACTATTGGTCAAATTGATAATGTTTTTGATATTTTATCCACAGTTTATAATTTTATGCTATTTGCTAGATTTTATAAATATTATTAAATTTTAAGTTAAGTTAAAAATAGCAGAAAAATATATATTATTTTTTTATTTTGCCAGGATTACATTTAGAGTACTGGAATACTTCTCATTATCCCTGTATAAAATAGATTTGGTGATGGGTTGCTACTTTGGCTACAGCAGTGGCAATTTAGTTCGCCCTGAGACTATGCAGGGGGCATGTTAGTTTGATTCTTTAGAGCAAGTTATTTTAGCCGACCTTGACACAATCCTTACTAATCCCTATCAAAAAGGTCTAATATAGGTACGCTAGAAATACTTGTTTTTAAACTAAAACAAACAATATCAAAACAACCAAATAATCAAACACTAAGGGTAGAAGAAGTCAACATTAATGAAGTATGCATGAAACATTCTGACTGGAGGAAGTCTGATGCTGTTCCATCATGCCTCCGCAATTACAGTATTGTCCTTATTGTAGGTTATAGGAAAACTACAAAAAAAAGTATTAGTGGCTCAATAACCTTTTTTTTTTAATCTAGATTACAATTAGCATGATTGTATAAAATAAAAAATAACTTACCTACTTTGGTATGTATAATTTATAGAACTGCTTAAATTGACCTTAAAACCATGGAATCACCTAATTTTCCAAAATGAAATTGGAACCTGGCAACAACACATTCTGAATAATATCTCTTTCTTCAAATGAATTGTATGCCATGCTCTGAGTTTAATGATCGGAACATTTTATGATTTTGGGTAGCAACTTAAAATACTTGAAGGTTTTAAAGTTGACATTTCTTCATGCTTTAGTTTGTTGGTTGATTTTCAACAGAGATTCCGTAGAATTTATCCACTCATGATGGTTAAAAAACAGTCCTTAGCATGTAGTTTTTCCTCATAGATTCTATAAATGTTTTTGCTAAGAGTGGTTCAGTCAAAGTATTGATATGAAATGCACAAATAATTAAAATAACTTATAAGATAAAGAGCTTTTTATTTATCTGACCTTCCACTGCAATTGATAACCAATTCAATAGAAAGCTATTTTCTTGGTAGGAACTAAACTAAACTATTCATAGTGTTTAGCTCGAGCAATTTATGAACTGGCAGTTGTATATATATATTCATTTTGTTTACAAACTATTTAAAGTTCCAAATTGACCCTTTAACTAACTTATGTGATGACTCAATGTTTTTTCAATCATTTTATGGCTTTACTTATGTCTTATCAAAAGAAAGTTTTAGGGGAATATTTATGAAACTAACTAGGAGTTGCAATACCTACGTACTCCTCTCCTCTGCCAAACTCTGGACAGGTCAGTCAGTTCTACATTATGTAGCCATCTGTAGTACCCAGTGCACTCAAAATAGTAACTTTAGGTTTTCTGGATAAAAAAAGAAGAGCTGGTTTATTTTATTATAGGGAAATAATTCATGTTTTGCTTCTAGCTTCATTTCCTCTAAGGTTAGATAATGTGGACCCCACATAATCTCATAACCACATCTAACAAAATTTTCTGGGAGTTGGAGAGTCATACCTTCCTATGCTATACCAATCAAGTGTTAAAGTTTAAATAATGTTTAATTTTCAATAAATTAAGTTCTACTGACAATGAGATTTCTGGCGAACTAGATACAAAATAGAATGATTAATGAATTGTTTTAAACAATTTATTTTTTGGATCTCTAGAGATATGACCACAATTTAATGCCAACTTGTGGCTTTTTCCTACCCAAGACATTCAGTTCAAATTCATCCCTTAATCTAATCCTTTCTCATAAAATCGATTTATTCTACAAAACCCATTAATTACTCCATCTTATGAAATTCCATTCCACCTAAAGTCTGATTCATTCCCTTCCACCTTTCTGCATTTAAATCCCATCTTCTATCCCTCCAAGAATAACATTCTCTTCTACTCTGAATTGATGTAAGTATGAATTAAATTTAGTTTTATTTTGTATATTTATTTTTTACTAGTTTATACTTTTATACAAGCAGGCATATTTTATATTGATAGTTAAATTAATAAAAACATTGTTTTTGTATTTAATAAGGAAATGTGTTATGCTAATTGCTCATGGCTCAACTAGAGGGCCAATTTATCATTCTATAAATTATTCCATAAAGCTATTAGTAACAGCATGACAAAAACTATTTTTAATCCATTTCTAATTAATATTAATTCATAATCCCTCTTTAACATTAGTGGAGGAGATGTAGTTAGCAATTCTGTTAACTATAAATAGAAACTCACCAAATATTCTTTGTAACAAAATATAACATTTTTTCTCCAAAAGTGAAAATTCAATGAACTGAAAAAAAAAGTATTAGATTACCCTTAATATGTTTGAATAAGTCAGGGCTAAGAGAATCAAAGCACAGATAGTGGCGAGAAAAACTATCATCAACTTACATATCTGTTTACATTATATTTTCTTGCTAGCCGTATTCTATGTCTAATAAAAAAAAAAAATGGTTTTAGAAATTTGTTAGAAAGATATTTTCAGACAAGAAACTACTGCATTGATATATGAATGGATGATATGCCTATGAATACTTCATGGTCCGAAATAGGGGCTAGAAGGGGCAATAAAGCATTTGCCCCTGTAGCGAAATTATATTTTTAGGTTAAGTAAAAAATATTTATTTCGAAATATTACTTAAAATACTGAAATAAAATAGTTGACTTTTATTGAAGAGACAAAATTGAGCTCTCCCTTCCCGGCAGAAGGGCACAAATCACAAATTTTACAATACAGCCGCCTTAACAGTAGCATTCGCCGTTTGTGTTGACTAACTCTTTTGTATTCAATTGTAAAATTCGTAGTAATTAGAATTATTAATACTGTCGACTTTCGGAGGTCTGAGGAAATTTTAATTAAAGCAGTAATAATTTAAATTACCGTAAGAGCCCGACCTCTGCTGAAAAGGATCCGTTGGGGGTATTGATTATCTCTAGTGAGCGGAGTCTAATAATTTTAAAAAATATCTATTTAAAGAAGTAATAATTCCGATGAATGCGAATTTTACAATTGAATACAAAGTAGTGAGCACCTATTTCATATATGACCGCGGCATAAGACAATATTTAATACATACATTAAAGTGATAAGAGGCGCAGAAATCGGCAGTGATCATCTGCTGCTAACAGCCGACACTAAAATCATCATAAACGGCAAATTAAACAAGAGTTACCAAACGTTAGTTAAATGTACGAGCTCTAGGCGACCCGGAAAAGAGAACGTTCTACACCGAAAAACTGGAAGGAAAGCTAAGAGCCATGCGTCTAAAGGATGATGTAGAACAATGGTGCCGTTCAAAATGTATTCTGAAAACAGCATGGGAAGTTTGTGGCGCCCAAAATAAGCTAACAAAAGCGTATATAGTGGTGGAATGAAGTAGTACTGTCCAATTGGAGAAAAAAGGCCCCCGAAAAAACTAAAGAAATATCTCCTGGCCAGAAGTTAATGCAAAACATCCATCAGGAAAAAAAAGCATCATGGGAGAAGTTTGGAAAAAGTCTCGATGAATATCACCGTGAGAGTATTAAGAAATTTTGGCGCGAAATGAAGATATTGTGAGGGAAAAGAAGTAAACCAGTGAGAAATGTCAATTTCTACAGCAATGATAATTCCAAGAGATTGTGAGTTCAGCATTATTGTCCCTATTCTTAAAAATGGTAGCTCCACCGACTGAAAATGACGGACCGATAAGCTTACTTTCGGTGGCTTACGAACAATATACCTCGAGCCTGGAAAAGAGACTAAGGCTCACAGTCGAAAACCAAATAGAGAAAGCATGAGGCAGAGACCAATAACATATTTTTCATTACTTTAAAGCAGCGTTTGACTCTGTCCCCAGAAAAGAAATATGGGATGCTTTGACGGCAAAAAATGTTTCAGGCGATCTTATCACAACTATTAAATCGGCTTATCAGGAAGCAAAGGGAGTTGTGAATATCAATAGAAGGGAGTCCAAGCCGTATACCTAGCTGTCTTAGATTTACGGGTGGCTTTCGACCATTTTCCTAGACAGGAAGTATGGGATGCATTGGAAGATAGAAGAATCCCACAAAATCTTATAAGTGAAATTAAGTCAGTTTACCAAGACCCAAAGGGAGTAATAAGGCTAGCCGGCACTGAGTCCAGGTCGTTCCATTTCTTTAGGGGAGCTAAACAGGGCGATAGCCTGAGTCCCCTACTGTTCATAATTTTCATGGATGCCATTTGGAAATTTTCTAAAAGGAGGACACCCAGTGGGATACTGGAATATGACCCCAGTGTTGGCACAGACATTGATGTACGCAGATGATGTGGCATTGGTGGCGGGTACTGCTGAATCTCTTCAGGGCGCTATGGATGAGTGGCAAGAAGAACTGCAACTAAGAAGCATGCAGATCAATGCCTCCAAAAGCAAGGTTATGTGTGTTGGACGAAGGAACGAGGATCTTAGAATGACTTGTAATGGAGAGACCCTTGAGCAAACCGATACCTACTGCTACCTGGGAACAATGATCTGCAAGGATGGAAGAATAGACCAGGAGGTCATGAATAGAGTCCAGAAGGCTATTCTACCAAATATCCATGACACTCATTGGAAAGCGAAGATTCTACTATTCAAATCAGTTTTTCTCCCAATGCTACTATACGGATCGGAAAGCTGGACACTCCTGGACCGCCATGCCAGCAGGGTTGTATCTGCGGAAATGAGATTGCTACGGAAAATATTAGGAAAAAACAGGCGAGGCCGAATAAGGAATGAGAAGGTGCGAGATAAACTAGGAGTTAGATCCGTCCGAGACGATTGGAGAAAGACAGCTGAAGTGGTTCGGGCATGTTAACAGAATGGGAGATGACCGTAAGGCCAGGTGGCTTCTAGAGGCAAGACCGGGAGGAAGGCGACCTCAAGGCAGGCCAAGGCTCATGTATGCAGAGGATGCACCATGCCGGAGATGAGAAGGCTTGCACAGGACAGGAACCGTTGAACGAGATGGTCAGAGGCAGCTACTCCACGCTTAGCAGCACATAGGAGATAGTTAGAGAAGAAGAAGAGAGTCAAAGCCTTTTCCCGTAGGAAAAGGTTTGAGACAGAGAGATCCCTTCTTATTCGTCATATTTATGGATGAAATTCATAAAATTTGTAAGCGCCGTAATGCTTGGTTGGTCATCAGGAAACGGAACATGAGGAATGTTATGGTTCAAAGCCTATTGCTTGCTGATGTTATTGTACTGATTGCGGATACGGAAAACAAGCTGCAGCTGGCCCTTGTGGAATGGCCGGAGGAGCTCCTCGGCTAAGGAATGACTAATACCTCCAAGAGCAAAGTCGTAGTGCTAGCAAGAGAGGATAAAGAAGACGTCCAGCTGATCTGTAATGGGGAGATACTTGAAGTTATGCAGGAGTTTATTTATTTGGGGACAGTCATAAGCAACACGGGGAAGATTGACCCAGAAGTATCAAATAGGATATCCAAAGCCAACCAGGTCTACAACCCTATCTGCAACAGGATAGTGGGGCACAAAGATGTTGTTAGGAAAACTAAAAGATACATATACAAGTCTGTGTACCTCACATTATGGAAGTAAAAGCTGGGTAAGCAAGCCAGCCGGGTGACAAGTGCTGAAATGAAGTTTCTGCAGGTAGCACTTGGAAAGACCTGGAGGAACCGTATCAGAAATGCACGGATAAGAAACCAGCTGGATGTAACGAATCTAAAGGCCTCGCTTGAAGACCAACAGCTAAAGTAGTTTGGGCACGTTTGTCGAATGGAGGTGGAGAGCCTCGGAAGGCAATGTAAGCTCGACCCACCGGGAAGAGGCCGCAAGGCCTCCCAGCATTCCCTACCTGAAGTATATACAGCGGATAGGAGAGAAAATTGGCAAATAGATATTGGATATTCTGATTGGTTCCTCATCTGTTTAGGCCGTTTGCAAAGCCGTACAGATGTTCAATGTTCTACATCCATATCCCCCAAATGTGTGAACAAAATCTTTTTCTTTAATTATTGACAAAGAGTGTGGAAAGTGTCAATTTTGCTAACGTTTTAAAAGAAATCAGTCAATGGTCTAAATAAGAAAACCTATTTATGTCTATTGTTTCACTAGACTTATTTATGATTTTATCTCCTGTTTTAAAATGTTTACAAAGTAAAACCATTGACTATCCTAACAAAGAAATTCAGAAACATTTTTCCTGGTTAGAAATTTAATGAAATTGTAAAGCTTGAGAGTTTTTCTACAGATGACCTTTGAAGAATTTTTAAGTTTTTTAAAATTTATAAAAGTTAATCAATAGAGCTGAAACAATTTGCAAATTAGTTAAAAACTTTTATAATGACAAAAAACTTGAGAATCAAAATAAAAGAAAACAAGACAAGCTGAATGAAATTAAAGAAAACTGTGAAGAGAACGATTTAGAATCTGAAGAAGAAAACCTTTATGGTTACTGCTCTGACAAGAAACAATGTTTTCAGTGTTCATGCGCCTTTTCTGTTGTTTTTCTACTCTCATAATCTGGACTGCTAACAATTTGCAAGTAACTTACAAATTTTTTACAAACCTTGTACACAAATCATCTGTGAAATAGGTTTCTCCAAACCTGAAATAGTTAAAAATAAGCTTAGGTCAGCTTTATACCAAGGTCTGTCTTATGTCTAATTTCCTTTTTTATAATGAAGATAGAGAATTATTTTATGACAAATGCCCTTCTTAAATACTAAATTCATCAGTCAGATTTTACAATTCTGACTGAAAATTTGGTTATGCTCAGTTTGGCATGTCTGTTATTCAAAAATTGTTATTCCTAATGAAAAGTATCAAATAACTACAGTTGTAGAGCATTAAATTCTGCGTTCATGCCAAACTTATTTTTTTTAATTTGCTCATTCCTATGCTTAGATAAACCCAGATGTCTAACTATAAAACTATAATAAGCAGTCGTAGCGCTGGCTTCCGCTATGTTGCTGCTGTGTATTTTCATCACGTATGCAGAAGTAAAAGACAATTTATTGTTCCTACACAATTCCAATGGGTGCGTCATTAGTGTTTTTTAGGTTCGATGGAAAATCAGCATAGGAATTAGCAAATCAAAAAATAAAAAATAAATAGGCGTGCTGTAAACGCATAAATTAATGCTCCGCAAAAAGTTAACATTTTTCATTTGCAATAAACGTTTTTGAGTTATAGACATGTCAAACTGAGTATAACCAACTTTTCAATCAAAATCGTAAAATCTAAGTAACGAATTTAGTATTTAAGGAAGGGCATTCGACGAATAATTTGATGCCCTTTAATTTAGGTAAGAGTAAAATTTTTCGGTGCGATGATCCCTTCTGATGTTATAAGACAAAAACTGAAAAAAAAAAACGTGCCAAATTTCAGTAAAAATCGTAAAATCTGCCTATTTTGACTGGCGATTCTGACCAAACTGCTGCACAAAATTTAGTATTTAAGAAGAGCATTCGACGCATAATTTAATGCCCTTCAATATAGGTAAGAGTATTATATTAGACAAAAGCTGAAAAAAGTGCCGAAATTTCGTTACTATCAGCCAGATTTTCACATCATATTTCAGCCGAACATAAAGTACAATATGACATAGAATTCAGGAATATGCTTGAGAGGTAAATTTTGATGGCAATTTACTAACTTTCAATTTGTATATTCATTATTACTTTACAACAGCCAGACGCACAAATATGTGTTGGGACGAACTTACTTATTTTTTAAAATTGCTACTATTCTAGGAGTGCGTTCGATGAGTAACTGGCTGCAACTGGTTCCCATACTATAATTTTTTTCTTTATATATATAATAAGCTATAGCTTACTAATAAGCGTTTTCCCTAATTATTATTATTTTTTGAAGTATTACAGAAGGAATTATATGATGGAAGTTACCAAAATTTAAAAATATTTCTCAGACTCAGAAAAAATTCAAGTAAAAAATCACTTGTAGATTACTATTTTTTCTAGTCTGTACCAAGTTTAGATTCAATACAATATAAAAATGTATAGTAAATTTAATCAAACTATAACAGAATACTTTTCAAGTACCATAATATCAAAAAATATGGTTTTCAGACATGCAATTTTCAAAAATTTTCCGGCACAGAACTCCCTCTTTGTAAGTAGGTCCCATTTAAGTCTATAGTCGAGGACTCCCAAAAGAGGAAGATCAGGTCTGCCAAGGAAAGTACTGCCCGAACCAAAAGAAGGGGTAGACCCAGTCTAAGATGGGTGGACAGTGTGGCAGCTGACCCGAGGATCCTTTTCAACATACTGAACTGGAAGTCGGTGGGGCAGCAGATGGACCTTGATCACGGAAGCTCCTAGAGGAGACTAAGAACCTCTCCTCGTTGCAGCGCCAACTAGATGAAGATGAGATGGGGCGGATTATAAAAAGCTGCTCCTATTTATTAATTAAGTATTTATTGGAAAAATGCTCACCAATAACTAAAAGATATTTATTAACAAAAGGATGTCCCAGTTCATAAAGGTTGGCAGAATGTGGTATCCGGGACTGCTTGTTTGAATGGGTGACGATCTCTCAATAAAAGTATTGACTGGCAATACTGGGACACATGAGTGATATTCGATGAAAGAACCATGTTGAGTGTCCAGTATTTGATACAATTATAAAATTCTATGATTTTTTATTTTTATTTTTATTTCAGCACAAGAATAATTTGGTGGAGGTTGTTGGAGGAGCCAGAGTTATAATAATAACGTGTTATAATGTTACCATTGTAATAATAATAACATAAAATAAGAAACTCAATAGTCTAATATTTAAAATACAAATTCTTACAATAACAAATAAAGAAAAATCCACAACAATATAAAACTTGCTCATAATTTAAAATATAGATTACATAAAAACAATAACAGAGTTTCTATAGTCTCACGTATATTTATTTATTTAAACTTCTAGGCTTTTCTTAATTAAGGAGATTCTAGAATTATTAACAATTTTACAGCCATAAATTTTTTTTTGTTTAAATTGTATTAAAATTCAGTAAATATTTAAATATATGACAAGTATGTAGAAATATATGCCCAGGAAGTCAAGAATTAATTTATTGGCCTACATTGCCCCATCCTTAATTTGGACGCTTAGATCCTCCATGAAGATCTTTCTATATCCTTGGCACAGTTCCGCAAAAACCGGTTTGTCAACAGGGAGAGAAACAAAAAGGGAAGTGAGAGAGAGAAAAGAAGCACATATTGTTTTGCGAAATAGATAACTCTGAATCTCAGGTTGATGTCTTTCCAAATTGGTGCATAAATTTGATGAATTTCTTTATCAATTTTACTCTTTTCCCTTAACACCATATCTGCTTGATCCAGATAATAGCTCTCAAAGCATTCAGTTGGATACAGGATGAGAGCTGACTTTCCTGTCATATGATGAAGCGAAAGTGACAGAATTCCGCGTAGATCCCTCACAGTTTATACTCTAAACCTTAGTCTTAGTTTAGGCTTAGACTAAGGAGGGAAAATCCTTCTCTTTGAAAAATCTCGTTAACAAATTTTTAACTGTATGGTGAGGCCTTGTTATAAGGAGAGAGTTGTTGGGACTAATTATCCAACCATGGGCGGGTTTTTCATTCAGGCTCTTTGTTGCACCATGATAGTGGAACTTTAAGCAAGAGTGTATAATTTACATTGGGTTTCAGCGCGGTGGACAATTCTGACCATGAAAATAGTGTTACTTTGCTTATGCATTCATTTTATTTCAGAGCCTCTGTAAAATAGCGAAAATCAACTCTCAACACCCTTTATTTGCCCATTATTCGAAGACATTTTCTTGTTTTGTATAGCTCTGACGTTCTATGGTTCAGATTAACATATATTGTTAAGGTACATCCATCAATTTCGTGTGAATAATTGAATGCAGATTGGAGCAGGAGAACTCGCACGTTAGATAGTCGCAGGACGTTGGGTCTATGCTGTAGAGTGGTATCTCTACATTTCTTGGCAGCGGACAAATGATAATCTTAGTTATCTCCTTATGGGAGCCAACAATGGCCTTAATACTCCTGTAAATTATGGTGTCAATTCCATTGAGGAGAAACAGACGTAACTTCGTAAGGGGAGAAGTTTGTAGAGGGTGTGTCAGACCTAGGAGGGAACACACATTGGTTTTCAATGTTGAGATTTTCCTCTGACTTAAGCAAGGAGTACGTTATTAATTCATTGATATTGTGATTCAGCATGGCCACCGATCCCAGGCGCGTAACCATGATTTTACTCAGAGGAGCTAATAATTTTGCAATCATAATAATTTTTGCTCTTGGTTTGATTTTGAGAAAACTAAACAACTGTACTAAACAATTCGATTAGTATTCTAAAGGGGTTAACCCCTCTTCAAAATGAGCGATCTATGTTTTATGCTCAAATATTGATTTTCTAAAGTAAATTTAAAAAAAACAAAACTTTTCTGGATGGATTGAAGCATCCCTCTCCCCCGAGCTACGTCCCTCACCCTTTTCAATACTTGGTCTCCTGAGATCAGGGACGGTGTTGATGTACTGACGTCCTCAAGCATGGCAGATAATGCCGCATCCTCCAGCCACTCCATTCTCCTGTCGTTTATTAATCTATTATATGTTTCTCTCCCTTCTTAACTTTCTCATCACCCATTCCATTTCACACTCTCTCATTTCCTATCCATTAAATCTCTAAAAGTATATCACTCATATTTTCCCGCTCTCCGAAAATTGCCGCCCCAGAAAAGTACCTGTAAGTAAATCCTCCACTGCCTCTGAATGTGCATTCCAATTTTTTACTGGAATCTCAGATTTTATGCTTGGATGGCTGCTACATTCTCCAGGGAAAGTATCATTTCATTTTGTTCTTTATTCATTAATTATTATTATATGTATGAAAATATGAATTTTTGAATAATTATTATAATTATAAAAAATCATTTAGTACATATTGCATATAAATATTTTATATTACAATATTATATTCCTTGCTAAGCAAACCTACTCGTTACATAAAATGCTTAATGGTTTTAAAATGTCATGGTTTGAATTACACCATAAAGTTTTGCGCATACTAAAATCCTGAGATATTTTAGTCAGTTTACTTGAACTTCATATAGGTACCTTACTTCAAAGCGACTTATTTGAAAATGAAAGGGGTCAACTTTGCCTTAGAAAGTTGATTGAACACATCCAAACAATGGATAAATCTAAAAGTAATTATTTTGTTATGTATTTAATAAAACGTAAACGAATATATGATGAATATATGGTTCGCTTCGACCTAATTTTTAAAAATAAAATCTTTAGAAGGGCTGATTTTGTGAAAGAAAGATGAACAATTATTCATGAATATTCCAAAAGAAAATCTATTTATTTAATGTGAGTTATGGATATTGATAAAATCAATTTAATTTTATCATTTTAATGATTTCTGTAAACTATTTGTACAGCTTTCATGATCTGACATAATAAAAATACACCGTGAGCAGGTTTCATTGCAAGTTATTTGTTACATGGTTGTGTTTGAGCAGTGTGTTGTCCAATTTTTCTGTGATTGAATTATTTTGAATAGATTAATTAAAGCGAACCATCAATTTCTCCGTTAGTATTTTATATGTTTTCATTTATTATCAATTATTTTAAATCTTAAATCTTTTTTACGTGTAATTATAGGTCATTAATTATTTGTTAATGTTAACGGTGAAGGTAATTTTTCAATCTGTGATAAGTTAGTTAATGAATTATCATTGATATTGTGTCAGTTTGATTTGTTCCTTAGTGAAATCATTTTGAATCTTGTTTTATTTTGAGTTTTAAGGTTTGAACTAATAATTAACATTGTTGATATTACTTATTTTTGTTTCAGAATTTTGTTGTTTACTGGCTCAGGTGAAATGAAATAATGAAATAGAAGCATATTTGGATATTGAAGTTAGAACTTGAGTGAGTAGATAGACAATTGTGTTATTTTCATTTTGTTATTAATGAGTGTGATTATAAAAAAGTACTGTGATCACGACCAATGACAGAAAGTTTTACTTTGAGAAGACATCATTACAGACACAACGTTTCCTCCTGTTCGACCAACATGCTTTGTTATATCTACTGGGTAAGATTTCTCATTATCATTTAAATTTTGTATTAAGATAAGATAGTCCCATAAGATTTATTTTCCCTTTTTTCATTTATATATTGTGTTGAGATTTTGAAATGAGGTATCAGATGTTATTTTTATTAATCGATACTAATCATTTCATCTACAGTTTTTAATATCGAGAATTCATTTTTGGGATTTCTTTAATGGTCTAGACATTATTTAATTTTGTTGTTTAAACTGCCTTGTTGATGCATATAGTTATAAAATCTGTAACTTCCTTCTTCCACAATTGCTATTAGGGATAACTGTTCTAATGATGCAGGTTCCTTACAATTCAGATAGTATTTCAATAAGCTGACAGTAAAATGTTCTATAAGTCAATTATAGATTCAATTTATGTATACAAAAACTAAAATTTGTTGATCGATTATTTCTTAATTATTGTATAACAATTAATTTTAATACTCATGTAAATGCTATATTTCCTAGTTGATCAATGGTTGGTGATTTTTGTTACTGTTGAATGCGTAACTGCTGTAGCCTTTTAATTATAAATAATGGTTGTTCACCATTGCAATTATTTTTGTTTGGAATTAAAATGACCTAAAATTTGTATGTTTGTATGATTTTGTCAGTAAGTGTAATATTATAGTAAAAGTTTTTTAAAGGATACACTGAATCAATTATAATTTATAGATGAATCTAATGCTGCCCAAGTTTGTACACTCTCTCCAATTTAACTGCCAGAGCAATTAGACTGTTTCAAAGACAGGCAATTTTATGCTTGAATTTGTAGAAATTATTGTCCATATATTTCTTTCCTTAGGCCAAATGCACTTTAGTTACTATCTATCAACAAAATGTGTTGTTCCTTAGTTTAGTTCCATTTTAATTATAATATATCAATTAAAGATGTTTATATTAATTTATTCTGTATAAATTCGGGTTTTCAAAAAATAATGGATTAGGACTAACAAAAAGTAATTTTTTTGTTGAAATTATTTTGTCTTTTGTTGCTTAACTTTAAATTTGAGTGTTGTATATATAATATTCATGTTGTTTTATCTGCTGTTTTTTAAAAATTACATTAAAAAACAACAAATTATCACTGTATTACTAGTCCATGAAGGGTCTTAAGTTTATTACATTATATGTGAGTTCTGATTCTTCCCAATGGTATATCACGTGCTGTGTTCAGTATCTCGCTGAATTTATTGAATTAAGTTTAAAAGATAGGAGTAGGTTCAATTCCTCCTATTAAGTTTAATACTGCATCTGAATCTTCTTTTAATGCATAATAACTCTCCATAGTAATATATTTTTTATTGATAAAAAAAAAAATCATTGATGGTTGATTTATTAAATTTGTTAGGTCTTTTGTTTGGATTAAAGGGTGTGTATTTTATCAAGTAAATTTAATTCATACATTTCATTATATGATTTCTCAGCAATTTTATTTACTTTCTATTAATTTACAGTTTTGAAAAATATCAGTAGTCTTTTTACTTTGAATCCAATCTCTACTTTTTTTTTTTTTTAAATAATACAAGCTGCCACACTCAAGGACAATAGGTATTAGGGCTATAAGAATCCATTCATACCATATTTATAAGATAAACGAAAAAAAACATAAGTAGATAAAATAAAAAAAATAAGAAATATCATATAAAAAGAAGAAAAAAAGTACATTACTAGTAAAAATGAATAGATAGACAAATTAAATAATAGCAAAATAAGTAAACATCCAAGAAAAAACAAAAATTAAGTTAGTAAAAATAAAATAAGCCATCTTGAACACATTCATTCTTATACTTTTACTTTCAATAGGTTTGTTTTTAAATATAAATAAAACTATTCCTAAAAATAGCTAATGTCTAAAAATATTTATCTAACACAAGCTAAATTCTTGCAATTATATTAAACATTTTTTTTGGAATATATAACTTGTAAACACCGATGTTTGGATTTAATTTGTCTTTCTGAACCAAGGAAATTTATATATTTAGTATGAATATACTGCAGGTGACAACTGGTATTATAAAACCCATGAACAACTAAAAATTTCATTATAATAGCCATGCTTCTTCAGCAGTGGCTTAGCTAGCAGATGGCAAGGTGGCAAGTGCCATGGGTCTCGGCCCAAGAGGAGCCTCGAATTGGCCTTTATAACAATAAAATATGAGTAGCTTTGTTGCAAACATGGCCGGATCCATTTTTATCACAAAATGAGTTAGATCTTGTTTTTGTCGGGTGGTTTTATTCTCTATGCAATACTTAAGCTCTTTTGTTTCTATAACCGCCAGAAACATTTTAAAAATCTCACTACTAAATGTGATCGGTTTTTGCATTCTCATGAAAATGTTTACAAATTGGAACTGGCTATGTTTTTAACTAAGCAACTTATATAATAACATATTATATTTAAATGTTGCAATACAGTATTATATGAAGTAATACAATTTATAACTAACATTTTTTTATTATCAGTGTGTTGATAAAACACTGCCAAATCTTCAAATTTTGAGTAAGAAGCTTAGGGTGGCCTCAAACTTGGCTACCACGGGCCTACAAATCACTTATGCTACTGTTCTTTGGTATATCGGTTGATTGCCTTCTTTTGATTGGTGAATGGTGTCTTCGGTTATTAATAAGATAATAACGTTAAAGGTTAGAATTGAAAATTAAAACTTTGGATCTAAAGTGCATCGCTTATATGTTATAGTTATCTGTTACTATTTGTTTGATTTCTATAGTTCTATTCGGTAAGTCCAGACTAGTCTAATTATAATCTTGTATTTCTTATTTTATTATCTTTCTACATTTTCACTTAATTTTTCTTAATTTTTAAATCACACTGTTTTTCTGACGATTTGATTTAGAATTTTTCGGGTAGCTATTTTTAAACTGCATAACTAAAAGGTAACTAAGACCAATCTTGATTTATCAAGAAATACAGTATTTATTTTTAAAATGCTTGATTATAATTATGCAAATTGTATGTTTTTGTATTCAGTTATTAATTTAGAGCATTTTTCTAATAAATGTTAAAATAATTGGAAACTATGTGCAGTTTCTTGTTGGTTCAATCTTGTATGAGGATTCGAATGTTCATCCAGATGATCCTGAATAGCTGGTAGTATAAATGGTTTAAAGTCCGAGGTATTGAATCTATTCAACAGGGATAAGTGGAATATTATTAAAGGATACTATAGGAAAGGATGTTGTCAGTTTACGATGAAGTATAATGGTGATTTGTTGGAATTTATTATCATCCTCCAGTTTTAACACTGTCCTTCAAGGTTTGTTATATGCAATTGAGTTTGGAGTGACATATATGCGCCATTAATTGGTAGTGCCCATGTCTCATTGACATTATTGGTGAGGATGTGTAGTGATGTCGCCTATATAAACATAAGATGCTACATTTTGTTACACCAACCGATGCATCAAAAATTATTATGCAAGGAATATCTCAGTATATTATTCTTTAATATTCTGAGTTTGCTGGAACGCTGATTTGATTTTTCAAATTAGACTTGTTTATAAATTTCTATGAGTATCCATCGGCTGATTATTTTTTTAATAGCTATGGAATAAATATAAATATATTTGTCTTATTCCTTGATGTCGTTTCTTTTTTTGGTAATTTTGATAGAATTATTCACCATAAAAAAATATTGCTCCCAGAGTTTAAATTAAAAAGTAGCCTCACAGAAAATAATAATTGTGTTCAAATGTATGAATAAAATTTTATATGGATCTTGGTCCCAGAAATAAAGTTGTTTATATATATGTAATGTGCTGGAGTGGCCAAGCAGACTTAAGCATTTGCAATAGGTAATCAAAGTGATAGGTGATATTACTTGGATAGATGACCGTCCAAATCGGATGACTGCTCACAGCTCGTCAGCCTAATAGAGACAATTCATACCAACTGGGCGTTGGAGAGATGATCTTAACCTGTTCACCTTAATCGCAAATCGCATATATGATGATGTCAAATAGCCACCCGAAAGTTTGGTTTCGGCAACCTGCGACAATCTGCTTCGGCAAAAAAAAAAATATAGGCCCTTTTGCGTCTGCTGACCGCGAACTGCCATAATCCGTGGATCTAAACCGATCTGTCTATGTCCTTGATTCCGAGTGGGAAGGACACCGAATTGGTCCCGAAGGGACCGGTTTTGGAGCTATGGGTAGCTGTCGCTGCATCATGGAAACCATGGTTCATAGTTACATGATGTTGGGTGACCCCCTCCAGGCTGTCTTTTTCGCCTGCAGGTTATAAATGTTTTTCAGAAGACCAAATCTTCACGTTCTCTACTACGAACAGAAAAAAAAAGAAGAATAAAATATATAATTTTTTGCGATATAGCTGTTGGGTTCCTTGAATACAATACTCTTTGGATTTTGAACCCAATTCGAAGAATTGAAGCTTTTTTCTTGAAGATAGTGAGCCATTGAGCAGAACAGATGGCAGCCGGAAGTTAAGTTGCTGAGTCCGGACTGTCAACAGGGCGAGCGAGAAGCTCAATCCTATACAGTTTTGAAATTGTATGCTGTAACGAGAGATGTGTGGTCGGAGGTTATCTGGATAACGCTTGGTCACAACATCATACATTCTTAATAACCGATCACTAAAAAGTTCTGAATCAATGGTTCGACCTTCTGGAATTAATTAATTATGAATTATGCCTTCGTTATTCCAAAATACAGAAAGCATGGTCCTTTTTTTCGAATTGCCCATGCTTAGCGACTGGCTCAACAGGCTGATCGCAGTACAACCATTGTGGCTTCTCCAACATATCCACTTTTCTTAGCAAGTAGTGATTATTTTAATGAAACAAAGTCTGCTTAGTGTTTTAACTCACGGTTAATTAAACTCATTTAATTGTCCCAAGTTATGCAGCCCACGATTTGTTGTGGATAGGGAAACTCCACTTCCATTGTAGCCTTGTCACTTCAAGTAATATGGAACCACACATTTAATTTTGAATTTCATTTAAACGCTAGCCCAATAAGAAGAATGCAATGCTACTATTGTCGCATTAGTCTTTGATGGAATGGACTAACGAGGTCAGATCTGGTTAAGAAGATTGTGCAGAAGTAGTGGCCACGCCCGCAAGATGGATTGCAATGGCCCATTTTCTTTTTAGATCTCCGCTCGTAAATAGTTGGTTCATCGAAACGCTCCATTAATTACAGATTTAGTTTTCTACTGATATTATCATTATTTAGTGTTTTACAGTTGACCTGGTTTCAATATTCTTGTACGTTTATTCTTTAGTTGAGCTTAAAATCGGTCTTGAATTATTGTTATTTTAATTTTTATATAATTTTAAACTTTTCGTATTTGGAATACCATAGTTACGTAACCCGCTAATAAAATTTTATTAGGTAACTAACATTCTTGGCTGTTCTCGCGGAACATTTGTATATGTGACCGAACTAGCCGCCATAATCAAATTATAAAGGTCAGTTGCTTGACAGAAAGTTGCTGTATTGATATATATATATATATATATATATATATATATATATATATATATATATATATATATATATATAGCTAGCCTCAAAAAAATGTATAAAAAGGCTAAATTTTTGTTGGTATATTATAAAATTTATAATTAATTTTCAATTTTATTTTTAATTTCCCTTCATTTTCTTTAATATACTAACTATGTATTTTTGAGTTTTTTTTTTACCTAAAACTTTTGACCAAAACATTGTTCCACGTTATATCATGCAATTATATAAAAGGACAGTCCCGTTTTTCGTTTGTAACCGCTAATTGAGAAAAATACTGTACCATTCTTCACCAAGTTTTAACTACATCATCTTCATGGTCTTCAGGAAGTTTAGCAATAATAAAAGCACCGATTTTTCATTCAAATGATATTAAAAAAGTTATCAGTAGATTGTAAATATAAAAAGTGTCCATCTTGTGTAAATCTCGTAGCCACGACAACTTCATACCCGCGGAAGCAAGCTGTCTACAAAAACGTGGCAATAAGTGTGAAATTACTGGGTAAAAACGTTATTTTGTGAATGTAATTAGAGTTTTAGTAATCGCTTTTAAATGAAAAATGCGAAACTTAATTGAATGAAACTTCATTGCTGTTTAGACAAATTTATTGAAATTGTAATCCTGTTCTCTGAAAAGGTCATCTCATGGATTCATCATTATTTTATATTCTGTAATTATTCTAGTATACGTTACATTATCGGAAACAATATACCCATCGTAATTCTTTAATAGCGTTAGCTGTTTTATATTATTAATCTTTTGATTTGCTTATCCAATAGGTTAGTATTACAAGATGGCTTGTTCCTTTATTGTATCATTAAGTTATTATTGACCGTTATAACATATGTTAAGACATGGTCTGCTTTCTTGTTTTTTCGGGGTTAAGGTTAAGATCCTTGTACGTTTTTGTCGATATTCATATACATCTTCGCTTTGTCTATTAATCTCCTTCCTGTATGCTTGAATATAAACCTGATGATTGGAAACAGTTTGTGGATGGCCATTATTGGGTCAATCCATTTCAAGTGATCCAGCAGTGGTTGTTCGAGTACCTCAGAAAAAAAATTATACTTTATAGGTAGGTCCATTCCTTGATGTTAAGGTAATTCAAAAATAATTTTTATCATTTTTTCTGTAACCGGTTTGCAAATTGCGGCCATTTTTACTTCCTTGTACGAATTAAAGGAAGTATTGTAATCGCGAAAATTTTCGGTTTTCAGATTTCGACGGAAATATCCATTTTGACCATCCCTTAATCCATTTTGACTAGTTTCGTCGTGGCGTCTGTACGTGCATTCGTACGTTCGTATTTCGCATAACTCAAAAACGGTTTGCCGTAGAAAGTTGAAATTTTGTATTTAGGATTGTTATAAAATCTAGTTGTGAACCTCCCTTTTTGGTCACTGCTTGATCACCGGAAGTGGTACTTTACTTGAAGGTCATAATTGATTTCCATCAAAAATTATATTAAAATACTATGCAAAACTTCTCAAATTTAGTATTTATAACTTATATATTGATTTAAATAACATACTAGATTTTGGTCTAAATTGGAAAACCGGAAGTGGTACTTTACTTGAAGGTCAGACATTAGACTTTCAATAGAAAAGATCAAAAACCGAAGACAAAAACGGAAAAAAATCCGCCAGCAAATGAGCTTTTATTGTATTTAAACAAAAGCCAATGAAATTCCCTACATAACGAAATAAAAATCATTTAAATCGGACTATTATTAGCTGAGATATTGCGTAAGAAACTTCTGAGACTGATTCTCCTGGCGGCTAGTCATCCTGCTTCCTGACTTATTTATTGGGCTTCTGACTTCCTCGCATCTCTCTGTTTTATTTTCCTTTGATTATTTCTTTACTTCCTTTAGCTTCCTTAGTCTTTCACTAAGTGCACATCAAATATTTCCTCTGTATCATTTTACATCACAGCCTACTTGCATTGACAACGTCGATCATCTTGTGAAAAGCTTCAAATTTCTTTCCCTTTGATGCCTACTGCTTAATTTTTTTTACTTGGACAGACTTGAAAATTTTTAAATATTACTAAGTGGAAATAATAAACCATTGTGTAATAATTTGCAGCGTTTTATTACTTATTTTAAGTTTTAAAATTGAGTCTAAAATACTAGTTTTCCTCCCCATTTGCGAGATCAACAAGTCTTCATCATGCGAATAAGATATTAGTTAAGTGGGTTTTTCCGCTTTATATGTCGAAACTGTCCATTTCTAATGCTTTATCCAGTGATATTGACAGTTTTCTTGTTGTCATGTAACATGAAGAAATATCTTGGAAACTAGTTGCCTACTGAAGGAAAACGACGTATAATAACGGAATGATACCTCCAGTGACAAGAGTGTGTGTTTGTGTGTGTGTGTGTGTCAATAGATGGATGACGAGTGTCGTTTTTACTGTAATCTTCGGAAACTAGTAACCAAATTCAGTATCACTTTTTGAGCCATGGATTTATAATTTAATAGGCGTACAAGGAAGTCATGTGTTGCCCACATCAGATATTTGTATCAGTTTTGCAATCATTTTTATGAATATACTGAACCCAATTCAGTTTATTTGAAAGGCTAAGGACAATCCAGTGCTAAGCAATTTAAAAAATTGCACGTGTTTCCGAATTAAAAATGACTGAAAAGCTGAAACAAAAATGGCCGCCATTTCCAAACT
This sequence comes from Rhaphigaster nebulosa, assembly GCA_948150685.1. Classification (NCBI taxonomy): domain Eukaryota; kingdom Metazoa; phylum Arthropoda; class Insecta; order Hemiptera; family Pentatomidae; genus Rhaphigaster; species Rhaphigaster nebulosa. Next base: position 73,444,847 of record OX411312.1, read on the forward strand.
GGTTACAATAAAAAGTATAAACTTTATTTTTGTGCTACCAGAACATCAACGAATGGACCTACAAATTATGGAGTTTTTCTTAGGTAGTCAAGCAATCATTTATTTATTTTTTTGGACCACTTAGAATGGACTGGCCCTATTTTAACAGTTAATGACAGAACATTTGCGAGAAGGTTTAGTATCTACTAAATAATGACTTTTATTTTCCTGAGTTCGTTAAAAGTATTGTCATCGATTGTTTCATTTCGTGCTTCAACGTAAAAGTTATTGTTTATGTCTATTTCAATTTGATGTTTATTATATATTTACTCGAGTGATATACTTATGATCCCTTATCGTTCTAAAATGAGCATTACGTTGTAAAGGCATCCTCTGTAAAACGTTTGCGTGAAGTTCTTTAATTTTTATGTTAATCGAACTTAATGGCCCAGTAATAGATAGATATACATGTTACCATTAAAGCTATTCAAAGATGGAGGAAAACCGCGCTAAGCAAAACAATTAGAATTAATCTTAAAGAAGAATGAAAATATGGCTGAGATTTGGATTAGTTCAGTCTGTGCTGAAAAATGGGATCCAGGTTTCAATATAAAAATCACAGAGAAACAGCGCTCCTCCCGTAACTTAAATCGTGTAAAGACAAATATCCGACAAAAACCAAAATGTGTTAATCTGAAAGAATCACAGATCTGTGCGTAATTTAGAAAAGGAGCAAATTAGTCTAGATGTTCGTTCTTAATCATTCGAAATGAAGAATGGATCATGATGTGCATTTTCATTTGTCTATTGCGAAGCGGCGCACGTTGATCTGAATTCTATCGTGGTACAAAAATTCATGCTGCACTTATTCGGAGTTGCAACTCCGGTTGTGATTTCGTTTTGTTAGATTTTATTTTGCACCTATTTACGAAAGTTCATAAAAAATTGATGGATTTTAAATAAGAATATAATTATTTGTAGTAATCAAAGTAATAATAATTTTATTTATTTAACTTATTTTTAAACTATTAAATATATATTATTATTTAATTGCATAAAAATGAGCTAATTAAATTAATTATTAATAAAAAATAATAAAAAAAAAATAAATGATATTTATAAAAAATTCTCTTCGGAATTTAAAGCGCTTGATTTATATCGCTATAAAATTAATCATTATAAGAAAACTTTTTTGTTTGTATTTTTTAAATAAATAATTTAATTTTCTATATTTACAATGAATTGTCTTATTGCATTTTTAGAAATCATAATATTAAGTATGTCATAGAATTCTAAAATTCGGAATCTCCTCTCAAGAGTCCATCTATGAGGTTTTTATAGTTCATCTTTCTAATTGAATGTAAGTAACATAACTCTGCATAAAGACTTAAGCATGCCAACTGTCAAAGAACATATACGGACTTACTACAAAAGATTTCACGGCAAGCTTCAAGATCATCCAAATAAACTCATTCAAGATATGGCCACAAAAAACATGCCCGACAGCACTCGTAAAAGGCTGAAAAGGAGCTGGATGAGAGATCTCCTTCAGTAACTTGAAACAAGACCGAAGACTTGCCACTGGGTAAATCTCTTCCTCATGCCTGTCATGCCCTTTTAATTGTAAATTTGTTATGTAAGCACATTCGCTGGTTGTCAGTAATCACTGACAGTTGTGAATTAACCAATAAAGAGAAAAAAAAATCTTTCTAATTGCCCAGAAATCCTTTCATTACACTTACAAGCTGCCAATTCTTTATCATTTAATTTTTCCTGTACAGAAATGACCCCATATAATAAAGAAGACGTAGCTATGTACTTGAAAATGGGACGTGCTTGGCCATTTCTGTAAAAATGTGTTTTAATAACTACAGAATGAAACAAAAAGAGTATTCTCATCAATGTTGCAAAAATCATGTCGACCTGTTTCTTTAAAGAGAAGAATGCAGGACTGTTATTTGTAGGGACATTACAGTGTTACTGAAATCCAATATGAAGGACCCTAAATACCTAAGCTGTTGATTATCCGTTAGAAATATAACCTAACCTAACCTTGATATCCAATGTGATGGGGAGGGGGAGTGGGAGATTTGACAATTGTAGGACAAATGTTAATGTTCGGTTTTTAGACGTAATAGGTCAGTAATTTGTCATAAATCTGTTTGTTGACTATACTGTCTATCTTAATTTGTGTGCTTAATATTTAGATTTTTTTTTCTGAATAGTGGTTAGGTTAACTGAAAGCTTTCAAGATAAGTCTGTTTTGTTTTCTTTTAAGATATGTATATTCATATCCCAAAATATTGGAAATATGATTGCTACCGTTCCATTGTAATCTTCTGTCTGAATAGACGGAGCTATCCTACGTTCATCCATTGGGGGTTTTCACTCGTCCGAAATGTCTTGTGATCTCTGATAGTAATGATGGATTACATCTTTTCCATTTCATTATAATTCAATATTTTTAACTTATTATAATCTGTGACATATGATATACAATGCATTCCTTATTAACCGGCCTTAATTCCTGCAAAACCACTACAGTCCGTTATCTATCTTATATACCTGTTTTATATTTATATCTGATCTTATATTTTATAACCTTTCTTGATCTATTGTAACCTTCTCTTTGTCAAAAATCTCAAGGTCAATTCAAATAATTTGTTTTTATTTGATATAATTATTTCTCTTGCTCATTCAGCTCTTGTTATGACTATTCAGCTTCCATGGTATGGTATGTAATTATGTTATACTCATTGCGATTTCCATCAAGTGATGAACCAGGTGTTTTCCAGTCACACGGACAATTCGGCCTCATTTGCCAAATAAGTAGTCCTTGCTTTGTGATGTGATTGAACTAGTCAAAGAGACTAGATGTGATTAGGGTAATGTTGAGGCCTAGAGCGGATCGATGTTGGAAGAGCCCCGAGTGGACCCTGAGTTACTCCATATCGAACGGTCCTGCTCACCTGACCACCGTCTTCCCGAAGTGGGGGAGCACGCGAGTCTTCATTAGGCTAAAAGAGTTCGGTCCGATCAGCCATGCGGGAGGAAATCTTCATTGTGGGAAGGCTCTATTCCAGGTAGGAATCTAGTCTACAAGATAAATATAGTCTTTATAAAGGATTGGCCCCACCGATCATGGTACTCACAGCTGAAATCTACCCGGTATCCTGTGGTAGGTGTGTTAAAAACTTATTAATAAACGCAATTACCAAAAGCTTTCCACCAATCATCTCCTTGTCAGACGAAATGTATATGTAGCCCAGATGACGGACAGGAAATTTAAAATCGAAGGTTCTTGTACTCTAAGGTAGTGGTCAACAAGCCTTTGGAATAGAGGGCAAGCAAGATAAGGTATAAGACATTCAGCGAGCCGAGCTTTAATAATTGTTCCTTATAATACAAGGACAAACTTGTTTTTGTTTAATTTAGATACGAGAATGCTGGTAGAAAAAAAATACTCATATACTCATAAAATAAATAAAATACCTCGGTATTATTATTTATTTTTTTTCATAAGATAGAATTAAAAATTAAATGTTAAAACATTGATCTTTAATGTTTTTAAGTTTTTTTGTTCTGGGGAAAAGCTTGATAGAATCAATTTTTCTTAGTTTAATATAATAAGAATTTATCAAAACTTTTTTTTTGTTTTTAATATGAATGAGAATAAGGTGCATAGACCTTTTAACTGCCCAACTGAAAGATTTGAGTTCTTGTTTTTCTCGAATACCCGGTTTTGAATACTTGATAAACCAAGCATATTTGTTTACTGCAACCTCAAGAATATTATGCGTTTTTCATTTACGAAGTTTTCATTTTATAATTTTCATCCGTGAAAATATTTATTCGAAAATATGCGTTCAAATACACAGATCGTTCATTTTAAAATATCTGATGTGAACAACACATGACTTCCTTGTACGCCTATTAAACTATAAATCAGTGGCTCAAAAAGTGATCCTGAAATTTGGTTACTAGTTTCCGAAGATTGCAGTATCTCGGCGTCGCGACATTAATCTATTGACACACACACACTCACACAAATGGGGAGGAAAAACAGTATTTTACACTCAATTTTAACACATAAACCAAGTAATAAAAATGTTTAATTGGATTGGAAACCAAATTGCGTTTGTAACCTTTATTACCGAAACATATGATTTATGTATTTTATTTAAATATAATTTTTGATGTAAGCTTATTATGACCTTCAAGTAAAGTACCCTTTTCGGCTCACCAATTTGAACCAAAATATAGTAAATACATTCCTATCTATATAAAAGACCTATTTACCAAATTTGAGATGTTTTACATTATATTTTAATAGAATTTTTGGTGAAAATCCATTATGACCTTTAAGTAAAGTACCGCTTCCGATTTTCCAATTTAAACCAAAATCTAGTATGTTATTTAAAACAATATATAAGTTATAAATACTAAATTTGAGAAGTTTTGCATAGTATTTTAATAAAATTTTTGATGGAAATCAATTATGACCTTCAAGTAAAGTACCACTTCCGGTGATCAAGCAGTAACCAAAAAGAGAGGTTCACAGCTAGATCTTACAACAATCCTAAATACAAAATTTCAACTTCCTACGGCTAACCGTTTTTGAGTTATACGAGATACGAACGTACGTACGTACAGACGCCACGACAAAACTAGTCAAAATGGATTCAGGGATGGTAAAAATGGATATTTCCGTTGAAATCTGAAAACCGAAAATTTTCACGATTACAATACTTCTTTTACTTCGTACAACGAAGTAAAAACGTTCTATTCATGTAATTTAGTTCAAACCTGGCTTCAATAAATAATTCTTTACAGGCTGTTTTTTTTTTTAACTCTTTTTTGTATTTTGCTCTGTGGATAAATAGCATTAGTACATTTTGAGTAGCTCTAGGTTCTTCAACATTTCAACGGTTTTTCAATTATTTCATTTATATTAAATAAAAAACTTGTGAACAGACATATATATATATATGTATAATGAAAATAGTGGTAAAATAACCCCAGCCCTTATACGCAATAAATGTTTACATTTCTTAAAACTCATTGCTAATTTTAAGTTACTGTAATCAATTATAATTTTGAAAATATATAATATCTTTATATAGTCTAACCTGTTATTTTCTTATATCATTTCTGCTTTGTTTATTAATATTATTAATTTGTTTGTTAATTACAGTGGTTTCCTTTCAGTAAGCGTGGTTTCTTTTGAGATACGAAATTATTTTTATTTGTGATTTTTATATTCTTTTTTGGACGAAAAATGATAGCAGTGTGGGTATTTCCCTCTACGCAAGACAATGCAGCGAAATATTTTCAAAATGTTGGGATAATTCCATCCACTAAACTGTGCTAGAATGAATGTGGTATATGTCCATCTGCTTCAATACAATGCAGACGTAATGTTAGATATTATCAGAAGCAGATTGCAATAAGAAAAGAAACATGGTTTGAAAGATCTAAATCACGTTTACCACCATACTCAGATATGTATACATGCTAATAAACAAAGAATAATTGATAAAAAAAGTAACACCATAGACTATATAACAATTATTGGTCGACTTTGAAATAAGTAAGTACCCTATCTTAACTTTATTCTCTTTGTCGACTTTCTTAATGGTTTCACTTCATATTTATATTTACAAAGCAATAAGATTCGTTATAGTATTAAACTGTTAAATCTTATTGGTCGCGATACTCTTAAAGGTTCTTTTAAAATATTACAATAACTTGATTTCATTTCCACATTTCTTTATTTTTTGCATTAGACGGGTGCCAAGCTTCATATGGAACCAGTTTGATTAATTTATTTTTCGTAATTTAATAATGAACATGTCGGAATTAAAAAATAAAGTAAACAGTTTCGTTTATTAATCTAATGTCATCTAATGTCGTTTATTAATCATTAGATATGAGACTTCATGAATGTCCAAATTGAAAAAAATAAAGTATAAATTATGCATTAAAAGTATGTATTTGTATTTCGAGTTTTTTTTATAATTTAATCCTGATATAATATGTTATTCGGTGCGTTTGTTCGTACAGTTAATTTTATTTCTACCAAAACCCAACATTCTATTCTACGTTGCTGCTGCAATTTATTGGGGGAGGGAGACACAATTTAAATTTCCCAATAATTTTGCTGGGATTTCCCACCTATATGAAATATTTTAATTTTCCCAACTTGTTGGATTTAAACTGCTCACTAACCTGTTGCCAATCTTATCACAACAATCATTTTTTTTTTTATTCCAGCACAGCATTATATCGAAAAAATACCAAGTTCTTAACTTAAAAGGCATTGGCATTGGTTTTAAATTTTAGTAAAATGTTTTGTCATAATTTTCGCAGTATGAAATACCTATGCTCTCTGATCGCAAATTTCCCAACTTTTTGGATTTCCAAATTATGGGAGGATTACGCCTCATTACAACAAATTATGTTGTTGCATGACCGTATTGTTACCACCGTCCTCAAAATAGCCACTGTAATTTGCTTGAAAATTAATTAATTGGTTATCTATCCTCTTGGTTAAATTAATATTAATGAGGATAATTTTTGTTGTTAATTTGTCTGAGTAATTTTAAAAATAGTACAGTTTTGCGTGTTGTCAGGTATCATATTGCTATAATTATGTGTCGCCGGAATATAAAGGTTCGTTTCGCTCCTGGAATTCTTGAACAGTTTTTAGTTTAACAGATTAGTCTGGAAAGGGTTCATTCAGCCTAGTAGTAACTGAATAGCTATTTAAGAAAAGAAGTAGCGGATTTACCAGGAAAATAAACGATTGGTTGCTTCATGAATAAAATTAGTTGAGCCTGATCATTGATAGCTGTTTGTTGCCTCTGATGTCTGCTACATTTTTTTTTACCTCGCCCTCATTTGTGCTATTGTTTTCGTTATCAGTTTCTGTTCGTTCTGGAGATACATAAAGAATAGATATATCTCCATTTCGACTTTTCCAAAACAAAGCTTGTCTTTTTGTGATAAAAATGCATCCTGCAACGCATGGTTTCCTCGTCGATTCATTCGCTACATTTTTTTAAACATTGTATTTAATTTAAAAAAAATAACAATGGATTATTTTGGAAAACTATGATAAGCTTGGTAGATATTTAAAAATATCTGATGTGGACAACACATGAATTCCTTGTACGCCTATTAAACTATAAATCGGTGGCTCAAAAAGTGATCCTCAATTTGGTTACTAGTTTCCGAAAATCGCAGTATCTCAAAAACAACACTCGGCGTCGCGACATCCATTTATTGACACACACTCTCACAAATAGAGAGGAAAACCAGTATTTTACACTAAATTTTAACACTTAAAACAAGTAATAAAAATGTTTAAATGGATTGGAAACCAAATTGCGTTTGTAACCTTTATTACCGAAACACATGATTTATGTATTTAATTTAAATATAATTTTTGATGTAAGCTTATTATGAACTTCAAGTAAAGTACCCTAAATTTACCAAATTACAAAGTCCTATTTACCAAATTTGAGATGTTTTACATTATATTTTAATATAATTTTTGATGAACGTCTAATATGGCCTTCAAGTAAAGTACCGCTTGGGTTTTTCTAATTTAGACCAAAATCCAGTGAGTTATTTAAATCAATATATAAATTATAAATACTAAATTCGAGAAGTTTCTCATTGTATTTCAATATAATTTTTTATGGAAATCAATTATGACCTTCAAGTAAAGTACCACTTCCGATGATCAAGCAGTGACCAAAAAGGGAAGTTCACAACTAGATTTTACAACAATCCTAAATACAAAATTTCAACTTTCTACGGCTATCCGTTTTTGAGTTATGCGAAATACGAACTTATGAATGTACGTACGTATGTACAGACGCCACGATTTTAATTTTCGCGATTATAATACTTCCTTTACTTCGTACAAGGAAGTAAAAATATTGAAACCTGCATGAAGATTAAATTGTTGGGAGTGAAACGGCAGTGTGTCCGGAATAAATTTTCTAATACGCAATAATATAGTTCATATACCAAATAGCAGCTTATATTTTACTTGAAAATTGAGAGGAAAAAATTGCTTGTTGTAGCTATGAATTTATCTAATTAATCTCGTAAAAATGAACGAATGTATAATTTTATTAATGAAATAACCTTTCCAAAACAGGTTTTACTCCTTACAGCTGACTGAAACACAGTTATTTTTAGGTATTTCGTGTTTAAAAAGAAAAAAAAAATCGCGTTTTATCAGGGTTCCATTAGTATTATATTACACTATAACTTCTTTTTTCCTGTATAACTTTTTTTTTCTCAGTTATACAGTCCGCTAAAGTGCATCAAGGTTACGTCTGTAGGCCGTATAAGTTAATCGGTTTGTGTAGAATACAAATACCGAAGCTGTCTGTGTGCTAAGTAGAAATATTCGATCATCAGGCGCTGAAGATGGATTCAGAATTTAGCTTCTATCTATATGGATGGTCTCAGAAATTTGTAAGAATGAAGATGATTCGTTTTTTATACTAAATAATTCGATAAATCATTGGTTAGGGATGTTTATACTAAATTTATAAAATTTAGTTGATACTACTTAGCTTGCTACAGTATTATTGTGCGTAAAACTATGTTTTATATATGTATATAAAATACTCCTATGTATTTCACGGACGTGACAAATGGAATTGAAGTCACCTTTAAGATTATGTACAAGTGGAGTATAGATCGTACACTTTGTCAAAGTTGATTTTTTTGTTTTGTTATTTTGTTTTTTTTAGCCTGTCAGACGTTTACATGCCTCTTTCAATCGATTTATAATGGTATCGATTCGATATGAGGAAGATAAGAACACTGTGCTATGTCGACACTGTTCCACTTTCGATTCGACCCGACGTACGGGGAAGGAAATGGTGTGGTCTGCGATACTAAATCGAAAGTCGAACTGTGTGGCATAGCTTAACATCGGCAAAGAGGCTATATTAACTATATAACTATGCATTACCAAAAAAGAGAAGAAGTTATTCATTAATTCATATTCCAGTATTTTCTGTCGGTATACCAGACGCTGATTTCTTCCCTTTCTACAAATGTTACCTGGGCGATGTGCAGAGGTGCTATCTTGTTGAAAAATCGCTTTATTGTGGTTAATGAAATCTCTTTAAACTCATCATACAGAATGTAATACAATTATATATACCTAAGTGTCGTGCAAGATCATGCAGTCCTTGCCCTCTGGAACAAGTTCAAAAGACCTAATTTCCAGCAAACGCAAAGCATAAAGTTAGATAAAATATCGTTAAAATGCTTCTTAATTTTGACTTAACGTTAGAGTGTCTTCAGTTTACATACATGCATGCCTTATTTTGTGTTATGTAATTACATTTTTATTTTTTAGTATACTAATTAATATATTTGTTAAGAAACCCCGACAAGTTGAACTTTGCTCGTTGTTTAGTGTACGTTGTCTATAAAAACCATAACTGTATATATTTTAAATAGACGTATTCTTCTACCATCTTTCTTTCTATATACGCTGTACATAATCTTATCTTCTGTCTATATTACCATCTATGGAACATTGAAGGGTTTTGCTGCAAAAAAGGAGTAGCACTATTTCGGGGAAGTTTGGACTTAACTGGTTTGTGCCAAAAAAAAAAAAATCATTCGTTCGATCTAAACGCACCTTCTTTTTTGCACCAAACCCTTCATTGTAGTATTTGTTGCAAAAATGTATTACATACAAGTCCCAACTTCCCCAGAATGTAGCTACTTCGTTTTTGCAGCAAACTCTTCAATTAGCAAGTAACGTTTGTTCTCAAAAAAGAGTAAACAAGCCACGTGTTTCAAGCTCTAACAACTATACACAAACAACTTTATTTCTTATTGCACACAAATAATAGGAAATGAAATTCAATGACGATAGGATTGAATGATTGAATGAATACAATATAATGTAAACTGTAATATTAATTATATAAAGAAAAGCGTTAAAGAAGGAATTATTTTAATATTTCAAGGCTACAACTTCTTCTTGAACACAGATTTTAATAGTCGTGTCTATTTTTCTCCTGACCCCTCTGAAGGAAGGAAGTGTGTAGGCAGGCTGGGGGAGGGGGGAGGAGGAGGGAGGGAGTTTTATGATTTACGTTTTAATTTTTTACTTGTCGCTATTTTAATTTAATTTACTCTTTAGGCGAATATAAATTAAAATTAATTAATTATAATAAGGCATAAATATTCTACATTTTTTCAAATAAAAATTGTACAGTTCTATTGAAGCATTAATTTGCTATCATTGGTTTCGAATGTGACCGTTACTTGTATGAACTGAAATATGGGTACCAATTTAATAACACCGTCATTAAAAGGATAATATACTCTAGAAGTAATCTTATTTCAAAGTAATACAACATAAATGGTCTACTTTTTTTGTGTTATAAGCCGAAATAATATACCTAAAAAAATAAAATAAAGTAAGATGAGCATATGGAGTACTCTGATTCGCCATGTTGCTTTTGTTTCGATTGTGTGTATCTCTTAAAAGAATTCCATGGAAACAAAATGTCCACCCTGCCATGTCCAACTGTCGAATGTGAAAAAATTTTGATTTTCCCATTCGTCACTTTGGAACGCATAAGTTTAGGCACACGTCATGACCAAGCCATGAATTCCTAATTCTCAAGTGTTCATTTCCTAACTCCTTGTGTCTTTTGGGAGTAAGCTATTCGAGATTTTGTCACTGTATACGTCCCTCGCCTAGTGCGTTTCTAAGTGGCTGATATGGTATATCCAGACTATTGAGTAGGAACCTGCTGAAGCTTCATTAGCTTGGAAGAAAAGTCTGGCGGCTTGATGACTTTGTGCGACATCTTGTCACCTTAGAATGAAATTGCTTGTACATTCATCTATGTTACAATATATATGGCGTCACTTATTATCTAATCATAAATAATTTTTACAAGCTATTGGTTTAAGATTGTTTAAGCTTGAATAAATATTGTTTTTATCGATGCGGTGCATTGTTAATGAAGTAGATGAAAATATTGGTCGTGTTTAAAGGACGTTATAGAAGGTCATATTACAGATATAAATGGGTGAAGGAGTTAGTCCACATGGAGATAGCACTAGTAGTGAATGACTTTCTAAAGAAAACAGTTCAATAGGAGGATGTATACATATTGGTAGGCTTAGAGCTGATATTTAAAGCATGGACGGAGCAACGGAGGATGATCAAATTAAGAATATAGGGAGCATTTCTGGTTCTAAAGGATTGGAAAAGATAGATACATAGGAAGTATTATCGTCCGAAAACGTGGTAAAGTTATCTCATGTTGAATATAATGAAATAGTTCGTTTGTCTCTTAATTCTCACCTTATGCCTACCGGACATTCCACCAGATACAAGGCAACTATAATCAAATCGGTGGAGGTAGGGGAGTTAATGAGTGAGGAGACTAGAGCTAATTGGTATTTGGAGGTGCAGAAATACGATTAACCAGAAGAAAGCGATTTTTCAACAAGATGGCACACATGCACATCGCCCGGGTAACATTTGTAGAAAGGGAAGAAATCAGCGTCTGGTATACCGACAGAAAATACTGGAATATGAATTAATGAATAACTTCTTCCTTTTTTTTGGTAATTTATAGTTATATAGTTACTAGGCCATGGTGGCCGAGAGTATTAAGGCGTCGCCTTGGCAATCCCGAGACTGCTACGGCGCCGGTTCGAATCCGGCCTGGACGGGTGGAAATTTATTTCGTGGCGGCCCCACGTAATGAATCTCGACCTTCCCAGTCTTGGTTAGAATAGGTTGGTAACCTGCAGGATAACTCGTCCTGTATGCCTTAATAGGATAGGAAAGGATGTCAAACCCCAATAAAAAAAAAAAGAATGTTATATAGTTACTATAGCCTCTTTGCCGGTGTTAAGCTATTCCACACAGTTTGACATTGCATGCAGCATGTTTCCTTCCCCGTACGCCGTGTCGAATCGAAAGTCGAACAGTGTCGAAATAGCTATACAGTGTTTTTATCTTCCTCATATCGAATTGATACCATTATAAATAGATTAAAAGAAGAATGCAAATTTCTGCCTAAAAAAAAAAAAAAAAAAAAAAAAAATGGTGATGAAACATCAACTATTTTTCCTAGAATCATTCAGGACGCAAATGATCTTCACTGGTTGAAATCCTTCAAATAAATACACAAATACAAAAGTTGAAATTAAAACATTATGACTAACAGTCTCACCGAATTTTATCTATGCTAATGGTAAATGAATTTGTCTATATATGACTTTTTTCATTTAGACCCATCCGTAAAGTATGTTTTCTTAGTTAAAAATTATAAAATAAAAGTAAAAATAAAAAAAATATAGTTGATATTAACATGCAAACAATTTAGAATATGTTGGATGGTCTTAAATTATCTCTTTGATTTTGGATCGTACACATGTTAAGGGATACTCAAGTTGACCACTCTTCAATCATTCAAATGGTAAAGACCTTTTCGTTTTCGGCTAACATATTATAGTTCGATCAGTCCCAATTGTATCTTTCGATTTATTGGAATTGTCGATGTACCATTTCGGAGGTTTTATGAGCACGAAATAATAATGAGTTAATGTGCGAGTTCAAGGCCGATCTTGGTGTACTATCGTCAATAATTTACCGCTAAAGGTAACGATTATTACTTGAGAAAATAGTCTGAATTATATGTACTTCTCCGACTCACGTATAACCTAGAAAAAGCGTAGTAAATAGTTGTGTTTTAAAAGTTGTGGCATTCTCCAGAATAAGAGCCCATATAGTTAAAAATATTTAAATTAAATATGCGGATAATTATCAGTAAAATATATACATGTATTTTGAATTGAGACTTAAAACATTCAAATACGAGTATTTAATAACAGAAACAGTTTTTCTTGTTGTTGGGCGTTTAAATTCCCTAATTGCAACAAGATTATCATTAATCGGTCGAACTTTACCATTTTCTATCACATGCCCAAGATATGGTACTTTATAGATCGCGTAGCAAAGTTACGTTTAAGTAATTTTAATTTAATTCCCTTTTTCTTGATTGTTTCAAAAACTAACCTTATGTGTTTTAAATGTTCCTCAAAAGACTTCGAAAATATTAAAATTAAATTCTATAATTATTATTTTCCCAAATTATTTTTACGTAAAATACCTGATAACACCAGTTGAAAAATTGCTGGTGAATTTTTATATCCGAAGGGGAGTACTTTCCATTGCCAATGGCCTTTCTGTGTTATAAAAGCTGTCTTCTTCCTGTCCTTTACTCGAATTGGTAAAGACCAAAAAGCCGAGTTAATGTCCAATGCCGTGAACCAACTACAGTCGCCTACATTCACAATCTGATTAAATTCTTCAATTCTATGAAATGGCTGAGGTTCGGTAACCACTAGTTTATTTAATTCTCGGAAATTAAAACATTAACGAGTTTTCCTTCCATCTTCTTTTTTAAAAGCTAAGGTTACAGGGGATGCGAATGGAGAACTCGATTCTTCTATTAATCAATTAATCTCCAACAATTTTGAAATTTGTAAATCTATTTCCTGATGGTCTGGGAATGAACATCTATAAGGTTTTTTTGCAATGTACCTGTCTTCTTTTAGTTTAATTGTAGCTTCGCTATTCCCCATTGAACCAAATTTTCAGTTTAGTTTTTTTTTAAACAATGATTTTTACTATGAGCTCTTCTTCAGAAGAACGCCTCTATTATAAGTTTTGATTTTTAAAAATATTCTTTGAAATTATATTAGTTTAGCCCTTTTCTATTTCTTTCCAACAATTTCTATAGATTGTTGAATCAGTAATCGATAATAGATAATTTCTATTATCAATCGATAATAGAAATTATGAACGGTCTTCATAATTTCTATTATCGATTGATAAACATTAAGATTTTAATCTCTATAAGTAAACAAAAATTTCATAGAAGAAATAGTTCAAGATAAAAAATACTACATTTTTTCAAAAACGTCTGTACTATATTTTTACTAAAAAAATCGACGGTCCTTTCTACTTTAATTTTAAAAAGGTTTAAATCTTACGAGTTTTTATTACTTTTTAGTAAGCTCATTTATAGTCATAAAAGTTATGAAAGGTCCCTAAAATCGCATTTCTATATCTTTAAAATTGAAGGATTTACACTATTTTAGAGTCTTATATTCTGAACGCCATTATTGTATTCCAGACACCTTATAAACTGGAATCTCTGAGACGTGATATATAATTTTTATGTATTTTTTCATTTCGTCTTTGTATTAAAAATATTGCCAAGCCTGTCATTGTAGTATTTTCTTCTGAAAAAGGACTAAAAAGAAGTAGTATCTGAAATGATTTTTCCGCAATTATGAGAGGAAAATTGATTGTATGAATTTAAAATGTTTATTGATCAAACAATAAAATATTTTTCCACATTTCAGTCATTATGGCTTCCCAAGTTTTACAGGGTTTTTTCGTAGCATAGTTTTCCTTGACACTGATTTGTGGGAGCCTTTTACTTTAACAATAATATTAACATGTTCCGTGATCCTTTGACACTGACACTGACACTGATTTGTGGGAGCCTTTTACTTTAACAATAATATTAACATGTTCCGTGATCCTTTGAACCCTTTCTTCTTGTCGAGCTTTGCGTATTATAAGCAATGCGATTGAGATAATATTCTGTTTATAGTTTCGTATAAATCTGCCGAGTAGTTCTATAATGGTGATGTACTCCACGCCTCTCACCTTTGCTAGGATTTGGGGTCTATTTACTTCTATAGTATTCTAGTTGAGTAGAAAAGGAATATTTGTGCAAAGTTTTATCCAACCCAGATTGGTTAATTAGTGTTGCACTTTTCCGTATGAATATTTTGTGAATTTTTTTATCTATTTCCTCCGTGCTAAGTTTCTATATATATATATATATATATATATATATATATATATATATATATATATATATATAAACTTAGCACGGAGGAAATATATATATCACTCCCAGATATTGGTTTAGTTTATTTCTCAGAAGTCCTAACATGAGATAGAAATGAAACCTGAGTTGGGATCCGGCTTCCTAGAACGGCTGAATTCCGTTATAATAATTAGCGACCCTTACGATTGTGAGGAGGAATATATTACAGTTATCGCGGAATCAATATACAGTGAAATGCCCCGGCTGCCATTTGGGATAGTAATCTTCATCGAACTGGCACTTAAGTTGACAGGAGTTCGATGGTGACCCCTGCCCATCACATTCCATTCTTCTCTACTTCCATTTATAGTGTGCTCTGCCGTGCCACCTATATCTAGTTCATCGATTTATACTCGATGTCATTAGCCTTGGGTGTGTATTGATGAATTGCTTACATTCAATTAGTAAATTTAAAAACGTTGTTCCGTGCAACCCACGTATTCCGGTAATAATTAATTTTAATATGATATTTTTTAAAAGCTCATTTTCTCTTTACAAATGCATTTAATTTCTTTAAGATACCTGTTATGCTAACATTCAATTATTAAAGTTCAGTGGAACTCCGCTTTCGCGGATCCGATATATCGTCCCTACCGTGCCAACTATCCAATGTGAAAAGATGCAATCTTCATTTTCGTCACTTAGAAAAAGGACTTATTGTGACGAAGTCTCAAAGGTCTCATTCCAAAACACACAACAATTCAACCTTTAAAGGCTAGGAATTCAAAATTTTGCAACCATGCATGCCTTATATAATGCGTTTTCTAAGTGACGAAAATGAAAATCGCATTTTTTTCACATTATATAGTTTAGAAGGTGTCCGAAACCCAAAATATTCGGAACTTTTCTTTTTTCCGTTGAAGTACCTACGTAAATTTAGTTGCTTTTGTTTTTGTTCAATATAAACTGATACGATATTATATCACGTTCCTAATATTAACATAAAATATGAGGCTATTTTTCTGTAAGGTGACTTTAATACAAAAGTAGGAAAGGAAGGCTCTATAAGAACTGTGACTGAGATCATTCGCTGATTCAACCAATTCATATGGAATACTATTCTTTTAGTTGGAAGAGATGTACTGTTTAAAAATTAGAAACACACGTAATTTTAATTTCGTCATAATTAAACATGCATAAGGGAGCGAGGTAACTCTGAGAATAAGGTACTATACTCCTATCTCCCGGGCTCGGGTGTGACAGATAATTGTTTATATACAGATAATAATAACATCAGCCGTGGGTCCTTGAAACCTTCCTGGGGCTCACCCAGCCTCTATGAAGTGGGCATCCTTAATTGGGGAAAGACAATTGAGGGTGATTCTGGCCAAATCATATAAACAGTAAGGTCCTTACTTCGACCGTTGATGGGTTGTAGTGGTACGGTTTTATTGCTTGTTTTTTATACAAAAAAAAAATTAATGTGTAGTAAGGATTTTCGGTTCAAGTTACCTATCTATGCTTGTTTATTTATTTTTAAATATCACGTTTTATGTTTCCGTTTTCTACTACCTCTTTTTCTCTTCCTTCTCACTTAGTTTTTATTTTTTTTAGTCCTCCTAGATTTTAGTATAATCGATATCATCATAGAAAAAGTAGAATATAAATGAAAAAGATACAATAAAAAAAAACTGTTTGAACTTGTACAATTAGGATCTAATTAGTTAATTTAAAATATTCTAAAAATAATAAACATGTTTTATTTAATATAGAAGAGCAAAAACCTCTAAACTAGAGAAAATAATTGTTTCGATATAAATGGATCCTCCTGTATTTTGTACTTTAGACATGTTTTGTTTCCCCTCCTTCTATCCTGATGATGCCTAAATTGGCGAAATATCGATAGGTTGTTCGTTTTGTTACTTTTTAAACTAGGCTTCATATTTGGAACTTTCCATAAATTACTTGTTTAAAGTACGCTAGTGAAAGTATAACAAATATACAAAACGTTACTATTTATTTGCTGTGTCGCAGCTTTTTAACATTTATTTGTTTGTTATCTTTCCTTATTACTTATACTCTGTTTATGAGAATTGTTTTTGCAGCTTTATTACTAAAAATATTAATAAAAATGAAAAACTGCTATTTTTTTGTGAATTACTCCAAAACTGGTAATTTTCTCACCATTGTTCTTCTAACTACTTTTCCTTTATTTTCCCTGTTACGGGTTTAGGTGCTTCGGTGTTTCTGGGTCAGGAACTATTCATATCCCATAATTATAGGAATTACAATGTTAATTGTTTTGTTTTTTTTATTTGGCACACCTTCATCTTCTTTCTCTTTAAGAGCAATAGACGTTACTTCATTTGGAGCCATTTTGTAGTTCTGAGAGGTTTTATAATTTAAAGTAGAGATTTGTTCAAACAATACCGTGCTTTCGAATGTTTAACGGGCTTCCACTATTTCTTAGTATGTACCTGTTTACCTTATTACTAGCTAGGCATAAACATAATGAATCTATAAATATGCTAATTCCGACTCCTAGATTTGTTGTTGTTTGTCTGGCAGGGGTGATCTAGTTAGCTAGAAAAATGTTCAAGAAAGACATATTAATTTTTACTCCCTTGTACGAAGTAAAGGAAGTATTGTAATCGCAAAATTTTCGGTTTTCAGATTTCGACGGAAATATCCATTTTGACCATCCCTGAATCCATTTTGACTAGTTTCGTCGTGGCGTCTGTACGTACGTACGTCCCTATTTCGCATAACTCAAAAACGGTTAGCTGTAGAAAGTTGAAAATTTGTATTTAGGATTGTTGTAAAATCTAGTTGTGAACCTCCCTTTTTAGTCACTGCTTAATCACCGGAAGTGGTACTTTACTTGAAGGTCATAATTGATTTCCATCAAAAATTATATTGAAATACTTTGTAAAACTTCTCAAATTTGGTATTTACAATTTATATATTGATTTAAATAACATACTAGATTTTGGTCTAAATTGGAAAACCGGAAGCGGTACTTTACTTGAAGGTCATGTCAGATTTTCATCAAAAATTCTATTAAAGTATAATGTAAAACATCTCAAATTTGGTAAATAGGATTTTTATATCGATATAAATGTATTTAATAGATTTTTGGTTAAAATTCGTGAGCCGAAAAGGGTACTTTACTTGAAGGCCATAATAAGCTTACATCAAAAATTATATTTAAATTAAAAGAGAAATCTTATGTTTCAGTAATAAAGGTTACAAACGCATTTTGGTTTCCAATCCAATTAAACATTTTTATTACTTGTTTTAAGTGTTAAAATTGAATGTAAAATATTGGTAGGGAAAGCGACATATAATAACGGAATGAGAGCTCCAGTAACAAGAGTGTGTTTTTTTTTGTTTATGTGTGTCAATAGATGGATGTCGGGACGCCGAGTGTCAATTTTCGGAAACTAGTAACCAAATTCAGTATCACTTTTTGAGCCACCGATTTATAGTTTAATAGGCGTACAAGGAAGCCATGTGTTGTCCACATCAGATATTTTTAATTTTTAATAAAGGAGTATTACTGTTATCCCAGTAATATATAATGATTAAAAATAAACTACCATACAACCTAATATGTTTTTTGCTCTAGTTACTTGTTTTGCTCCTAGTTGCATCAAGTCTTTCGTGTACTCAAGACTTCTTGTTCCATACAAGATATTTCTTGAAGTATTATAAATTTTTTAAAAAATTACAATTATTATTATTAGCTCTCCCTCAAATAATAAAATTTTCTTAAGTTAATTCAACTTGAACTGATACGGTTTAAGAAAAGATTGTAATTGTAAAGTTTAAGAAATATAGTTTAGAAATAATTGTAATTACAAGAATTTATTGTAATTAGATGGTAAGAAACAGGTTTTTTTTGTTTTTTTAATAAATATGTAAATCATTACCTTTTCTTATTATTTGAATTTTTTCTGTTTTTTTTTTTCAAACGCCCTAATAAGGATTCCGATACAACATCCGGAATGTGTACTTAAAGCAAACAGTTTATCATACCAATATTTTTTCTAAATCAATTGAATGAAGTTCAGAAAGTCAATAATCGCCATATCTGTTTAACGATTTTTTTTTTTTTTTTTTTTTGTCATTATTAGTCTCACTGGTTGTAAGTTTAAAATACTTTTAGCTTCTAATAAAGTTGGTATATATTTGTGGACCGTCCCTGGACCCCTAGGCAGGAGACCAACGCAACGTTTGGTGTATCTTCAGTCATCCGGTAAAGTTTATTTTTATTGTCCTTCTTTTTAAGATACATCGCGTTGGTATATTAAAAAAAATCGTTGAAAATCCTAACGTTTCTTTCTCTATAGTAAATTAATGATAACATATTATTTATAAATTAGTATAAACTAAGTAAACTAATCGATTGACACTATCTAGCAGTCAGTTTGAGAACTGAACTGTCAACTTTCCCATATAGTGAGTCACACATATAACAATTTTTTATTATATATATATATATATATATATATATATATATATATATATATATATATATATCAGAATATATAATATAATATATATATATATATATATATATATATATATATATATATAATATATATATAAATCAGAATAGCACAATCTGAAGAGAAATTATCCTTAGAATGTATTGTAAATAATCAGTATATATATATATATATATATATATATATATATATATATATATATATATATATATATATATATATATATATATATATATATATATATACTGATTATTTACAATATATTCTAAGGATAATTTCTCTTCAGATTGTGCTATTCTGATTTATCGAAATAATTGATAAAAAATAACTAAAATATCAATTAATCAACAAAGGATATGTTCATTCCTCAATTTCAAAAGCACGTAATTTAAAACATATGTTATTCAAATAAAAATTATTCCAAAGGAACTAAGATTTTCACCAGAGGGGAGAAGCTTAATTTTGCCGCTCCTTCTTTCACCCCTCCCCTCCTCCAATAAAAGTCAGCAGTCTTATAACAGTATTTTTGTTAATAAATTTCATCATCTCATTTATATTTACTTATTTTATTGACTGAATTAAGGCCAAAACAATCAAAAAGCAGAAACAAATATTTTTTTCTGAGCCTAAAAATTAAATTCTGCTCTAAATTCCGCCGCTCGGATCAAGTGCTCTCTTTGCCTCTCTCCGTAGTTTCGGCTCTGCTGAAGGTAGAAATCAACAAAAATTACGATCAAATAAAATAAAAAATTATATATTCAGAAAATTTGGTACAATAAAAAATAATTAAAACCTTGACGTATTTATTTTTCAATTAACTATATTTTAAAAACTCTATTAAAAATAGTTTAGTTCTGTGATTTTTAAAGAATTATTGAAAATGTTCTAAGATGGTTCTTGTAAACTAATAGTCTTGTGCTTAGTAGTGTTACTTGAACTTTTTTTAAATTAAATCCCATAATAGGTTTATGCTTACTTACTTTAGTGTTAAAATAGAAATTAAACGTGAACTTTTCCGCCACTCACTTATGTAGGTCTTACAAGTAGGTCTTTTACAATCATCTTTTACAAAACTGGTAATATCATAATTATCTCGATATGCTATACATTCTTCCAAATTTTCATACTAGTAGTCATTTTAATTAATAGTTTTCATATATTTTATCACATCATGTATAATGTACTTTTTTATTTCAACTAATTCATAATCTTTCCTTCACTCTTTTTACATTACTTTAATTTTCATCGTTTATAATAAATATATTAACATCCCTTTTTTTGGTTTTATACTTCATTTATACATCATGCTTGTCATTTCTGTTTATTAACATCTTTTATTACTGTTTTTGGTACTGCCTCTGTTGTCACCAATGCTGTTATCTTGTTTTTTTTTTAGCCCTGATGATGGTCGAAACTTAGGCCGAAGCGTTGGCTTAAAGTAAGTTAAGACTTACTAATGTGCTTTTCATTCACCCAACCCATCTCCTCCCGTCCAATTTCTTCTTTAATTACATCTACGGCCAACACAATTTACTCCAATTAAATCTATGGATGGTATGGATTAATAAAACAATTTTTGTTTCCGAATACATATTGAACTAACAGTTGTTTTTTTTTTTGTATCCTATATTCTTATAACAAAATAGGTGATCTTACCTTTAGGTGACGAATGAAAATGGTACCAACTAATGTGCTTGTTGATGTTCTAGTTTACGTAACCCAACCTAGACCAGCATCAAAGAGGGTAACAG
Organism: Rhaphigaster nebulosa; assembly: GCA_948150685.1. Lineage (NCBI taxonomy): Eukaryota > Metazoa > Arthropoda > Insecta > Hemiptera > Pentatomidae > Rhaphigaster > Rhaphigaster nebulosa. The sequence continues at coordinate 73,466,012 of OX411312.1, forward strand.
TCAATATCAAAGTTGCTGATACAGGCAGTTTTCTGTAAGTTTTTCGATCTGTTTGTGATTGTTTTGTCTCTAATCCGCACATATTTTGCAATAATGGTTCAATTAATCACGACTTCACTGAATTTTTTATAATGGCACTTTAAAATAAAAAATAAAAACGTAAGTTGCAATACATTTTTTTCGACACTTGATGGCAAAAAGATGGTTATTGTTCTTTCAGTAGTTGTTTCCTACCCTTCATAAGTAATACACTTCCTAAAACCTTTGTTATTTTTATTCTTATTATAACCATAATATATTATTGTTAAATAATTCGACCTCGATATTTTTATGGACCAGGTGGCTTCAAGTCCAAAAGAAAATCTTTTTGGTAAATATTTATTCTGCTGTTTGGTCAGAAATGATTCAACACCCTTCAGAATTATTAGTATTTTTAGTAGGCAGCAACTTATATTTGAGAAATATGGTGGTGGGTTGAGTGGCAGTCAAAAATAGCAGATAAATATAATAGAAGTAAAAAAAATCGGTGCATTGCGCGCATCACACAACTTTCCCTTACCACCTTATAATTATAATCTTTTTAACAACAATTTTTCATAAACACTACTTGAAATAAACTCAGCATTATGCACTTCGTCATGCCTTCTCTCACAAAAGTACAATAAAATAGTTTTTAAACAATTCTGTAAATCATATACGAGTACTCTTAGTTTGTAAGCCTGAAAACATATTTTAAAGGCTTCGGTTTAATTTCGATGGAAATTAGATTCAGTTTTCATGAAAACATTTTGTTTCTATTAAATAATATAAAAGAAGAAATTATTAAGTTGATTTCTACTTTTATATTCTTGCATTACATGATTGTAGAGCGTATTGTTGACAACAGGTTGGCGGTTTGTAGGGAGGAGGTTCGGTCGCATCCGTCTCCTTTCGGACGCGCTCGGCTTTACTTCCTGTGGCCTTGTAGTCCTTATAACATACGCTGTGACTTTGCTAATACTGTTCCGATTTCGATAATCCTTTTTCTGTTTTTTAGATAATTTAATTACCTTTCTTAGGATGCATGTTTCATGTGTACATAATTTACCTTAAAATGCATACATTTCGATTTATGCGCAAATAAAATTTTCTTTTCATCATAACTTTTTTCTCTTAATTTCCGTGGTGATATATGAAAAGCTAAAGTGCTAATAATAATTTAGGCAAGTTTCATCAAAATCGTTCATCATGAGCCATTTTTGAGAAAATTGTAAAAGAGTGTAAAATCGATGACATAAAGTGGCACTTCCAGTTGGTCAATTCTGAAGAAAAAGTTTCAGTAACATCACTGGCATATACCTATCTTAAATACGTCATTTCAATTTCGTACAACTTTTCGTTTTTGGTCTAGGCTGTTCACATACAGACACACTGACACACAGCCACGCATACCATTTTGCAAGACTTGGTTATTTGGGCTCAGAGAATCTTCTTGTATTTCCGTTGAAAACTCGAATTTGAAAATTTTCACGATTGCAATACTTCCCCGTAGAATATATTTCTTTTTATTGAAGTATAAAGTCTTATCTTAAGGACCACAAAATTGAGCCTAGTTAGTTACCTGTTACTGCAATAGTTGAAATACTTTTAACACTCATGACTTATATTTTATATCGACAATAGAACTTGCTATTTTTGAAGATTTTTTAAATTAACTTATTTAAGGAATTAACAGTTAAACAATAACAAGTAGCTAATTATCAATCCTGAGTGACGCCTGACTTCTTTTGACTACACTCAATGAATGACACTGCCAGTCTGTTCTTTGTATCTCTTCTATTATATTTGTTGCATAACTTCCACTGTCTGTCTACGATCTTAATATCGATTACCAAACTGCATTCGCTACTTGTCTCATTGGATAGAGATTGATATGCTTTGTAATATGCGATTTATTTTTTCAAAATGTATTTCTGTCTTAGTTTCCTTTTTTGTAGTTCATACACTCACCGTTCTTGCAGTGCAGAGACCATATAAAACTTTCTAAATCTTTGGCGGTTTTTTTATCATTGAACATTCCAATCCTCTTTCCTGAAACACTAGTGGGAAAATGGTCTTCCCAGTTTCTTTCGGGTTTACTTCTCTTCCTTGTGTCTTAACTTTTGTTTTGTTTTCCTGCCTATCCAGCAGCTCATCAATGCAGGCCATCCTTTCTTGTATTGAGTATAGCTGATCTAACGAAGCCGATTTTTCTACTAATTGTTTGAAATATTCTGATATAGGTAGGCCAATTTCTCTCCATGGGCGATCTAGTTAAACGATTCCCATGCGATTTCACAACAATTTACATGGAGATATTACTTTCATAACTACCTCCACCAAAGGGAATCGAAACCCTAATTAAAAAATAAAAAGTACTTCAGATTTCCATCTACATCTTAAATTACTCCTAGGGCGTTATTTACCTGATATAGATTTGAAAAAATATTAATAGACTCGTAAATAACCTTTGGTATAATGATTCCAAAAAACTTTATATTTTTCCTTTGTGTTGATAAATGGTTGATATAAAATAGGTGTATAAATCCTCTAATCTGTCGTCAGTTTGGGAATTATACGTATCTTGAAACGTGAAACCTCAACTTTTGAGGAGGGGAACAAATTTTCTTTTTTTGATCGATTAAACATAGCTCGTTATTGGAAATAATAAACCAAACTACTAAAATTAGATTTTCGAACATTTTATTATAATTTACGAATTATCTTTGAGAATAACATTTTGTATTCAAATGTTCAAGTTTGTTTTTTCTTCCATAAGTCGATCAGACATTATTAAGGCTGTAAGTTATTTCTGTTTTATACTCCTCTTCTGCTGCTCACTGCTATCGTCCTTCGGAATGGTTGTGTTTCCCACTACAAGTGTAAACGCGATTAGGCTCTCGAACGGAGTTCCTTATAATCTAGAGGTAGATAATTGTAACACGCTATCTTTTAGCATGGCAGTTATATTCGTTAAAGATAATCATTTTTTTTTTAATGGGATGATAAACGAGGAATTTTTTTTGTTTATTTTTAATTTAATTTGTATTCCGAATGACCTATACTTATTTATTGGGGGAAAACCCGATTACATGATTTTATGAAGTTTTCAAACCTGATCCTATTTCACTTTGACTGTGTAGTCCATGTACAGGACAGTGAGTGTGTAGTACAGGACATGTGATTTTTACATCCGTTACTGCTATGCCGTACACATGAGCCATGATTTCAAAAGAGTGATAAGACTGCATACTCTTTAATTTCAAGATAACAATGCTTGAGGAAACTCTGCTATTTATGTGCTTATCACTTGTACTTTTTATCAGCTCATTTTATTTTCCCAACAAGCTATCTTTCTCTACAATATCTATGAACTTGATGTGAGGCATTAGCATGTGGATGCTATCTGCGCGTCAAACGTAAGTCTGTTCTTGCTCTTTTGAAAACGATGTGAAAGAGTAAATGGGAAGAAAGCTGAGGCGGCAATTGAAACTAAACCACATTACAATAGTGGAATATAAATTATGACACTCAAATCGGCACAAGAGAAGCTTCTCTCCCAAAGCTATGACGCCTTTCGTCATTAATTTCAGTGAAGGTTCGGATCAATTCCGTCACCAAAGAATGTATAATCCTAAGTCGTGTTACTTCTTTAACAGGAATAAGTTTAATTAGGGATTGATCCTTCCATACCATCAACTGTCCAACCATGTCAACTGATTAGGAATAAGTTTGTAAACATTGTCATAGAAGTACTAATTCCTCAGTTTTCCTCCGGCTATCATCCTCTCCCATCTCCGGATGAGTACTGGTCACTATTAACTCCTAGCATATTTGCTTCATTCTAATTTCAGTTGACTCTTCTCTTCAAAGAGGAAGGACTCCTGGATGTGGTACATCTGAATATTTGTGCTTTGCAAGATGTTACAGAACATCGAATAGGATATCCTGTTCAGCTCGCCTAATGACAGAAAGGCCTAAGAGTGGCCGTTGAATAAATAAAAAAAAAAAAAAAAAGGTAACGTCACGTATATATGACGTTTCAGATTCAACTTTATTTAGGAAGAAATATTTAATCAATGATAACGAATTGGTGGTTGCGTGTGCCGGCTTCATAAATTTGTTCTACCAGTAAGACTTTTTTTACGCCATATTTCGCAATCTTACAGTTTCTCTTTGTGATAAAAATCTTTTAGACTTACTCCACAATTTCAGGAATCTGCAATCCGTGGAATAGCATATATTTTTGGGCAGTAATATTATAAAATTAATTTTCATAATTTTCTAAAAAGTTCAGAATAGGCCATAAAGTATATAACACTAACTGCCTATTATTATGTTTGCTTAAAATTGGAGAATCCATTATATATGTATATATATATATATATATATATATATATATATATATATATATATATATATATGCTTGACAGTTTCCAATAGCTATCATTCTCCTCAAAAAGTTGCAATTATAAGATTTCAGGGCCTCCTAGACCTCTATTTCACAAATTTGTGGCTTCTGTATTTTCTCCTTGTATATTTGTCTGCTGTGCTTTATCAAATACCTTGGTAGAAGGTGCTTTATGAGAAGTTCCACCATTTGCTGTTATCAATGGATTCTAAAGCTGCATTTTCCTCCTTCCCAGTCTAATATAAAATTTTAACACTTTATTTTGCACAATTACCTTCTTTTTAACATTCCTGCCAGCTGCTGGTGCAGCGAAACTTTTCTCTAAATGTATAGTACTGAATGGTCTTTTATTTTTTCGGAAATCATGATTACAGTTGGTTTTTCAGATTGTTTTGCCCAAAACCGACAGTAACCTCGTAAAATTTATCGATTTCTGACCTTTTTTTTTGTTTTCAACTTTCTTTCTGACCACATCTTCGGAAGGGCTTAAAATGAGAAAAATTATTATTCCTTAATGGAGGGGGTGAGTTTGGTCGGCAGCCAAGAAAAAATAGAATGTTCTTATATTTCCTTACCAGCTCTAACGATAAAATATGATAAAATCCAGTTATATATTAATTCAGAAAACCACATTTATTTCAGCTAAAATATCTATCTCCAAGTTCTCCAACACCACATTTAGTTAAACAACTGATGTCGGGTAAGGGATTTAAAAGATATAACTTACTCCTTGTTAATTTGGACAGTTTTGTAGTAAAAGAAATTCGTTGAATATAAATCAGTATTATAAAACATTTATGGATTATGAATTTAATTAAGACAAGAAATCAAATACATGTTGGTACTCACCAAGGTTTAAATGGATTATATCAAACAGAAAAGTTTGTACTGGTTTCTTCTCTCATTGAACTAACAATGAACGAAAGGTAGGTAGGATGTTTTGAGGTAAACGATTTAAGAGTCAGATTTTTCCAATAATGCCGGTGAGTAATTGGTATTACTGGAAAAACCCTGACTCTTAAATCGTTTATCTAAAAACATCCTACCTAGCTTTCGTTCATTGTTAGTAAAATGCGAGAAGAAACCAGTACAAACTTTTCTGTTTGATATAATCCATTTTAACCCTGGTGAATACCAACATGTATTTGATTTCTTGTCTTAATTAAATTCATAATTCATAAATGTTTTATAATACTGATTTATATTAATCTAATTTAATATGTATAATAATACCAAACTATATTTTGAATTGCTTATTTTGAATTTTTTGTTTGTTTTTAGAACTGAGGATGAATGTATAACATTCGAAACTAGTTTTCAATAAAACAAATTTATAGAAGTGGCAAATAATTTATCAATCCCTAATATTGATTTAGATAATAATCATCTATTTATAAATTATTTATTTAAATATGTCATGATTTATACTCTTAAGGCTATTTATTGCATTGGAGAAATGTGCATGAAAGGTAATTTCACTTCATTGAGCAGTGAAATACTTGTTGGGAATAAACTGAAAAATTTTCCCGCGCCGTATACTCTCTAGTTATTGATGTTTCAGTATATGTGGGAGCATGTCTGTTGTATGAGAGTATTGCACCCCAACATTGCTGGATAGGAGAATTCATTTATTAAATTACTGTAATTCTTGTTACATTTGAAGGAACTCTTTAATCGAAATTGAAATTAGCCGTAATTTTAACATTTTATTATATTTTTAATTTTAAAAAATAACTTAGTGATACTACTCTTTTTCTCAATGAACTGAAAGTATTTACAAATTTTAAAATTTTGTCTTTTTACTCACCTTTTGCCCTAAATGACAAGAAAATTCGTAAGCCGATTTTTATTACAACAAAAATTATAAAATCAGTAATATTTTTTATCTCTCCCTCTACCCAGAAATAAGAATAACTCCAAATTATTTTTCCAAATACATTTTTGTTATGTGCCCGTGTTGGTCTAATAAAAAACTTTTTATGACATTAAATAGTCAAATAACCAATAATTTGGATCCAATCATTGGATATCGAGGCAGAGATGTTTTCAATTGCCACATCCAAAATACATAAAAATTGGTCAATATTTCTTAATATAATTATAAAGAGTATATATTATTCCTTTGTCCACAATGGCCATCATTAGCCACTGTGTAGTCTTATTAATATTATGTTATGTTAATACCCATACTTAATAATATTATGTCGCTACCTTCTATGGTGCTTATGTGATAGAGATTAAAGATTAAATTTAAAATTCGGTAGTTTTCATGGTACATTATTTTTCACGTCATTAATGAGTGTTTTTTGTTCATCGTAGGTAAAATAGCCTTAGTCGTTGCGAAAGGTCAATCCTTGTCTGCATTTTTTTTCCGTATTATGCTAATTTTTAATAACTCGCTGCGGGCCATCCTTTTATCTATTGTGGACAGTATGACGATAGGAAGCATTTCGCTTTATGTTTTGATGAGTGACTTCCATGTCACGATAGGTTGCTTGACTTTAGCTCACTCCGAACATGGAACTCTAAATATAGCTCTGTTTGCTATCTATTATTTATAAAGTAGCTGTTTACATAATTGAATTATATTTTTAGCATAGACTTTTATTTTCTCTGTCAGTTTCATACAATTTATATTTATATCCTTTCGGGGTTTACTCATATACTATCACTCATAAATTTGTGGCAATCTCTACAAAATTGTTAATACTTTGTCTTGCATTTTCGTTAGCTTTTGGCAACACCGTTTTTCATTTTATGTTATTTTGAACAATGTTACAAAAATGGATAATATACAAAACAAAAAAAAAAAATCAAAAGACATGTAAATGTTACTATAAAATAAACATGGCACCACACGCACTTTGGGAAACACTGGTTTGCTATGTTTTATCTAGGTTGAGTTGAGCTTGATATCTATCTAGCTGCTAATACATTAGTCTGTATATATAGGGATGCCATTGGGCAATCATTGAGGATGATTATCCCAAAATTATCTAATCTTATGAATAATTAGGAATTACTTACTTTGTCCTCTAAATTGGATAGCTTTGCAAGGGCCTGATTTGTGGTTGCCATTATTTAATAATTAACCAAGATAATGTTCCTTCTTTTAAGTTTAATACTAATGCTAATCAAATTTACTGCTATCATACTTAATGAAATATATTCAAATTAATAATGGGCATGGTTACTAAAGAACAACCTACTTTCTAACATTTATCTTTATTCGTCAAAATTGAAATAATAAACTATTACAATAAAAAGTTAACCATGGAATGATTCAGCCAAGACTGAGCCATTAACTGTTTTAACATAAATCTCTTATCTGTAATAATTGGTGTTGATGGTTCCTCAGCATCTCTCCATCGGGTTCCCCTGCATATCTTCAGTCATGGAGCCAGAGCGCATCTCCCATCTTCAGAGTCAGACATAGTCGTTGTTCCGCCTTCAAGATCAGCGGAGAAGTCCTGAATCAAGCGAGATCAGAGAGGAAGTCCTCCTTTTCTGCCTCCTCGGCTTCTCTTCCCCTTTCTCTCTTCAAGGGGGTCGAAGACGTTGTTCATTGGTTAGGTCCCCGGCATTCTTGTTATTATTGGCCGACTAGTTTTATAGAGGGAGGAAATTCTGGGATTTCATCGGATGGTTCCACTCTTTGTCCTGAGATCCCCTAGGTGGTCCGGTGTCAGCGAATCCATTAACTAGCTCTAATTTAATCACACCTTTCCCAGGCTGTCTCCACCTTTTCCTCGAGGCCAGCCGGAACCTAAGGGGGGGACCGTTCTTAAAATTGATTAAGCCTTCCGAGCTTTGGCTTTGTCACACTGCCCACTTCTCGGTAGGGATTTAAATTAACTTATTTCTTATCTCTGAGGGTAAGAACTGTGGTGACATCTGTCATCACCTGTCAGGTACCCTTCCTTCTACCTGCTCGTCCCTTATTATCTTTTGTTCGCACCTGGTGCTGGTTAAATAATGATATAGATTGATATTGTCCAATTTCAATACATATCAGGTTTAAGATATCAATATATTTGTGGATAATTCGAACATATTTATATTCATGTATGTAATATTATGTCTATCAATATTATTTATAAGACCTTATCATTTATATTGTGGCTCCATCTGTTTTATGTTTTATTATTCATTAGTTTCGCGATTGTTTTTAACCATAACATAACGTTGATCAAATGATCTTCACTTTTAAGTTTTCTGCAGACCCACGTTTTTAATATTTTTTAATCTCAAATAAACCACCAAGCATCCTTCTAAATTGGTTAATTTTCTTCTGAGGGATATTTCTAATGTTAAATTTCAAAATTGTTGATATGTACGTGTTAGACATAAAATGTTCGACTTCCAAAATGTTTATCGCTCTTCCTTATCTACAGCTTCTATATTTGCGAAAGGAATACACCTGAAAGCGATAAAATGAAATAATCTGGTGTATATTATATGATAGACAATATTTCTGCTCTTTTGTAGAGGCTTATTCACTTTAGAATTGAGAGGACATGAGTGAAAAAGTGTGGATAATCATTCAATACAGCACCTATCTTCTCAGATTGAGGTATGTAATTTTTAAAGTCGCTTGCGAGACTTTAAGTCTTTAGAGGCTTAGCAATACCGAACGTTACAAAATAAATTAATACATTTAAAATTATTACACAATGGTTATTAGGAAAATCAAAATCGTTTGGCGCTACAATCTGTGAAAAAACAACTTGTTTGGTCACTAAGCACAGGGTATTCGATTTGGTACATTTTCATCGGAGGCCGAAACCATACGAAACAAAAAAGAAGAAGTAACAAAATCGGCACACGGGTATCAATGACCAAAAAGGTATTTTTTGATCTTAAGGAGCTCTAAAACGCATAGATCCGTGAAAACTGCACATTGAAAATTTGATCCGATTAATTGTAATCACTTAGTAATTGTATTGACCTAAAAACCGGAAAGTATAAAAAATTTACATTAAAAAAAAAAAATTAAGGCTTTGGCATGATTCCAAAACACTTTATATTGTTCGTCTATCTTCTTAAATGGTCGAGATGTAGGTGTCTGAAACTCTCATCGGCCACCATTTTTAAAGGAAATGGCGGATGGTAATGTCGAGTTCCGAGACTCATCTGTGGGTGACTTGTGACGTAAGTGCCAAATCTCAAAACAAATCAGTCAAGTAGTCTCGGTGAAAAGCCGAGGACGGACGGATTATTTTTTTTTTATTATTCGATTTTTGGATTCTAAGTATCTTGAAAAGTAAAACCTCAAATTTTGAGGGGGGTTAAAATTGGTTTTTTCTTGGCCGATTACGAATAAGGTTCATTATTGAAAATAATAAACCGAGAAAATTAAAAATATTTGGGTGTAATACTGAATTGATTTAGGGTAAGAGCTTAAGTAAGACATAGGAAAACAATGAGGAGTATTAGAAGAAATTATAAATATTGCGTTGAATATTTTATTTTTAACTTAGGCCAAATAGAAGTTTATTTGCTTCACTTGCTAAAGTACAATACATTGAATAAAACTATTTATTTACTCTTTGAATAATAAAGCTGTTTGTTATATTTGGTTGGCTATGGTTATAAATAACAAATGCTGCCGGTACATAGGCGTTTGTAAAAAGTGGCTCCTATGAAAAACAGCTAGTGGACATCTGCGTCAACAGTATCCTTGGGAAACCCAATCGGTTATCTCTTTTTCTGCAGCTAATCAATCCTTTATAAACTGAATAATTGGTGAAAAGAAAATGGGAGCAATTTTTTACTTAATTGAAATCCTTATTATTTTTTGCTCTCTCCATAAAAATATAATAAAATAAAATAAATTTATAAAAGAATTTTATTGGCACATTTTTAAAGACTCAAAAGTCCCAAAAAAAAAATTATAAAAATAATATTGAGTCGTAAACAACGTTGAAAACTTCAAGAAAAAAATTTTGTAACCCATAGAAGTAACAACTGTTTTGGGCGAGTGTATCTCTGTCCCTTGAATTATTTTATGAATGCATTTAATGATTTGAGTGAAATAAAGCCGATTTAATTTGTAAATTTTAATATGTGATTAAAACATTCATTTTTTGTTTTTCTGATCGGAGATTAGATGTAATACGTAAGGGATACTAACTTGCAGGCTTACAACGAAATAATATATTTATAATTTTTTAAATATTTGATTATTATGCCTATAAGTTTTTTAAAAAAAAGATCTATATTGTCTATATACATTTTTCAAAACTCTCATTTCGGACTTAGCTGCCCAGAATTTGCGCGATCATTTCTATAGTTCCTTGAAGGGGGTCTGGAACTCGACAATTGGAATGATTTGCTCGGCTGTTGTTAACCATAACTGGGCACCAAGTATTGATCGAGTTGGATTATGAAACCAATATACCTCATTAAAATCCTCCAAATATACCTGCTGCTGATTTTCTAACTAATCAATTTATCCGACCTTAATATTACTTGGGGTTGGCGTGAGATAGAAATCTATTCCAAATCCCAGTTTAAATAACCTTAATACTTGGTGAGCGCCTGAACAAAATAAGGCCTCGTGACCCACTTTGTACCCTTGGGCAATAGAACTTCAAATGCAGACTTTATGTAAAAGGGTGATTATTATCTAAACTATTTTGAAAGTTTTCATTTTTAATATTGAATACAAAAAATTTAGTTTGAAGAGGTACAAATCTGGCTCTCTGCAAACCAAAAATATGGTTTAAATTACCATAATATTTGAGAATTTATTGAAAATAATTAAGGTCTGGGAGGAAATTCTATAAAAGTGTCACTCGAGAATTTCAATTAATCTTTGAAAATTTGAATTAGGTAAAATTTGAAGAAAAAATTTAAATACTCCTAAAAAGTAATGGGTATATTTAATATATTAGATAAAATTAGTTTAATTGTAAAAATAAAATAGCTCAAGAGGTTTCGAGGGTGACTATGAGTAGATGTTTGTCAAAATTTCAAATCGGCTGAATCGATATTAAAAAGATTAATAATAATAAAAGGCTTAGCGAACCCGGAGGTTCGATGCCGATACCACTAATCGCTGTCTACAAATCTCGGTCCACCGACTACCTTCGAAACCCAAATTCATTAGATCACTCTTAATACTATCCTCCCACCTACGTTTCGGTCTACCCCTCGGACGTTTACCAGTCAGCTCAGCGTTTATTAACTTTTTAGGAATTCGTTCGTTACTGAGCCCAACAACTTTGCAAGCCCATTTCAACCGTCGCGATGATATCACTTCGATTATATTAACAGGGTGCATGCTCCGCAATTCCGCGTTGTGTAATCTCCTAAACTCTCCAGTTGACTCATCCTTTTTCGGACCAAATATTTTACGCAGTACCTTATTCTCGAATACCTTAAGGCGTTGTTCGTCCCTCAAGGTTAGCGGCCACGTTTCACACCCATACAGAACTGTAGGCAAGATAATAGTTTTGTATATTCTAAGTTTTAAGTTTCTGGACAAAATGCGCGACCTAAGTAATGTTGACACCGAAAAATAACAAGCATTTCCCGCCTTTAACCGCGCCTTTATTTCCTCTTGAATTTCGTTTTTTCTAGTAATCACAGACCCCAAATACTTAAATTTCTCAACGTGTTCAAACCTATTTTCTCCTATATCTATATCCTCAAAATCGCCTCTGTTTCTATTGCTAACCATATATTTCGTCTTATCCGTATTTATTTTGAGGCCAACCTCTTTCCCAGCTGTCATCAACGTTGCTGTATTCAGTTTTATAGTTTCCGCGTCCTCACTTAATAATACCAAATCATCCGCAAACCCCAGCACGGATATTCTACCACCCAGATATAAACCCCTTTCGGTAAGCATTACCTTTCTAATGACATACTCTAATGCTAAATTAAATAGGACAGGTGAAAGGGAATCGCCTTGTTTTAACCCCGAGCGAACTTCAAATTTCTCCGAAAAATAATTACCTATTCTAACTTTATTGAATGTTTCGGTCATGCACATTCCTACTAGATTTACTAACTTCTTCGGTATTCCCTGCTCAATCAAAATGTTATACAGTCTCCGGCGATCAATGGAATCATAAGCCTTTTTGAAATCCACAAAAAGCTGATGAACTACACCGTTGAATTCTAATTTTTTTTCTAATATTTGCCGTAAGGAAAATATTTGATCGATAGTTGATCGGTTCCGTCTAAAACCACATTGGTAGTCTCCGATAATTTCCTCGGCATATTCCATGATTCGACTAGTCAGGATCAACGAGAATATTTTATAACATACCGGGAGGAGTGATATTCCGCGATAGTTATTACACTCCGTCCTCGGACCTTTTTTGTGAATCGGAATAAGTATAGATTCTTTCCATTCTTCGGGCATTTTTTCATTTTCCCAGATCTTTTTAACCAAAAAATGTATTTTAGAAACTCCAGCTTCACCGCACGCTTTTATTATTTCACTGGAAATGTTGTCGATTCCCGCTGCTTTATGAGATTTTAATTTTCCGATGGCTATTTCGACTTCCTCCTTACTCGGTTCTTCAATTAACGGTTCAGCACTCTGATATTCAGAAGGAGGAGATTGATTATTATTTCCTGTATTCAAAATACTTTCAAAGTGTTTTTTAAATGTATTCACAATGTCCCCCGGATCGGCCAAGATATTGTTATTTTCATCTCTAATTCCATTCATTGCTGGTTCAAACTGTTTACGCGATCTGTTTATACCCTTGTACATGTCTCTTACGTTGTTTTCAATTCTATTAGTTTCTATCTCTATTATTTTGTTTTTAAGATATTCTCGTTTTTTATTTTTGAGGAATTTGGACGTTTCATTCATCAAGGCCCGGAAATTAGCAACATTGTTATCGCTTGGATTATTCAAAGCTTTTAGTTTCGCGGCTCTTCTTTTTTCGCACAAGTTTAGACAATCATTATCGAACCACGGTTTATTCTTTTTATTGTCCCTTTTTCCAAGACACAGATTACTTACCTCTTTAATATTATCCCTAATTCCGATCCATAGGTTGTCTACATCTTCGCGATCCTCATCTAAAGATTCCAAGGCTTCAAACCTATTCTTGATTTCTACCGCGAATTGATTTCTAATTGAAGGGTTTTTCAATTTATCTAGATCAAAATTTTCGGAACAAATACGGCTTTCTTTCCTTTTTTTTATATTAAGTTTTTGTCGAAGCTTCGCGATTACTAATTCATGATCTGACCCACATTCTGTCCCACGATAAGACCTCACGTTAATTATACTATTTTGCCATCTTTGTTGTATCAAAACATGATCAATTTGATTGCGTGTTTGTGAATCCGGCGATGTCCACGTATACTTATGAATATCCCTATGTTTAAACGTAGTACTTTTGATTGTTAGGTTTTTCGAGATAGCAAAGTTTATTAGACGGATCCCATTATCATTGCTATGTTCGTGCAAACTTTCTTTACCGATCGTCGGATAGTATACTTCTTCCCTTCCCACCTTTGCGTTTGCGTCCCCTAATATTATTTTCATGCAGTTTCGAGGTAGTTTATCATATACCCACTCTAGTTTATCATAAAATTCGCATTTAACTTCATCATCACTGTCTTCGGTAGGGGAATGTATGTTTATCAGCGCGATTTTAAACCACCGCCCCTGAAATATGGCCACAGATATCCTATCACTAAAAAATTTTACGTCCCTCAATGCGGAGAGCAATCTATTCCTTATTAGAAATCCAGTACCTAAACAATAATTACCGCTTCCACCGTACCAAATAGAATAGTTCCCTACTGTTAACGAACCCTCCCCTGGCCACCGAACCTCTTGCAGTGCCACGATATCTACATTGTATCTCTTAACCTCGTTTGCCACCGATTTTAACCCACCCGCTGTATTCAAACTTCTTACGTTCCACGTCCCTATACCTAAATCTCTAAAAAGATTATTAAATAAGATAATTAAAAAGATTATTTTTTAAAAAATAAGTGAATTTCGGTCGTCTTGTTTAACCATTAAACATAGCAGATACTAAATTAACATATGCCAATGTAGGAGATACTTACACATTAACATATATTTTTTTAAGAAACTGTCATAAAGCTTATTTGTATTACTTGGTTGAAACTAATAATATCTGTTAATTTGATTTTTAAAAATGTTGATTCTGTGTAAAAATATTTTATGCAGCAAGCCTACTAACGCTGCAAGTACCAGACGATGACTGTATTTAAGTTTTAGCATCCCCAAAAATCCTTTAGCCCACTACAATTTTTAAATTTTGTAACTTATTCCTTAATATATTAAGGCTACCTTCTAGTTTTAAGTTATAACTAATCTTAAACGAAATTTTACACAGGTGTCAAAACTTTGATAGGTGTCAAATATTTTTACATTTTAAATATGCTTTTTTTTTTTTTTTAAATTGTTGTCGATAATACCGATATAAAGATAAAGTAATACCTTAAGTAATACTAGATGATAAGTAATAATAATAAATTAAATAAAGAAGTTGCTGTGATGGTTGTTCAAGGACAAACAATTGTGTCAGACCACCGTATACTTTACTAATGCCGAATTTTTTAATAGCTCAAATTCTTGGCTTTTTTTTTTTTTAAATAAAAGTCCGAAAAAATATTTGCCTACTCAGATGGATTTATAATATAAAATGATACCGAAGCTATAACAAACTTCGTTTTCTTTGGCCTCTCGGGTCAGTCAATACTCTTGTTTGTATTAATTATTAGTGAGTAGTGACTGCTCTTTAAGTTCCTAATTGGGTTAGGAATTAAATATGTGACCTTCCCTTGGACCGTATTTTGTTTGATCTATGTCACATTGCTCATAATTTTGAATTCTCTTGGCTAGATTCTGCCTTTTGATGTTTATAGATGACCGTACTTTTATATTTTTTTTTTAATACAAAACAGAAATAATAAAAATGGTTTAAAAAATAAATTTTGGATTTAAAGTAATTTTTATTTTGAATTAAATTTTTTAAGTTTATAAAGATGTAGATCAGCAAATCAAATCAAATATAATTCAGGCTTAAAATAAGATATAATAAAATTTCATTAATTAGTATACTGTAAGTATAAGTAGTATTATTGATTAGTTTTTTCTGATTTGAGGTGTCATATTGATATAATTAAATTCATTGAACCAGGAAAAAAATACATTTACAGCCGACGAAGTCCCATTAAAAAAATCTCCCATAATGTTATTGTTTTGTTTTTTTCAATAATATTGACAAAATATTTTCATTTGGATATATAGCTTAAAGAGAAAAAAACATGCAAAGATTATAAATGTACATATCTGTGAACTTAGAATAATAATAAGGTAGGATTATTGCGATAAATATTTAACATTCAAATTGATTGTTATTTGATGTAAATTGTGGAATGTTGTTAGATTGAACCGTAAAGATGAAGCAAACGGCCATAAAACGTTATAATTAATAAAGTAATAAGGAAAACTTTTTGTTCACTATTACCTTAAAGCAGCGGTGTCAAACACGCGGCCACCTGAGGTAATTTTTTGTGGTCCATACTGTTCCGAAATAAACTATAAAAAAGACAATTGTATGCCATTGCTATCGGTTACTGCCACACAAAATGTATTTAATTACATAATAAGTTTTAATATCCTGAATCCTTACTTTAAAATATCATTTTAAGAAAATTTGTAAATTTGACGCGGTAAAGGCTAATGAGTGCTATACCTACTTAATTCTTTTCATCCACCTTGACTAATTAAATTAAATAATTTACGAACATGACTTCGTCCTCTAGTGCTAAGTGAGGTATGAGCTATACAGCAACAGCATGGTACCATTAATTTATTGAGTGTATAGCTTTGTCCCCATTCTGTGCGCATATTACTGACCACATTCCCTCTCAAGTTGGGAATCTAAGCCGTTCTTCCCGCATCCATTGTGAAGGATATTGTTAAGGTCTGGTGCTCTAGGTCTTAAGATAGGCCGGAAACACTCAAGAGAAAGCCCGCATTAGTTGGTTCTCACCGGATCCAAGCTATGCTTAGAAAGATAATTAAAGATTGGAGTATTCTGGCCATCCTTGGGCATTCATCATAATTTTTAATAATTTTCTTTATTTTATTGCTTGCAACAAAATACCTACATAAAGTATTTTTATATTGAAAATAAAAATACAAAATATGTCTTTGTATTCAGTATTTATAATACCCTAAAATATCAATGAATATATCGTCGGCAAATGTGTGAAAACACCTAAGTCCAAAATAGTTAATTTTTGCGTAAATTTTATGAACAACAATTAATTGTTAATTTTTTCTCTCTTTTTTAAAAACACCTCAATATTATAAAAATTTAATTTTTTACCTCTCTTTGAAAAGGTAGGATTTTAAAGTTACGTGATTTTAACAGGTTTATTGACGATATATTTTGGTAACTAGTACATGACACCGATTAATGTTTGCACCCAAGCCTGCTTTGTATGTACATAATTGTTTTTAGGAGGTAAAATATTATTCTACATCTAGCTATAAACTTGTTAGCCGAAAAGGTTTTTTGGATAACTAACTTTTTTTTTTTCTCATAATAATAAAAAAAAATCTTTTCTTGTAACTGAGAACATTTAAATAGTTTGAAAATTTCTGGCTTATTTACGTTATCGTAATATTTCTGACAACTTGCATATTATTTAATTATTATTTTTAGCAAAATATTTATTTTTTGTTTGTTTGTTTCAGGTAATAAGATTTGGAATACATGCTCGTTAGATGGAATGCACGGTAGATAAATTAGTAAGTAGTTTTTTTTTTAAATCTTTTCTTCCAACATGAATTTATCTTCTATTTATTATCTGTTCACATGTTCTTTCTTCCCCTTAGTTGTATGTGACTTGTCTTATTATTGGAGCACCATTTTGTGATAGTAAACACAAAAACCATTAGCATTATGAACCCTTTAGTTTTTGATTTATTAATTTCATAGAAAATCGTTTTATAATGAAGCTAATTGGTGTTTAAACAATTTAGGAAAATAAATAGAACAGTATGGAGAAATAAGTTTTTATATTTTCATAGGTATATTTTGTACGTTATATATTATCAAGTTAACAGTTATGTAAGAAAAAAAAATTAACCAAGATATTTATCTTGTAAAATTTATAATATTCGTTGAAAGCTTTTTATTGAAAATAAAAGTGTAAGGAATACAATTTAATGGAAGGAAGATCTTGACAACTATAAAAGTATACAGGCCCAATATCATTCATATTTAAAATTAAGTCCATGAGAAAAATAAATAAACGCTACTAAAACGTTATCCGAATAATTTTCTTCGGTTTTGAAAATATATATATATATATAAATATATTTTCAAAACCGAAGAAAATTATTCGGATAACGTTTTAGTAGCGTTTATTTATTTTTCTCATAATAAATCGCTTCATTCGCTGCTTCATTTCTTAATAAATGAACGTTATTTTATTTTAATATACTTTTGATAACCTGGATTCAATCGAATCACCTCGTGACTACACCGCTACTCACTTATATATAGGGATTCTTAAAACGTCAAGCAATGCCTGATTTACTCCCAAAGGTAAAACTTATTAAAAGTCCAAAACAAAAATGCAGGATTAAAGTTTTCGCGAAAATAACTGAGGTAGCGACCAGCCATTTTTTTTTAAGCATTCACTCTTTTCGTCGATTAATCGACATTGCTTTGAATAATTCCGATAATTGATAAAAAAAATACATCGTTCATTACCATCGTCGGTTATGAAAAAATGACATCCTTTTATGTGGTTGTTTGATTTATCGATTTTTATTCATATTTTTAAGCCATTGCATATTGACCATTTCCTCCCCGTCCATAGAATGTAAATGTTTATATCAATTAATTTAATAAAAAAAAGAAAGAAACTGTCAACAAATTAATTATATACATATATGTGTGTTATATAAACTTGAATCACATTTAATTAAATGTTTAATAAATTTTTATTTAAAATTTCACGAACTGTAGTTTATACTTAATATTAGTATTAATTATTTTTTTAGTTTTTATTTGATGATTTTTTGAAAAAAAAAAACTACAATAAAACTTGTGTTTCTTGAAGAATATTTTTTATTATTTTTAGAAGAATTTTAGATTGTTGTTTTCTTGTTTATAATTAGAAAAAAAATAATGATGTCGAAATATTAATAAATTTCAAATTATTATAAATCTGATTTCTTTTAAGCAATATTATGGAATTTTACAAATTTAATTCGTTAACTTTATCGAATCTGTTAAAATATGTATTGAAACGTTTGGTAGCTAGCTGAGAAGTTGTTTATAAGAGGCACGTTTACAATGGTGATTATATTTTAATGATCTGTCCATTAAATATTCATATCGATTAGTTAAGCAAGTCATGGCACTTACATCGAGTTATTTTGTTATCGACCCTTCATTCGATTAATTTACTTTGTTGTAACATCTATTGTGTGAAATACTGCCTCTATATACCTCGTCCTGTGTTCTTTAGTATTTTTGTTGATCATTTTTTTTTACTATTCTTTAAGAATTTTCTTCTACGGATGTTTTACCTCCATTTCGACTGTCATTAAAAAAAACACAGAAAATACTGTGATGGTAAACAATTTTTTAAAGGTTTTCATGTTTCATGGCAATGCTCTTATTTGTTTGTATTTAAGCATTTAGTTTTCGATTTTAATGACATGATTCTCTTAATATTTAGCAAAAGTTAAACAAAAAAAAGTATTCAAAATTTTAACTATTAGAACGACTAATTATTTAAATAATGCTATCTATGTATGCACCCTTAGTGTATTGTCTTGTAAGTTGATAATGAATAATTTTAAACGAAACATAATTTGATTACTTCTAATTAATATATACTCTTCGAATAGAATTAATTAACATATATACTTATTAATATATACTCCACTGGAAATACATCGATTTCTTCGTTTTTCGAGTTTATTGTAATTCTGTTACCATATTGGCTCACATGAAACAATTTGTATTTAAAAATGACATTTGACAAATATATGATATAATTTACTTTCCTGGTGTTTATTTTAAGAATATGTTAGACCAGTTTCTTTAATCAGTTTAATGATTTCTTAAATTGAACAAAAAAATATAACCTTTAGCTTCGTGGTCCTGTGACCCACTTAGAACCTCTGAGAACTCCAAATGAGGTCATGAACCGTGGCGCCTATCCACGTGTTGGTGTTTTTCGTGGTTCGGAGGGGAATTTTTATCATTATGTATAATTCTCAAATATACAAAAACTGTTTAATAAAATTTGTTAAATTAAATAATTTCTAATAAACTTGTTAAAACCGCCATTGAAAGCGCTTACTATTTCGCTCTAAAAAGGCTCTCCTTGCGTCGATATAGTTGTGGAATACCACGTCTTTAGCGTATCTTGACTACCTTTTATTATCTTGGTGTAGACATAAATATTCTTTCAAAGGAGTATACATTCTTTACCCTTATCTAAATGCATCTGAATTTAGATAAAGAGAGGTAAAATTTTATAATGTATATTGTGGCCTCTATTACCTGAATTTTTTTAATCTAATTTTCCTTGAACAATATCAAAATATAGCAATTGGACGATAAAAGAGAAATTTTCCAAAATTTAAATTAAGCGATTCTATGGGCCAAATAATTTATCAATATTGTATAATTTGTATTAATTTAGGACTATAAAAAGTTTTTATTTGTTTCCTAAGATTGAAGACTTAATCAGGAAACAATTTATTTTTTCATCTTGAGGACCGTCTACTCCTGACACCTAGCGGCAATGACGGGAACTACTTGCGCTCTCCAGACCGTATTGGATTTCAAACCCATTCTCTGTCATTTATTATATTAGATCTATTATATTAACAGCAATAATTATAGTATATATATATATATATATATATATATATATATATATATATATATATATATATACATATATATACGTTAGAAAGAATTTTTTTTCTCAATAATTTCTTCTTCATAGTTTACCAATTATTGCAAGTTAGAAAAATATTTGTAATCCTTTTTTGTTTTTGTTTTAACACTGCTACAAAATGTACGCCACTGCTCTTGATTTATTTTCAAGTTTATTTTATTGCAGCTAAAAAACATGTTCAGGAAGTGAATAATGACCCAAATTATAATCAGACAATTATGTTTGTCCTGTTTGATTTTTCCTAATTATAATATAGCCATTGTCGAGAACTGTACGAAACTTGGTGGGAATAGTGGCCAAACAGTACTTACGAACTTCGAAGAAGACTCGCTCCATTCGTGTCGATATTTTTGATAGCTTCAAGACAAAAGAAGTCGAGGAAGAACTTCTGTTGATGACCATCTTAAAAACTTGGTTGAAAAAAGTAGAAGAAAAACTGTTTCCAATAGTAGATTCATGAATGGTTCCCATAAAAACAAATCATTAGTATTTTATAGAGAAAATTGCAGGTTATGTGACTGCATCATCCTCCCTACTCTTTATGGCCATGCCTTGTGAATTTTTTACAGACGTTTTGGTCTTATTAGAAAAAAAATTATTGCCAAGATCTGTGAAATGCTTTATTGAAATTAATGGCTTTTAAGGATAGTAATTAATTTTTTAAGCGTACATAAAAGCTTTTAACGGTTCGTTGGAACTGGATTGATTATATTGCATCCAATTCCAATTGTCTTCTGTAGTAATTATATTTCTTAAATTTAAAGATAACATGGCTGAATATAGACTGCGTAATTTAAACAAATTAGCAAATGCAATTACGAAGTCGTGACTTACGTTTTTATTTGATAATTATGGGATTTACACGAAACCGGAATGAGGTATCGTATAATGCAAATCTAAGATTTTTGAATATAGGGATTTGGATTGAATGGCCTTTTGAAAAGGTTATATGTACATGTATGTGCCATAAGTACATGTACATGTATGTGCCATAAGCCATTCTAGATCCCAAGTGTGTTTATTAATAACTCCAATAGACACCTTTCTGTGAATATGAATAAAAATTGAGAATTTCAATATTTTCCTAAAATGTCATGATGTCCAGGTCCATCGAAATCCTAGATGATCTAAGGAAAAAATATAAAATTTGCCTCCGCTTATGGTTTTATAATGTTCGAAACTTATACGAGTACAATTGGCATATTGCGAGAAGGGTTCTCAACGGAAGATTTCATTGCTTTCATGTTCATTGTTAGAACTGTTAATTGCCTGTTCTAAAGATTCTATTCGCATCTTTCCCGGAGTATGCTCTAGCTCTGAGCTGGCTAGCGATGAGCCAAGGTTCTCAGCATGGTCAATCCATATCACATCATCCAGATCATCACCCATGGTTTCTGAGTTTCATGATTTTTTTTTTTTTAATTTGTTCCATTTGCCATTCTC
Source organism: Rhaphigaster nebulosa (assembly GCA_948150685.1). Classification (NCBI taxonomy): domain Eukaryota; kingdom Metazoa; phylum Arthropoda; class Insecta; order Hemiptera; family Pentatomidae; genus Rhaphigaster; species Rhaphigaster nebulosa. The sequence goes on from OX411312.1 coordinate 73,487,838, forward strand.
TTAAACCATGTAAAATTTGATTTGGATATCTTAAATACTTTTCGAAATATTAATTTTCAAAAATGTATGAAAAAGACGTTTTTGCTTTACCGAGAACTGTACCATTAATAACACAGTTTAAGTAAAGATTTCATAACATTGGCAATTTTAATCAATATCACCATGATTTTTGCTCAAAAATGTTCAGAACATTAATACCGAATAAGTTAAAAATGGATTCAGCGACATACCTATTAAATGGTGCAATCTTTATCAGCTCAAACATTAATTTTGTAAATAATACGTTATTTATATTATATGGTATTTATATTTATATTATATAAAAAAAAAAATTTTATTGCAGGTCCTATTAGTTATTTTGAGCTTATAATACCTGATACAGTTCTTATCTAAGCAAAAACGTATTTTTGAAAATTAATATCTCAAAAACTATTAAAGATATCAAAATGAAATGTTGGATGTTTATATACGAATGGCAAATGTAACGAATCAAAACTATAGAAATCTGAAACCATTGGATTCATTTTTATTTTTTGCTGGACGATTATATGATTTGCTTGATAAATTTTACGATCCAGCAGAATAATACAAGATATTGATATGGTATTCGCAAGAAGTATTCAAATGATTTCAAAGCCAAATTTTATTATACTTTTCACACGACTGTTCTGTATTCAATAAATTTGATTTTAAAATTACTTAAACAATTCAATAAAGACTATCTTTTTTAATTTAAAACATCCGAGGACCCTGCCATGATCGAAAATCATTTTATTTAATTAACATGGATGAAAAAAATACAATAGTTATATGCTGTACCGTCATATACTTTATAATAATTTTACTAATATTTTAAACACACGACAATATCAATATAATAAAGATATTTGTTAATTTGACTTAACGCCCTTATGTACTCACTATATCATAATATGTTATAAACGTGTTGTAATATTTTTACATATAATTATTATGTTGTAATTATATTTAAATTCACATTTTAATGAAAATGGAGTGGCAATAAAATCGAAAATGATATTATTAATGGCGAATAGTTTATTTAAAAAAAAAAATCTTTCATTGAGATTTGACTGGAATAAATTACCACAGTTCGTTATTTCGATTTAATAACACGCATTTCATTCGCGTATTTTTCCAGCGTCCTGATTTTTTTGTTGTTGTTTTTTTTTATACTTAATATGAGTTTTCATGCTGTAAAGGATTACGCAAATCGATTTATGTGCACCCAGAACCCTTATTCTAAAAGTTTTAGCAAAATCATTTCTGGAGATTTCTACATCCATTTTGCTGACAGACAGATATTGCTCGGATTAGAGCAGTGTTTTCTAAACCTGAGACATCTGGATACCTCTTTTGTAATTTTCGTGGGACTGAGTACCACTTGTCATAAAAAAAAATTGCATATACTTTAATAACAATAAAAATATATATATTTTTTTCTCTTTTTTAGAACATAAACACAAAAATAATAAACGAAAAATAATATTTATTCATAATAAAATATAAATAAAACAGTTGACGTACGCATGATAATATAGAAGGATCAATCTAATTAGGCATTGATAAAGTGGCAAATAACTTATCACTTTTTATACATAAATTTATATTATAAAGATTATTTATTAAGATCAATGAGGAGGATGAGATTGCTTATGTTGTGACGACAGATTATCATAATTTGGTAACCTTCTTCATAATTTTATTCTCAGATCCGATTCCACATCCCAAACACTGTTCTTTTTTTTTTCAATTTAATATCTACAAATGATGAATAAGAAACTTCAAATAGATATGAAAACCACACATACATGGATTTTTATTATTTTTCTATGTTTAAAGCTCGGTGCAGCGCGTACGCGCACCAAACTGTTGCCATACCCCGGGAGTACGCCTACCACACTTAGTGAAACACTGAATGAGAGTTTGGGATATCAAACATACAAATGACTGACCGGCCACTGTTAGCTTAGGTTTCGCGAAAATAACTGTGGTAGTGTTTCTCAATTATTTTCAGACGTCAAAAATGTATGGTGTATTAATGAATACCATTAATATAAATTACGTAATGATTGGCCTCATGTTAATATAACACTTCAATACAAGGACAAAAGCTCCGACCTTGATTTACCGTCATAAATATTCCACGCTGGAATTAAGCATTCTTTAGTAATCATCCTGTTCTTGAATATAAAAAGAATTAGTTGTTAAAACTAAATGTCGTATTATGGTTTGTTAAATTCATATTATTTATCATTTCTTGCTAATCTATAAAACAACCTAGACATTCCTGTTCTCTCTCTTGTCTCGGTGACATCTCTTCTGTATAGAACTTATTGTTTAAAATTACATTCAATGTTTAGCGAAGGTGTTGATATAGTAATAATTAATGTTTTTGATTTATACTGGAATGTTCTATGTCGGAATATCGCATAGTAGATTGTATTCAATTACGATATTTCGATATATTTATTTCATTAGACATCTATCTATCCTTATCCCTAATTGATGGGTGTTTCCATTGCTATCATCGTCTATTAATTTAATTTAATAATTACTATATTAAAACGCTCTATTTAGTGATTAATACTTTTTTGTTTTTTTGGTTTAATGAAGCTTCAAAGCTTCAATTTCGAATATACTTTGCGTTGTATTTCTAAAGCTAGATCCAAACTATGTCACAAAGCACGATATATAGCAGGTTTTGTCAAAGTTGTACAGCACCGTTATAAAATCGCATGAAAAATGTTGTACAACAAAGTTTTATAACGCGGCTACAGAACTCACGTCTCTCGCTTTTATGGCTTCTCTGTAAATGAGATATCAGATTTTTTATTTTATTATTATTTTTTTTTTTATAGATCAATTTATGGTTAGTGGAGAAATAATTAACAAGAAAAAATGATGCCATTAAAATGATTTTAGATAAAAAACAATTTCAATATCAAACTTTTCACTGTCCCATGCCATGTTTTGAAAATTAAAAAAAATTGCTTAGGCTCAATTGATAATTATTTCGTTTCAGTATTATCAAGGCTGATAAGGTATAGTTAGAAGATAGTTAGGGGACTTAACTTATCAAATGAGCGCTAAATGAGGGTCATAGGTCTCGCTGCATGCAAGTTAAAGAAGTGAGGCCTAGAGGTGCCATTTTCATTCATTTTGAGGCGGCTCAATATTTTTATTGGGGTTTATTCCCTCACTCTAATTAAACAAGGCAAATAATTTATTGTTAATTGTCTATCGCGGTATAAAATATTCATTTTCGTGACAGCTATAAATCTGTACTTTATAATTTTTGAATCGTGCAAACTTTATTTGGTAATTTTTAAAAAACTGCCTTTTTTTCATTCTCTCACGTCTTAAACGTGAGCCGCCTCAGAAGTACAATAATAGAGGGAGTGATCCATTTTTTTTTTTTTAAGAGGACGACAACTTAAGATACTACTCAGGGGAAAAAGACTGCATAACTAAAAAAGCAAAAACCAAGCTGCACAAACATTTTTTGAAAAGAGTTCCTTTTAAGATAAGCTCCTCGTCTTTCTACCAGCTCAAATCGTTTTGGGTAGTACACCTAAAAGATTCGAAGATAGCCACCCGTCAATGACTGACCCGTAAAAAGTTCCATTACTTACACTTTTTAAAGTAAACGTTCATTCCCTCTTGAAGGATATTTGTTCGAAAATTTTCCATTCAAGAAATACACATGCAGCTGAGTTGTAGGTTTAGTATATTTGCTTTTTAATGTGTAAAGGGGCATTCTGAATGATTTTTTGAGAAATAATTGTAAGGTAATGTTTGCAAAATTTAAGAACTGCAATTGGCCTTTTCCAGGAGTATGATCCACATAACAAGTTGTATCGCTAGCCGGGGAATGTGAGTAAGATCAAAGAAGGTTATATAACATTGCCGCCCGCCACTCTGGGCAGTCCTTCACGAGCCTGTGTTCAGTTGATTACATATATTTTTTCAGTATTTACATACGGTTTAAAGTGCTGTGGAATCATACATATATTAATTATTTACGTATCAAAACATTAAAATTCATATATTAATGTATTAATTAATTATTTATAAGACAGGAACAAGAATCTCGATGCCTAGATTAATTAGGTGCTGCTCCTCGCTCCCCGACATAACTAGAACTGATCATACATCTACTGACTTACGCTTCTTTTGCAACTTACAATAAGAGGATCCAAGTCGTGTTTCCTAGATTTTGATGAAAATTTTTTAGAAGAATCTAGATTTTAAAATATTAGGAGCCAACGCGCCCCAGGAGCTCCGAAAAAAAATCGGGAACTTTGCATGTGCATATTTTATATCTGTGGTTCTAATGAAGGTAGAAGAATGGGTTTAGTACCAAAATGTTCCTACAGCTAAGCGAAATAAAAAAATCAATAATTTTGCGTAGTAAGAATAATATAATAAGAACGCCCTCAAAATACTGATTGTTGGTGAGAAAACGTTAGTTTTCTTAAAAACCGAGATCACTAATTTTAACATATTGCAATTTTTTTATTTTACAGATATAAAATTTATTTTCGGACCAAAATTTCAAACTGAAAAACCGAGGTTCCAAATACGTATTTATACTGATCCTAGAAAATGTCCATTTTTTTAAAAAATTAATTATTAATTTTATTATTATTATATTATTAATATTAATTGCACCTTGCAATTATGGTGCAAATTCATGCAAAATTCAAACTCCTCCACTGTACACGTGGAGCAGAAGAAATATGCAAAACTATTTTGTAAAAACCTCAGAGGGTACCATTCGCTCTTGGTAGGCTGTTTTTTAGCAGAAAACTTTTGGTTTTTATAAAATTAAAAAAAAAAAACGTTTTTTGGAGTGGGAAATCCGAATCTGGTCTCGGTTTTTTAGAAAACTAACGTTTTTCACCCAGCAATCTACTGATTGCTATAATAAACTAAAAAATACTTTTTGACGATGTTTTAACTATTCTAACCAAGCATTGACGTGAATATTTTGATGTCTTATTTATTTATTTTTTTTATTATTATTTCGCTTGGCGATAGGAACATTCTGGTACTAAACTCAGATATGTATAACAAAATGAGTTTTACACATGCAAACTTCCTGATTTTTTTTCCGATGCACCTGTGGCGCGTTGGCCCTTAATATTTTACACAATTTTAAGGACTGGATTCTCCTAAAAAAGTGTCATCTAGGAGACACACATGGGATCCTCTCCATCAGAATGTTAGAAACCTGTAGAATTGTTATAAAATAAGTGTTTTGTTACATAGTGTGGACCCAGCTTTAGATCGAAGAAAGTTTGCCTCTTGTATTTATTATCATTTTATGTGCAGATTGTGCTGAATTTCTTTGAAATGTCTTTCTTTCAGCAATTTTTTCTGCTGATAACGCTAAAGATTAAAGAGAAAAATGCTATTGTCCTTCAAAGAATCTTACATAATGATATCTCCTTTTATTTATCTGTTGCTTGCTTCACTTCATTAGTTCCTTGTATTATTTTTATTGTTTTAATTAATTATATAATGTTTCTGTCTACAAAATTACCATTATTTTTTTTAATCCATTATTTTATACAAAGCAATTAACTATTATTATTTACTAAACCAATTAAGACTCTCTCATAAAATTCTCAGACCATTTTGGTTTATAAACAATCCTGTTTGCTTCATTCGATTAAGAGATGGAGGAATTCCCAAGGGATACTTCAACAACGGGTTGGGAGATAACAGATGTAAGGTTATTATAGTACTTGGTATTATGAATCTCACTTTCTACGAAGACGATTGTTTAAGTGTAATTACAGATTATATGGATTTACAATTTTAAAATTTTGATTTGCTATAAAGTTTGTTGCAAAGTACCCAGTTGAGTAGGTTTTAATATATCGGGATTCATCCATATCTTGATGCCTTAATATACTTTGTCTATGTATACTACGGCGGCCCTTATTTATAGGAATGAAAAATAAACTTTTTTAACGTTATATATTTTCCTTTTCATATTGTATAAATTTGTACGAAATATTTTTCCAATACATTAACTATGTCACATCAATCATAAAATAGGGAACTGAAAGAAAATTAGCCAGTCGAACATATTTATTTTTAAAATTTTAATTATCGCTTTATTATCATCCAAAATATTCAAATAATATTCCCAGAGAAGTATTGAAGTATTTTAACTTCTTTGTCAATATTTTCGCTTTACGGTTTCCTTTTTACTGTCAGTGTATTGCCTTCTATGGTTGCCGACGCATTGCAGGAGAAACTGTTTCTCCTCGTCACCCACAGTCAATAAGACATTAAAGTCCTAATAGTTTTGCCCCTCCTTCGACTGCGTCATTGACAACTAGGAAGATGCTTTAAAGTTTCAATAGTTTTGCCCCTCCTTCGACTGCGTCATTGACAACTAGGAAGATGCTTTAAAGTTTCAATAGTTTTGCCCCTCCTTCGACTGCGTCATTGACAACTAGGAAGATGCTTTAAAGTTTCAATATATTTTAAATAAGGTACACCAGTCCGGTACACTGGTCTGAATTAATATTTAAAAAGCCCATGCTTATTCCCAATATTCTTAGAAATATCAAACTATTTTGAAAAATAAAGTTTTCTATGTTCTTCTGTATTTTTACTGCTCACACTTCCAAGCCCAATGGCTTACTAAATAAAACATTATCAATAAATAAATCGCCTTTTTCGTCCATCTAGGACGGTGTAGCGCACCAAAAGGTCTCATGTTAATTTTACCTTCTGGATTCATTTTAATGAATATTATGCACAATTCAATGAGCTCTTTATAAACATGTTTCAGTTTTTCCCTACCAAATGCTATAAAAAAATTTGCTGGTGTACAAAACTAACTCGCCATTTAATTTATGTAACAATTATCCTACAGCTATAAATTTTACTTCCTTATACGAAGTAAAGGACGTATTGTAATCGCGAAAATTTTCAGTTTTCAGATTTCATCGGGAATATCCATTTTCACCATCTCTGAATCCGATTTTACTAGTTTCGTCGTGACGTCTGTACGTACGATCGTTCGTATTTCGCATAACTCAAAAACGGTTAGCCGTAGAAAGTTGAAATTTTGTATTTAGGATTGTTATAAAATCTAGTTGTGAACCTCCCTTTTTGGTCACTGCTTGATCATCGGAAGTGGTACTTTACTTGAAGGTCATAATAATAATAATAATAAAAGGCTTAGCGAACCCGGAGGTTCGATGCCGATACCACTAATCGCTGTCTACAAATCTCGGTCCACCGACTACCTTCCAAACCCAAATTCCTTAGATCGCTCTTAATACTATCCTCCCACCTACGTTTCGGTCTACCCCTCGGACGTTTACCAGTCAGCTCAGCGTTTATTAACTTTTTAGGAATTCGTTCGTTACTGAGCCCAACAACTTTGCAAGCCCATTTCAACCGTCGCGATGATATCACTTCGATTATATTAACAGGGTGCATGCTCCGCAATTCCGCGTTGTGTAATCTCCTAAACTCTCCAGTTGACTCATCCTTTTTCGGACCAAATATTTTACGCAGTACCTTATTCTCGAATACCTTAAGGCGTTGTTCGTCCTTCAAGGTTAGCGGCCACGTTTCACACCCATACAGAACTGTAGGCAAGATAATAGTTTTGTATATTCTAAGTTTTAAGTTTCTGGACAAAATGCGCGACCTAAGTAATGTTGACACCGAAAAATAACAAGCATTTCCCGCCTTCAACCGCGCCTTTATTTCCTCTTGAATTTCGTTTTTTCTAGTAATCACAGACCCCAAATACTTAAATTTCTCAACGTGTTCAAACCTATTTTCTCCTATATCTATATCCTCAAAATCTCCTCTGTTTCTATTGCTAACCATATACTTATACCATATACTTATAACCATATACTTTATAACCATATACTTGAAGGTCATAATTGATTTTTATGATCTTTTTTTTGGATCTTTTTTTCTCATAGCAACATTTTTTAAAAACATTCCAGTGACTTCATACTTTTGAGTACTTGAATAATTTACCGCATTGTCTGGATTTTTTTTCAAAAGAAGTTGGTGTGTTCGATGACGGGCCGGGTAGATCAAAAATATTCCGAATATTTAATTCTTCCTCGGATTATGGGTAATTGTTTCTCCACAATCATTTGAGAACTTCCCCTGGCTTTAGCAAGTCTTTCTTCCTCCTTTGTTTGACCCAATAAAGCCCTTTCTTCGCGCATTTTAAACTTAACATCAAATCGTACAAAGCGGTTTCTTTGACATAGCCTTGATTGGGATTCTTGCCTTTTCCCATAAAATTAAATATTCTCGAACTACTAAATTTACACTTTTACTCAGTCAGTTTAAACCGGGAAGACTGGAAACTCACCGGAGCACTATCGGCCGATCAGCCTCCTATCTCACATTAGCAAGATCTACGAGCGGCTGATTCACCACCAACTGATGATGCACTGTAGGGAGGAGGACGTCATCCCACCGGAGCAGACTGGGTTCCTTCGAGGTGTCTCCTGCGAACACCATCTTGCGAAACTTCAGGCCCTGATATGTATTGATATTGTTAAATATTATCGTTATAGAATTTAACAATATCAATAGCGAACAAAAGAAATAAGGGTCGAGCAGGTAGAGAAGGGTAACTGACAGGCGATGACAGATGTCACCACATAAGTGATAAGGGATAAGTTAATTTAAAAACCTTACTGAGAAGTTAACACTGTAACAATGCCAAAAGCTGGAACATCTAATCAATTTTAAGAACTGGTCCCCTTAGGTTTGGCTGGCCTCGAGGAAAAAGTGGAAAAGGTATGATTAAATTATACCAGTTGGATAATAGTTCGCAGATACCGGCTGTCAGGACAAGGGGCGGAGCCATCCGATGAAATCCCAGAATTTCCTCCCTCTATAAAACTAGTAGGCCAATGAACATCGTTTTCAACTTCCTCTTAGGCAAAATAAGAGAGAAAGGGGGAAAGAAGAAAAGAGGTGAAAAGGAAGGACTTCTAAACTGATCGAGGCTTAGGTAGGACTGGGCTAGACTAAGACCGGCTGATGTGAGACTGCTCCTCTGTATCCTGACCTTGCCTGATGCAAGCCTACAACCATCGCCTTCAAGCCTTCGCCTGAGGAACCATCAACACCAATTAGTACAGATAAGAGATTTATGTTAAAACAATTAATGGCTAAGTCTAGGCTGAATCATTCCATGGTTGACTTTTTATTGTAATAGTTTGTTATTTTAATTTTGAAGAATAAAGATAAATGTTAGCAAGGAGGTAGTTCTTTAGTAACCATGCCCATATTTAATTTAAATATATTTCATTAAGATAGCAGTAACGTTGATTAACATTAGTATTAAACATAAAGTAGGAACACTATCTTGGTTAATTATTAAATAATGGTAAACACAAACCAGGCCTTTGGAAAGGTACCCAATTTAGAGGACAAGGTAAGAAATTCAAAAGTATTCATAAGCTTACTTAATTTTGGGATAATCATCTTCAATGATTGCCCAATGGCATCCCTATATATATATATATATATATATATATATATATATAGACTAATGTATTAGAGCTAAATAGTAATCAAGCTCAACTCAAGTTAGAGAAACATAGCAGCCCACTTTATCGAGCAGCTTCAGAAGAACAGAGCTACGGCGTTCATTTCACCGGATTGCACGCAGGCCTTTGACTGTGTGTTCCACACACTCTTACTTCGCCGGCTGGAGGAGTTCAGGTTTCCCATCACTCTATGCCGACTGATTGGATGCTACCTTAGTGGAAGATCTTTCGTTGTACGAGTCGGTGGGAGCCTCTCTACTCCACACAATACCACCTGCGGAGTACCTCAAGGGTCTGTACTGGGACCAATCCTGTTCGTCGTCTTCACGGCGCCAGTGGCCTCAATCAAGCCTCCAGGAGCAGAAGTAGCAGCCTATGCCGACGACATCGGAATCTACGCCTCCAGCTACAACGGCGGCGTAGCACTCAAAAAGGCAGAGCTGGCTTTAGCGGCCATAGTTGAAGATCTCAGGCTAAACGGCATCAGGGTTAATCCGTTGAAAACGGATGCAATCGTGATGTCGTTTCAGAAGATGAAGAAACCTCTTTCCAAGATCTTCAATGTGGACGAGGAAGAAAGGCCTGTCTCTAGCTCCATCCTCTTTCTGTACATCACTCTGGATAGGCACTTCACCTTTTCCAATCACGTCAGGGAGAGGATCAAGCTGGCCCGGCTGAAGACGCATAGGCTCTATCACTTGCTAACGTAACCGCAGCTCTCACTTCGGCTGAAACTACAGATCTACAAAGCCATCATCCGACCGACGATGCTCCATGGTGCACCACTGCTGAGGCATCTCTATAAAATATCCCTGAAAGGACTGATTGAACTCTGTTCTACGGCGAATCGTCCGTGGCACTTCCCTCCAAAGGGCTAAAAACACCACCATCCACGAGGAGTTCCAGCTACCCTCAGTGCCTGTGTACATCGGCCGAAGGCACACAAGTTCTTCGATGGGCTTAAGGCCTGTGCTAACCCCCTCTTTAGAGATGTAGCTCCACCACCCAGGCAAGGGAGTGTCCCCTTGGTTGACTTGCTCGCCGAGGGAAGGGGTCTGGACTCTGCAGTCTGAACCCATCATCCTTTCCATACCAGCAATGTGTTCCCACCACACTTCAAGAAATAATAAAGGCATAAAGCCACAATGAAATCACAGTCGCATATAGCGAGCCAAGCCAGTAAAACCTTAAAATGCCAAGAGGTAAAAAAAAAACATTTGTGTATATATTATATTATTTGTATTTGTATATGTGTAATAAATAAAATTTCTGGAGGGCTAGAAATAAAAAAATAAATAAAAAATATCAGTTTAAACTCTCGAAAATTGCAAAATAGTGCCCGTATACTAAATAAATAAGTACTAACCATGTTGGTTGGACGGCAATTTGCTTCCTGTGGTTTGGAGTCTCATGCACCCTGATAAATAAATATTCGGATCACCGCTACTCAAATTACATGACATTTTTCCACTCACAATGTATACCGACAGTGACTATAGATGAACTGAGTCTAGACGAGACGGGTTTACAAGACACTCTGCATGTTTGGACCGCAAACACGGACGTGCCATTTCAAAGTCGATGCGACACGGGTTCCCGCTAATCGATTCGAACGAAAGAAGTTTCTTATATCAATAGGAAAAATATAGGTGTCGTGCGATCAAAAATTGAATTATCGAAATATAAGGGCCATTGTATGCATACCAAGTAGGTCGCATGCTTCGTTTCGGGAAAGTAAATAAGTGAAATTTAAACCAGTATTTAATTTATGTTATAATTATAAATGTTCGTATTTAAATTGAAATACTTATTGTTAGGATGTTGTTAGGCTCAAAAGTTTCAGCCCTTTATAAGAATGTAAGTCCTTCGTGACACATAACTTCTTGGCATTTATTTCTAGTGCTCTGAAAATGCTGAGGAGACACGCTTGAAGTTTATCTTTAATAAATTAGTGGAAAATTATCATTTTTTGTAACAAGCTCATTTTCTTTTTCAAATGTCCCTTTTTTTTATTTCCTGCCCCGGGCTATTGCCAGTCATTTGCAACCATGCTCAAATTGACCCTTACAAGTACCCTTCATCATTTTTACCCACATGTTATGCCTTTCAAAGAAAAGGCATTATATATCCCGTTCATCATGCCCCGAAACATAATTTATCACTCTACTCTCTATTATTCATTTTATTGAATAGATTGAGATGGTTTAATGTATCAATCCCTCAGTTTCAATTACTTTAGTGTTGATTGCATTAGTCATATATTAGAGGAAAGCATGGGGATTACTCCCATTTTGAACCTGTATTTAGTCTCTAGGTTTTATTACTATTTCACGTCGCTTCAAAACCCGGTTATAAATCTTGTTCTCCTCCAACGGCTTCCTCCAATCGTCACGGTGTTGTGCCGACGCTGACGGTGGTCCTCTTACTTATCTCAATATTGGGTTTACAATACAAAACCTATGCCTGGTGAGTTATTATTTAAATGGCGTTTATGTGTGAACATTTTATAGAAAGACTGAACAGTTTTAGAGCATTTTCACATGGTCCGATAAATCGGATGTGGGACCTACATCCAATTTATCCAATAAGGAGGCTTTAGACTGCAGGAACATTAGGATACGACTCCGATAATTGTCGGACCGTATGAAAGGGACTCACATACATGTCACTCATTACCGGATAGTGATGCAATAATATCTCTTGTTCATACACATCTCTTATCTTATTTTCATTTCTAATACTATTATATTTTATAATATATATAATATATTATATATAATTATATAATATATAATATATATAATATTTTTCTGTTGTTGTTTTTTTTATTATTCTTGCTCTTTTTACTTCCTTGTACGAAGTAAAGGAAGTATTGTAATCGCGAAAATTTTCGGTTTTCAGATTTCGACGGAAATATCCATTTTGACCATCCCTGAATCCATTTTGACTAGTTTCGTCGTGGCGTCTGTACGTACGTTCGAACGTTCGTACGTTCGTATTTCGCATAACTCAAAAACGGTTTGCCGTAGAAAGTTGATATTTTGTATTTAGGATTGTTGTAAAATCTAGTTGTGAACCTCCCTTTTTGGTCACTGCTTGATCACCGGAAGTGGTACTTTACTTGAAGGTCATAATTGATTTCCATCAAAAATTATATTAAAATACTATGCAAAACTTCTCAAATTTAGTATTTATAACTTAGATATTGATTTAAATAACATACTAGATTTTAGTCTAAATTGGAAAACCGGAAGTGGTACTTTACTTGAAGGTCAGACATTAGACTTTCAATAGAATATTTTTGTAACCCCCTCTCCTCAAAATTTGAGGTTTTACGTTTCAAGATACGTAGAATCCAAATATCGAATAAAAAAAAATTCGTCCGCAAAATTTTTTTTTTTTACTTCCTTGTACGAAGTAAAGGAAGTATTGTAATCGAGAAAATTTTCGGTTTTCAGATTTCGACGGAAATATCCATTTTGACCATCCCTGAATCCATTTTGACTAGTTTCGTCGTGGCGTCTGTACAATCCGGAAAAAATCCGTTAGCAAATTTTTGTTTTTTTTTTAGCAGCTTTTATTTATTTAGGAGCTTTTATTGTATTTGAGAGAGCTTTTATTTGACGAAAGCCAGTGAAACTCCCTACAAAACGAAATAAAAATCATTTAAATCGGACCATTATTAGTTGAGATATTGCGTTAGGAACTTTTGAGACTGATTCTCCTGGCGGCTAGTCATCCTGCTTCCTGACTTATCTATTGGGCTTCTGACTTCCTCGTATCTCTCTGTTTTATTCTTTCTTGGATTATTTCTTTACTTCCTTTAGCTTCCTTAGTCTTTCCTTTTTTTTTGTTTCCTTCTGAAGTGCACATCAAATATTTCCTCTGTATCATTTTACATCACAGCCTACTTGCATTGACAGAGTTTTTAAATTAATATTCCCAGTTCAGCACTCTCACGTCGATCATCTTGTGAAAAGCTTCAAATTTCTTTCCTTTTGGTGCCTACTGCTTAATTTTTTTTCTTGGACAGAATAGAAATTTTTGAAAGATTACTAAGTGGAAATAATAAACCATTGTGTAATAATTTGCAGCGTTTTATTACTTATTTTAAGTTTTAAAATTGAGTCTTAAATACTAGTTTTCTTTGTCATTTGTGAGATCAACAAGTCTTCATCATGCGAATAAGATATTAGTTAAGTGGGTTTTTCCGCTTAATATGTCGAAACTGTCCATTTCTAAAGCTTTATCCAGTGGTATTGACAGTTTTATTGTTGTCATGGAACATGAAGAAATATCTTGGAAACTAGTTGCCTACTGAAGGAAAACGACGTATAATAACGGAATTATACCTCCAGTGACAAGAGTGTGTGTGTGTGTGTGTGTGTGTTTGTCAATAGATGGATGACGGGACGCCGAGTGTCGTTTTTACTGCAATCTTCGGAAACTAGTAACCAAATTCAGTATCACTTTTTGAGTCACGGATTTATAATTTAATAGGCGTACAAGGAAGTCATGTGTTGCCCACATCAGATATTTTACTTCCTTGTACGAAGTAAAATCGCGAAATTTTTCGGTTTTCAGATTTCAACGGAAATATCCATTTTGACCATCCCTGAATCCATTTTGACTAGTTTCATCGTGGCGTCTGTACGTACATTCGTTCGTATTTCGCATAACTCAAAAACGGTTAGCCGTAGAAAGTTGAAATTTTGTATTTAGGATTGTTGTAAAATCTAGTCGTGAACCTCCCTTTTTGGTCACTGCTTGATCACCGGAAGTGGTACTTTACTTGAAGGGCATAATTGATTTCCATCAAAAATTATATTAAAATACTTTGCAAAAATTCTCAAATTTGGTATTTATAACTTATACATTGATTTAAATAACATACTAGATTTTGGTCTAAATTGGAAAACCGGAAGCGGTACTTTACTTGAAGGTCATATTAGACTTTCATCAAAAATTATATTAAAATATAACGTAAAACATCTCAAATTTGTTAAATAGGGCTTTTATATCTTAGTAAATGTATTTACTATATTTTGGTTAAAATTGGTGAGCCGAAAACGGTACTTTAGTTGAAGGTCATAATGAGCTTACATCAAAAATTATATTTAAATTAAATAGATAAATCATATGTTTCGGTAATAGAGTTACAAACGCAATTTGGTTTCCATTTCAATTAAACATTTTTATTACTTGTTTTAAGTGTTAAAATTTAGTGTAAAATACTGGCTTTCCTCCCTATTTATGTGTGTGTGTCAATAGATGGATGTCGCGACCCCGAGTGTTGTTTTTGAGATACTGTGATCTTCGGAAACTAGTAACCAAATTCAGGATCACTTTTTGAGCCACCGATTTATAGTTTAATAGGCGTATAAGGAAGTCAGGTGTTGTCCACATCAGATATTTTTTTAAATTATTATTTAGGAATTAATGTGTTTTGTTCTTTAAAATTCGGGAGTATGTGATATTATTTTTATTATAAGCTATGTAAATTAAGTATGTTATCACTTTGTTATTTGATATTTTAATTCAGAACATGGAATAATTATATTTTACAATATATGCTTTATATTGTGCTTCTTAAAATTAAATCACCTTTTATAGACATATAAATATTAGATAATGGAATGAACTCTCTTGGCTGCTTAATTTTAATGTTTTAAATCCCGAGAACAATCCGATCTTCAGGTTTGTCAATTCGATTAGTTATATTTTTGTTTACCTACCTTTTCTATCTGTTATTTTTTTATCTGTTAGTTTACTTCAGATTTTTTACAAAAAAAATATGCAGTGGTATCCCAGAATATATTCAACCTCTGTTCTATATTAGAACAATAAATATTCCATTAGTTGTTTTAATCTACTAGATAGATAAGAATGGTATATTGGGCGAGATTTAGATGTTTACTTTTTCACGTTTGATAAGTGACGTTGAAATTATGAGACCTCATATCTAAGATTTTTCAGGTTCATGACCAATCAGATTTTATAATATACAATAATAATTTTCTTCTCTCTTTGATGTTAACTAGATATTTGATTAAAATAAAAGTTAGTCGATCATTTATTTAGTCGTCGGTCTAGCATCCATAAATAAAAACACATTCGGGCGTATTAAAGTAAAAATAATTAAATTTAGATAGTTTTATGAAAAAAAAAACTTGGTAAAATATATATTAATTTACTTTAAAGAGTGAAATATGATAGAATATACGTTTTGAAATTGATAAGAAGTGCAAAGAATTTTTTTTCGAAAATCCTAATCCCAAGAATCCCAATCAAGGCTATGTCAAAGAAACCGAGAAGAAGAATCTGCCTTGTAGGAGTTGATGTTAAGTTTAAAAAGCGCGAAGAAAGTCCTTTATTCAGTCATTCAAAGGAGGAAGAAAGACTTGCTAAAGCCAGGGGAAGTTCTCAAATGGTATGACTTCTCAAGTATGGATGAGTTGTTTATCTGAACTAATCCATTTGATTTTCACTGCTTGCGTTATGTTTCTCAGGCAGGTTGTCAAGTTCCTCGCAGTTCGGTGCGACCATTTACCGCTATCACCTTATCTCCGAAGGAGCATTTAACAAAAAAAAAATACAAATGAAATGTCTATCTTCGTTCCTGGTTGGATTCTAGGTTTCATTAACGAATCTAATCAATAGGCACATTAGTGTCTTATGCATGTACGATCTTTAATGGTCGGATATTCGCGATGTTGCTTGCTAAGTGTTGTCGCAATCCCACTTAGCAATGATTGGCCATCATTAAACTCATTCCCTACTCTTTATTTGCTATGTGATTAGTGTAGGAACTGGTGAGCCTAATTGTTCAATTATATATACTTTTTTCAAATCTAACCGCAAAAATTAGATGCTCTTGTTTAATAGGGTAGCATGTGTGTGTGTGTGTGTGTGTGTGTGTGGTTTTTAATGGTTTTGCAAATCTACCTGTTCAGAATTATAAGTGATCTCATTACGCTAATTTTGTTGGAATCGTGTAACAATTCGCAGGTGTCCTATTCTTATCTTCTCTTTAAAATTCACAACTCATCCTACAGCATTCTAACCTAGACCCATTTATTTATTTATTTTCAATTTCAAGTAACGTAGGTAGTTAAAAGTTTGCTCTGTGTACCCTAAGATATTATAGTTATTTATACCTTTATTTTAGTCCTAGTTATTTATTGTAATGTGATTTGTTTTAACATAGCGTTCTAAATTCATGGGCTCGCTTCTATTGCCTTAAGAACAATCTTACTTTTATTACTTCTTTGTACGAAGTAAAGGAAGTATTGTATTCGCGAAAATTTTCGGTTTTCAGATTTCAACGGAAATATCCATTTTGACCATCCCTGAATCCATTTTGACTAGTTTCATCGTGGCGTCTGTACGTACATTCGTTCGTATTTCGCATAACTCAAAAACGGTTAGCCGTAGAAAGTTGAAATTTTGTATTTAGGATTGTTGTAAAATCTAGTCGTGAACCTCCCTTTTTGGTCACTGCTTAATCACCGGAAGTGGTACTTTACTTGAAGGGGATAATTGATTTCCATCAAAAATTATATTGAAATACTATGCAAAACTTCTCAAATTTATTATTTATAACTTATATATTGATTTAAATAACATACTAGATTTTGGTCTAAATTGGAAAACCGGAAGTGGTACTTTACTTGAAGGTCATATTAGACTTTCGTCAAAAAATATATTAAAATATAATGTAAAACATCTCACATTTGGTAAATAGGACTTTTATATGGATATAAATGTATTTACTAGATTTTGTTTAAGATTCGTGAGCGGAAAAGGGTACTTGAAGGTCATAATAAGACATAATAAGCTTATATAAAAAATTATATTTAAATTAAAAGAGAAATCATATGTTTCAGTAATAAAGGTTACAAACGCAATTGGGTTTTCAATCCGATTTCACATTTTTATTACTTGTTTTAAGTGTTAAAATTGAGTCTAAAATACTAGTTTTCCTCTCCATTTGTGAGATCAACAAGTCTTCATCATGAGAATGAGATATTAGTTTAGTGGGTTTTTCCGCTTAAAATGTCGAAACTGTCCATTTCTAATGCTTTATCTAGTGATATTGACAGTTTTATTGTTTTCATGGAACATGAAGAAATATCTTGGAAACTAGTTACCTACTGAAGGAAAACGACATATAATAACGGAATGAAACCTCCAGTGACAAGAGTGTGTGTCAACAGATGGATGACGGGACACCGAATGTCGTTTTTACTGCAATCTATGGAAACTAGTAACCAAATTCAGTATCACCTTTTGAGCCACGGATTTATAATTTAATAGGCGTACAAGGAAGTCATGTGTTGCCCACATCAGATATTTTTTAAAACTAAGGAACGAAGGGAAAGAGTTGACGGTGACTTAAAATTCAGATTGTTTTCAGGCTACTTACTTAGTTTTCCTCATGCTCTCTTTTATCTCATGAAAATGACGCTTTAGATTAAACCGAGATATTTCCCATTGAGGGTGGAATACCACCAGTGGTAGTTTTTCATTAAATCAAGAAATGGAATCCAAGTTGTTTGTTCTTTTATTTTAAATTCGTTATGTTAAAGAGGTTATCCTACCAGTCTATTCTAACCAGAGTGTGAAGATCAGGATTTATTCAGGTACTGCATGAAATAAAATCAATTAGGTTGGATTCGAACCTGTGTACAGTGCGGAAAACGGGAGAATAAGGCTCTCAAAACCCTTAAACTGTTTCAAAACCTTCATAACTTGATTCAAAATACTTCTTTGTTCAACAGTTATTTAAAGTAACTATGAAAACAAATTTGGCTATTTTTAATGTAATTTTGGTGAACAATACTTTTTATTTGAACTATTAAAGATAGAAGAAAGGCGTTTAAATATTTGACCTTTTATTTGTATATTTTTCCAGTCCTTCTCACTCGATTGCTTAAATAGGACTATAGTTTTTATTTTTATTTATTTATTAATTTAACATAAATGACGGAAAAATTGAAATATAATTTTGATAACAACATATCTAGAAAATACTTTTTAAAATAAGATCAACTTGATAATGAGCCAGACTGTTCGAAACGTTGTCTGTAAAAGAAAAATTTAAAATAAAAATATAAAGTGTGAAAGGAAGGAGATAGTCCGGGTGGTGATCAAGAATAAAATAAAATAGTTGTAACTATTTATTTAATGCCCACGTTTCGACTCACATTGTTGGTCTTCATCAGGGCTCTACAGCCTACGATGGATACGATATGACTAATATGGTTAGAATAAGACTAATTGTCAGTCATCCTATACCTCTTAGGCTATAGAGCTTTGATGAAAACCTACAATATGGGTCGAAACGTCGGTATGAAATTACTAGTTACAATGGCATTAAATTAGTTACAACTATTTTTTTTTATTATTGACCGCCACCCGGATCATCTCGTCCCTGATATACCACCATACGGTCTCACTATCAGTACACAAAATAAAGTATAAAATATTTAAAATTCCTTCCTGTTGATTAAACTAGATCTTTCAACTTCTGCTGTACAGCTGCATTGGTGTCTATCCCCCATTAGGATATTTTTTTTTTATTTTTTTTTTGTCTTTACAGTAAGCGAAACCTTCAGAAGCTGTACTTCTAAAATACTTCGTGATTTACGTTTCTCTTTTACTACTCGATATAATAATCATCCAGAAACGAACTATTTTGCACTATTAGCGGTTGGGAGCGAGAAGAAATGAGTGAATGGATGTTAATGAAATACGAAATTAAAAGTTTATTTTATTAAAGAACAGTTTTAAAACATTTATTTAGAATTAAAATATCATATATAATATTACCAAGAAAATTTATTTAATACATACATTTAGTGAAGCTACATAGTTAATAATAATATAAGATACAAACTTATAATGGATATGTTGAAGTAACAGTTTACGTGATAAGTAATAAGCTTGTCCTACTGGAAAATATCCCTTCAGTGACTCGGCTATACCGTTTTCTATGTGTAGTGTTCATATTTAACAGTGCGAGACATGGCAAAAATTATATAATATTCTCTATCATTCAGAGAAACCTATAAACCTTTTAGAATAGAAAAATCAGACATTTTCATGGAGCAGGGTCAAAACTACCATATTTTTTTATAAACGGCAAAAAAGTTTCACTTAAATAAATTTCATACTTCCCCCCTCACCTTCACATTTTATTTACAAAATAACGTTTTCACACAATAATTTAGCGCTTCTTAAAAAGTTTGTGTAGTCAACTTGCTTCCATGTGTATGAAGTTGTCATGATAACGCGACACGTACGCAAGTTATCTCGAACGCAACGGTAGATTTTAGTTTTTTAAAAGGTAAGGCCAGTACGTTCCATGAGAACGTCCTACATGTCTTGATCTCTGCGTCGAAATCTGTCATACCCGAATTGTCTAGTCTCGTTCCGCTGACTTTCTACCGTCGGAGTTTTGAAACTTCCTAATTTGTTTAATAGTTTTTATTTAATTTGTAGTTAGAATTTAAGAATCGAAATTTGGATTCGTCACTTCTGTATGAAATTTCTTTCCTTTTGATACCACGTTTGTCAAAATCCATCGCTCCTGAGAGTAAGAAAAGATCTAGACTACCGTATGAATATACTGTACGATTTTAAAAAGGTGTTTTACGAGGTTTAGATGTTGCGAATTTCGGATCATTGAAATGGCTGATGCTAATAGATCTGAGGAAAAGGCAGTGAATGCTAGAGATCTGTAATATTGTTGATTCGGAATGTTTTCCAGGTATTTTACTCACAATATCTCCGCAAATATTTTTTGCGGGAATCAAGAGCTTCGTTGAAAAGTATTGCAATGGTGTCAAGTGGCAGTTATGATACCTGCTCCATGAATTAAGAAGCGATGCACGCTTGTTGGCATGTAGAACCAGCGACATAAGTTTGCCGCTAGTTTGGCTGTCTCATTGGCATGTAAGCGAAACGCTGCAATATCAACAGAGAAGTTAATTTTGATAATAACTCATAGCCTTTTGATAATCCTCTCGTCTACTCCAGTGGTGCGGTAAGCTCATTGATATATGTAGTTTGAAAAAATTCCTGACAATATTGCTGTCATTTGTTGTCTCGTGTCTAGGCTCAGGGATGTCCAATCGAGATCAGCTAATTCCAACCGTGTTTTGAATTGATCTTAAATTATTTTGTATCCTTGTAATAAGCTCATTGACCTGATTTCGATGTGTTTTCACTTTACGAATTTCAATCGATACGAATTGATGTATTTCATTCAACCTTGACTGCAGCAGGAAAGCAAAATGTTTAATTTTCTTTTTTATTTCATCATCTACACCACAGGTTTTCATTCTTCTCTTTTTCCTGTTTTGTTTTTTTTACTCGTAAATTATCACGCAAATCTTTGAAAAACGCGAGTTTTTTATTTTGGACTGTGTCACATCTCCAAGTCTCGAACATCATCATAGTTAAAACCGTGGCCTGATCTAAAAAAATTGATCTTATCTATTTTATGGTATTGAAAATTGTTGCATTTTTGATTATTTATTTTATTTAATTTGTGTTTAACGTCTTTTCCTACTCTTATTAGGCAAACAGGACGGATTTTCCCTACATGGCTACCAACCTATTCAAACCAAAGTGGGAAAGTCATTAATTCATTACCTTGGTCCGCCACGAAATAAATTTCAACCCGCCCAGGCCGGATTCTAACAGGCGTCGTCGCAGACTCGGGTTGCTAGGGTGGCGCATGGAACTGTTAAAAACTGCTTATATCATTCAGTAAAATGTGCTAGTTGTGCCTCGTGATTTCACCCACGCTTATTTGGATTAACCCCTAAAGGTGCGTTTACACGTTTGCCGAATCATAAGTCCAAGCGTGTACAAACGCTATCTACTAATCAAAATGTCCTAATTACTGCCCAAGCCAAAGCAAATACTCCATTTACACGCTTAAGATTGTGGGGCCTTGCCATTGTTTGGCGAACGGGTAAACGCCTCTTTACATACAAAACATCCTATAATATGTTGTTCTGTTTCATTTGTTTAGATATTTTCAGGTAACAGGTTCAAAGTGACAAAAAAGTTTGTTCACTTTTACGCTATCACACAATAATTTCACACTTATTAAATTAAAACGTTTGTGTAGTCAGCTCGCATCTACGGACATGAACTTGTATTGACAACGACACGTACACAAGTTGGCATAGGGCCCGTGCGGCGGGCGCCTCTTAATCGTGCGTTGTCTCTAAAACGGTTGATTTTAGGACTTTACAATGCAGGATTCGATACATTTGTAGGAACGACCCGAGCCGGGTCTTGATGTCCGCGTCCAGATCTTTAAAAACCGACTTGTTCCGTCTCTCACCAACTTACCACCATCAGAGTTTTGAAGCCACCTACATTTTTCAATCATTTATATTAAAGCTGTAGTAAGAATTTAAGGATCGAAATGGGGATTCGTCACTCCATCAGATTCCATTTCTCGTTATTCTTTTTGTTCTACTTTATCGTTCAAATTTGACACCTGGCATGCCAAAATACATCACTCCTGCAGAGCCGGAAATTGAGGCTTGTGCATGTTTAAAATACACTTTCACAAAATCTCATATCAGAAAAATTTCACTAAAAATTTAAATAACAAGGTAATGATGATAGCCATCTGTAAGCAGTGATGGTTGTTTCAGGTATGCTACACAACACATTATCTCAATTGCAACTTCATTCTCACGGAATAAACGGATTATATCTTATATTTGGTGTTTATTTTCTTTCCATACTCAGAGAGACCCTTTGCAAATGAATGTTGTTTACATTCGTGAAAATCTTCTTCTTTTTCTTCTTCTGCACTTCTAATGCCCTTGCTTACCACATTTTGCGGCGTCGCTTTGGACTCGAGAATGCTTAGTTGTTGATTCAACTCGCTCGGCCACCACGTCCTCAATATTATAGTTATTCGCCAAAAAACGTCGGCAAGGAATGTTACCTGCGGTTATCCACGTCTTGAGTAGGCGAGTTCACCCCTAAAACTATATTCGTGATTTGTAGTAACTGGTATTTATACAATGAAACCAACTAATAGATTATAATTTTAGATTTATAAGTTGTCCCTAGAGTTGAGATTTTCTAAAATTTAGATATCCACCTCTAATTAATCAAATACGCAAATATACATTTAGATGTAATCGCGCAGTAACTTTTTTCTCCGTTGCCGTAATTACAAACGTATTTATAATTTTAAAAGCATGAAAGCATTTTTATTGAACAAGTTTCCGAATTAGACAAATGTTGAATTACATGAAGAAATGAAAGCGAAATATATTTAAAAAATTTAGATTAACCCAACCTCCAATAAATCTGGCCCAGTTTAACTCTTTCAATTATCTGCCGTTGGACGTTTTTAAATTTGCTATTTTAGTTTTTAAATATTCCTATTTTCCAAAATATCTTACATTAAGCTCAGTTCCGGCTAGTCTTTTAATAATTGATACGACACAAGACCTTTGTAGGCGCGTATTTACGTTCACTACATTGCTAGCTGACAATCTTTTTGGTTTTCAACTACTTAAAACTACTCAGCAATGCTATTAAACATTTTATACTTTTTCGGAAGACTGTTTGCTATTCCACACAGTAAGCCGAATTAAAAAAATAAGTAGGCATCTATTTTATTTTGTTTATTTCTTTGAATATTATGGAATATAATTATATTTTAAACCAATTAATGGTTATGTGGAGCTATTTTATGGATTTAGGTGACATGTCACGCCCTTCGTTAAGCCATTATCCAGCACCAGTATTTTATTGTATGATATAATAATTATCAAAATTAATAAATAGGTAGCATTGATACAAGAAGTAACTTATTTTCCAATACCTACCAATACCAATATTTCTAATTAATTAATATATATATATATATATATATATATATATATATATATATATATATATATATATATATATATATATATATATATCTAACATTTTATAGAAAAGTCGTGGTCAAAAAAGCAGAGGGTACACGTTTAACACTTGGTGCACTCAAGCATGGGGTTCGGGATTCCTAACATAAATTGTTGCTCATTTTCAGAATAATACATATCTCTTAGGACTTTTTGAGCAGATTTCATTTGTCTTTTTAGGATTGTAAATACAGGACTTATAATTGAACGTAGTATGTTTAAATTGAAGACACAAGGATTGAATGCAACAAGTATTTAAATGGTTATATAATAATTAACCATTAAAAAAGTAAAATCATAAGGATTGGTAGCAATTTATGGCTTATTTATTTATTTGTTTTTTATGTGTAATTCCTATAATAAGGCACAGTTTTAATTACTACGAAATAAATCTAATAATTATGAATTTCTTAAAATAATGTTTTGTTTTTTTTTACTAATAATTGTAATAGCTAAATTTTTGTATGGAATTACATAATTTACAAAATAAAATTGAGAAAATTTATTTAAATTTTACAAAAAAGTATTGCCTAAACTATATTATGTACTCATTCATTTAGACACTGTGCAAGTACTTCTGTTGTTTAAAAATACATTAAAAAAGTCAGATAATTAGAAAAGTATAAAAGAAAAATAACATAATTCAATTCGACATTCTTCATCGGAATAAGTCTGGAAGATCACAGGGGATTTGAAAATTTGTAAAATTTCTGCCCTCATCTTTTTCGGTTTTTGGTCTTCAATCAATGTCGATTTTAATTAGGAAATATAGTAGGGATCTGGTGTCAGCGAAAGATGTTGTAAAACGTCTTTCTTCGAAGTTTCTCTACTTTTTTTCTTGAGTGATTCCCAAAATTTCTTAAAATTCTTATTCCTGGTCTCCTCCGTCAATAGTCCAATTGGTAATATTGCCTGGATTATAAATTTTTTGCCATGGATTAGCGATAAAATCTCGCTGAGAACGCGCAAAAAACATATATCGTACACGTTTTTTAAATAAAATTATTATATAAATTGAACAGTTGGATGCAGGGTGGAATTTATGGATAATTGTAAACTAGAACACTGGTCAGCGGCATATAATTAAATTTACGAAAAAATATGAACATTCTTTTGTAATGATAAAAAAGCGACAACCCTTACTATGATTTAAAAAATAAATCACAAGTCATCATACAAAAATGATTGATCTGTGAAATCGTTCGACAGGGCCCTCTAAATACGGCGTAAAAGTTTGGAATCATATATAAAATATTTAAATATCTTTTTCGGCATAAAAACTCAAACATGAATTTCGAGTAGTCAAATTAAAGTTATATTAGTCTCCGGAAAAATTTATGAAAACATCATTATACGTTTTTGTGTAGCCTTATATTTACTAAAGAACTCGCTTGAGTTTAAACATTTCATTTCTAAAAATTTTTTTTCTTGGCGATGCCCAGGAAAAGATCTTTTCGTCGCATTGTGCGCCGCGTCCGCTATATGTAGTTTCCTTTAACAAGAGTTCATGAAAGGCCTTTGTTACTCCAATGCGGGTAGGTTCGGAATTGTATGAATGACGAAGTTTAACGGTTCTGTCGGCCCCAGGACTTAAGTGGTTTGTTGCAACGAAGACCCCTCCCATGGGCATAAGTTGGGGAGGCTTAGGCTATGGTAAAATGTTTTATAGAGTGTGAGATTGCGTGATAATTTGTTAATATCAGTTTACTGGATCTGTCCCGTTGCTATCGACGCCGGGACTAACCAGGGCATAGCCAAAGCGGCGCCCGCTCGCTCCTGCGCTCTGGTCTTCTCCTCGAGAGTCAGTTCAGAAGTAACTGTCCTCGGAGTGCGGTCTCCTTCGCCGCTCTCTCGCCCGCCTCCTTTTCATCTGTTTCTATCCAATCGTGCCTTTGTAGTATAGTCTTCTCTATCACATCCTGTCCTCAGCTCCATCTCCTTTCCTCTGGCTACTCATATAGCGATTGTCGGTGCATCACGATCTGTAGACTGTCTAATGTAAGCTATATCACTTTTATTTGATTTGGCATCTGTTCCATGCGGACTCTTTGTCCGAGAAAAAACATTTTCATACTAGTCTCTTTTACACCCGTAAAATCTCTGCATTATAGAGCTATTTTTCAGTTTCCTTTTTTAGCTAAAACGATTTTATAATCAAGATTTTATAAGAACTTGTACTCTTCTCCTCTTGAAAATCACTCTATTTCAAGCTCACATTTAACTTCTATATCGTCAACAACCATACATTCACTAACGGCGTGTAACTGAGACTATGTTTCGCTTAATCAATTTTAAGTTCCAACTTATTATTTGAAAGTTAATATAATAAGGAATATAACACACGTATGATACATAAATATGTAGATTATTGTGATTCAAGAGATTGCAGAGTATGTGCCGCGTTGTAAGTACGCCACGCCCCTCTCTCCAAGCTGGGAGTCGATTTCTCAATGGACTTGTTGTCGTATCTCGCTTATTTTTATTTTGAGGCACATCTAATTTCAGTTTTAAATAATGCCATCTTTCTTACTTATTATCGCTATTTTTGAAACTTAAGTTATTATATTCAATTTACATATCTCAGACATTTTAAAATTGATATTTTGCAGTATTGTTTGATATAACTAAAAAAACAACAGAATAAAATAAAATAGAGTTTCTAGATGAGAAAGTACTATTTAAAGATTCTAAACAATATTTTTACTACTGTCACTTGTATTAATTCTTTCTTCTTTCGTCATTGAGCTATGTAACCATTCAATATCAAGCTTTTCGGTATTTTATATAATTGATAAAATAAACTTATTTTCTTATGGTTATTAGATTCAAAATGGTTTCCGATTCAATTGGCACTAACATAAAAAGAAAATGAGCATGAGTTAAACCTATTAATGTTAAATTTTCCTTGTTACACTTTTTCATATCCATGTTTTCTGTTTAAAATAATCTAAACTATTAGCAGTACAAACTTAAGTTTTGATAAATTCTTAAAAAATATTTTAAATATATTTTTCTTATTTTTATATAATGAATATTTGATTAAATTTATAAAAATGGGCAATAATTTATTTGGCCATCGTTTACAGATCTTTATTTACTTAATCACGTGTTGATATTTCCTATGTAATTACTGAAATAATTAAATTATTACAAATTTTTTTTAAATAATCATAATTATCATTTTTGAGTGAAAAATACTTTGTTAGAAAATATTAATATGGAGGTAGTTGACCGTAGATATATTTGAGGAGAAGTTGATGAGGGTGAGATCAACCAAGAAGCACACCCTAATAAGTGAACCTTATTTTTTATTGTCTGCCGATACCAGTTCCTGAAGGCTCGTCATGACGTTATCAAATGCCTTCATGAAGGACTACAACGTAGGCTAAAAGTTGGGACATTATAAAAAATATTGTTTACTTACTTCATTGAGTTCCTGACGTTTCGTCTTGCCGTTATCAACTACCCTGAGGAAAGTCTGCAAAGTAAGCCGAAACGTTGGCACTCAATGAAAAATAAGGCTCAGTTATTATTCCCATCATAAGCTAAAAGGTCCTAACTCCAAATTTATTTTTTTAAATACATTTTTGTATTGTACTGTAATTGCTCTAAATATTACACCTTTTTATGACATTAGAAAACCCTAAAACCAATTATTAGAAACTAACCATTGTATTTAGGGCTTTCTAATGAGATTAGTATGTACTTATTGCGCTCCTGAGGGCTCTTGCCGTTATCAACTGCTTTAATGAAGACCGAAACGTAAAAAATAAGGTTCACTTGTTAGTGTGTACTTCTTCATTGACCGCACTCCCGACCACCTTCTCCTCAAAGGATCCCGCAGGATTTTGTTGTAAAAGTGGTTTCAATCAAATCCTGTGTAACTTTGCAGAGAGATAGTTTTTGTCATTCTCAGCAAAAGTCTCCGATAGCACAATTCTATGATTTTAAGTTATTCGCAAATTAAGGTCTCATTTTACCTGTACCGGACATAACGTATACGTACATAACGCATTCAACAATATATTTATTTCAATTCTTATTGGTTCAGATATATATACACACCCACACACATAAGGTATGTATATAATATATTTATAATAAATAAATAAATCATAAGATGATTATGCAGTCATTAGAAGTATTTATTTATTATATTATTTATTATTAGTCATAGATTTTTTTTAGGGCCAACGGAGACTTTTGCTCAGAATGACAAAAACTACCTCTCAGCAAAGATTCAGAGCATTTGATTGAAACCACTTTTTCTTTGTTGTAAAATAATGCTACTTGTCCAACTATGGTAAAATTTCCTTTGCCATTCTTTGCGCAATCCGTTCATGGTAATAATGTTGGTGATTGTTAATTTATTTCAATATTTATTGATTTGAATTTAAAATAATATTACTTAAATAAAGTATATAAGCTTAAATATAAAATTTATTTATGATATATTGTATATACACCCATCCAATGACTCCACGATGCTGTAATACCGTCCATTGACACTGGGTTACAGGAAAAGCCATTCTATTCACTCTCCCCTATTTCCAGATCTTAAATATTGATTGATTTTCCCTTCCTTAGTAGTTCCTTAACAGAGGGCCCCTATCTACTTGTTATTTCTTGCTGGCCTTAATATATTTTATTACTACATTCTTTTAAATTTTGAGCAATAATTGTATTAACTGATAGAATAAAAACAAAATTATTATTATTTCTTTGGTTAATCTGGAATAACTTACTTGAAGACAGCGTAACTGGAATACATGTAAAAATATTAATTCCTCATCTTCTTAATATAGAGGAATTGTAGTTTAATATTACAAAACTCGATTTAGAGTCATCTTGAAAGAATCGCCCTTATTGTTAATTTCGCTTTCTTCTCTTAAACCGCTTTACCTTTTCAATTGAGGCTTAAGGTTTTTACAATTTATTTCCGTTTATATCAGCCGTGAATCGACTCTGGGGTCGGGAGTCTTTCCTAGGGCACACCCAGTCTCTATATAGTGAATAACCTTAATTGGGGTATAGCCAGTACGAATGCTGACCTCATCACTTCCTCCGTTCCTTAAGAAGCAGTATATCCTTACCTAACAAGGATCCTGGACCCATTATAGGTTGTAGAGCTAATAAATTATGTGGCTAATGCAGTGAGGGTTAAGTATAAGATTGACATTAATATGAAATAATAAAAAATAATATAACTAACCATCTTTACGGCTTGAAACTCGACGAATTAATGAGCACTTGGTTCTTTTCAAGACAAGACTAACCAGTATAAACTTAGCACCTTAAGACACATGTCCGTCCATCCTACACGCCTTGTTTATTTAATATTATCTATTGGAATGTTAATTCACGGCGTTATTTATTTAAAAAAATTATGTTTAACAATAGTTATGATCATTATCTCCATTGCCATATGAAGGGCTCTGATTTGATTGGTTACTTTGATCTACCCATAATGTTTAGTGCTACCTAGAGGGATTATGAAGACATACATATATGTGTGTGTGTGTATATATATATATTTTTATTTATTTTTATTTTTTTTTGCCGCAGAGCCTTGATCACCTGACCAGTAAACTCCTTCTCGCCTCACACTAGTGAGGAGTGGAACGACATATGGCCACAAGTACCGTCTTGTTCGGACCAGTTAGTCCCATTAAACGCATCCCCACAACGCCATCTCTCTTAGATTATCCAGTCACTCTGCGAACACTAGTCTCTATTAGTTTATGTATTAAGCCTAATTGACCAGTCGAGTTGCTTTGTTCTATTGACGAAATCCTGGATTTCTTAATGATTCAAAGCTTAAACAAAACCGTTCTTCTTCGTTATTTTTCGATTGGTTATTAATGCATTCTCTCTCACCAACTTCTTCCTGCTGTATGTAAAAAGTACCTTTTTGTAAAAGATTCTTTCCTACCTCGTTGGAGCGATTTAGTGCAGCAGACGGCGATGTTGCCATGGAGCCGGGATCGAACGAAGGTTCAGGGACCTTATTACTTTACTGCTGGATCCTGTTTGTCATTTCCTTTGATAAGTTTTCGTCAAGGCGGTTCGTTCACCTTTAACTCTTTCCTGCATCCGTGCCTGGGTTTACATTAATTATATCAGCTATTTGCTGTCTATTTGCGTTTCTTGCTCCATATACATCTCGTTATTGCTTTCTTTTCCGTTTTTGTTCCTTCTGCGCCAACAATTGTTCATATCTGTTGAAGAAAACCAGTTTGTATTGGTAATAATAATGAAATATACTCAAAATTTTATTATTTGCAATGTGAAATCCAAAACTAATGTTATGAAAAATCAAATAAATAAGCATTAGGAAGTACTGTTCCTTGAAAAAACACGTACAACCCCCGGGTTTTCACCGACCAGTGTCTCTAGGAATGTCCTACCTTCGGGTTGAACTAGAAAATTTGAATATAAATTATCTGCCATAACCGGAGTATAAAGTGCCTGAGATGATATTCCGGTCTCTTAAAAATATCAAACAATTTCCATCGTCCGATTTTCCTGCTTGGCATTGAATTTGGCTTTCTGTACCCCACGTGGAACTAATGTATTTTCGTGGTGTGATTTATTTTTGATGTGGCCGATTTGTTTGTTTTTGGTGTAGTTAAATTTATAATTTTTTTTTAATTTAGATTGAAATATATCGCCAGTATTTAACCTTTTAATTCATTTTTATTCGTATGCCACTATAGGAAATAACTATGGCTTTTTTGTTTTATATTTTGATTAATTGAAATTTAAAATAGTTTCTGAATTGATTAAAGTTAAATTTAAGATTTTTATATATGTATGTTATATATTTAATTTACTTATGGGTTTATTTAAAATCGTACCAACAAATCTCAAATTCAGTTTCGGTGATCTTATTTAGATCATAGCTGCATAAATTGATTAATTTTATCCTGAAATTAAAGCTTTGTCAATTGATTAAAATCTAAGATAATGTTGTTTTTTTAATAAAAATTTTTTTTTTAATTTTGTTAATAAAACTATTTAATTCCTTCATAAAACATTTCCAGTGACTGAAAGCTTAAGTAAATAAAATCGAATAGTATTGTATCTGAGGTGTTCGAAATACGTTAAATAGCTTTTCAGAGAGCCATTCAAAAAATTAACTGTTTATCATTACTGGATAATTTAATTATATTTTATGTAATTATATTACATCGAAATCAGTCTTACGTCTTTAATATTAATATTGTCACTTTTATCACCTGATTATTAATTAATTTTGGGAAATACATTCCGTCTTATGTCTGGATATCTAGGGAATAAGATTATTTGCCCTGTTCACGAGAAAATATCTTAGGTTCTATCAAATATGTTATGTGATTATTATATTTTGGCTTTTATGTATTTTAATGTGCCTAAGTTAATTTGAAATAAAACTAATTGAGACTGATCCAAAGTATACTTATTAATCAGAAAATTACATAATTATTCAATATAATTAAAAAATATAAAAGTAACGTTAACTTAAAATATTAATAAAATATTATTAAAAAACTTAAAATATTTTCTCTTGACAATGACGATGTATTTAGTTTGTGATTAAGAGATGATAATATTAATTTTTTTTTTTTGTCGACTTTTGACAATGGAGCACTATTATAATGTCTTCTTCTGTGATACCGTCGATTAGTTCGCTCACATTTTGATTTGATGTTTTTTTTTCAATATCTCTGATATTTCACAAATTTATATTTATTATTTACACCGATGTAAATTTTACTTTCTAAGAATAATAAACATTAATAATTTATAATTAACACCCAATGAGGCCGAAGGCACCGGTAGAGGTAGAGATTCTGGGGCTTATGGTGTTCTTGTTTAATCTCGTGATGATCTGCTCTCCAACTATATGGTTTATCCTTTGGCTCGTTTCTTTAGGGTTGAGTAAACCAGGAATCGTCTGTCAAACCATGCCTCTTTCTCTTAAAACGCTAATTCTATCAAGAAAAAATATATTCTAAGCAAGGATTTGAAACACCGGATTTTTACCTTCTAAGCTACCGCACTACGTGATGTAAAATATAACATTGTAAAATATCTGATGTGGACAACACATGACTTCCTTGTACGCCTATTAAACTATAAATCGGTGGCTCAAAAAGTGATCCTGAATTTGGTTACTAGTTTCCGAAGATCGCAATATCATAAACATCACACGGCGTCGCGACATCCATCTATTGACACACACACACACAAATGGGGAGGAAAACCAGTATTTTACACTCAATTTTAACACTTAAAACAAGTAATAAAAATGTTTAATTGGATTGGAAACCAAATTGCGTTTGTAACCTTTATTACTGAAACATATGATTTATGTATTTAATTTAAATATAATTTTTGATATAAGCTTATTATGACCTTCAAGTAAAGTACCCTTTTCGGCTCACCAATTTTAACCAAAATATAGTAAATACATTCACATCAATATAAAAAACCTATTTACCAAATTTGAGATGTTTTACATTATATTTTAATATAATTTTTGATGAAAGTCTAATATGACCTTCAAGTAAAGTACCGCTTCCGGTTTTCCAATTTAGACCAAAATCGAGTATGTTATTTAAATAAATATATAAGTTATAAATACTAAATTTGAGAATTTTGCATAGTATTTTAATGCAATTTTTGATGGAAATCAATTATGACCTTCAAGTCAAGTACCACTTACGGTGATTAAGCAGTGACCAAAAATGGAGGCTTACTACTAGATTTTACAACAATCCTAAATACAAAATTTCAACTTTCTACGGCTAACCGTTTTTGAGTTATGCGAAATACGAACGAACGTACGTACAGACACCACGACGGAACTTGTCAAAATGGATATTTCCGTTGAAATCTGAAAACTGAAAATTTTCGCGATTACAATACTTCCTTTATTTCGTACAAGGAAGTAAAAACAAAGGAATATAGAAGACATTTAATTGTCTATTGTGTAGGATGCCTAAGCATAAATATAATTAATATATATTTAAATTTTTAGACACACGCTCTTAAGTCGGTTTATCTATTACACGTGTGTTCTACTGTTGATTATTTAATTACGGAATAAGTTAATTTTTTTTTATTTATTTATTTATCAGCTGTTTGTTTGTTACTGCCAACAGCAACGATAACCAGGTCATCATAATCTGTAAGAAGTGGTTACGCTGCAGAAATACGTTCAGTTTTTCTCGGGGTGTTGAACAGTTTCATTCCTTTTCTATGCGTTTTCAAGAAAGATATTTTAAAGAAAAAAACATTATGCCGATTTCTTTAATGGTAGGTATTTATCTTCTTTTTATAATGATAGAAGTATGTTCACTACCGTGAATTTATTGGTTTCTTAACATTACTTTACTTTGTTTAATGTTTTTGTAATTATTTCGCTTTAATTATTTAAAAAAAAAAATAAAACTATAAACCTTATAGAGCGGAAGAGGAACAGTTTAAAAAGATGGGTGAATTGCCACTTGGTCCCTAGCAGACTTATTCGCAAAAAAAAAAAAAAAAAAAAAAAAAAATCCATAAACAGTAAGCTTAATCTTAGTTTATTATCAACTTGACCTTCGCAAAAAAAGAGAAACAAGTTTACGGAAAATTAATTCATTTAATTCCAAATACATTTTTCAAAAATATCTATATTAGCAACAAAATTTTTTTTATTAAATTACAAATTTTTTTTTGTTAATTGTATTAATAAATTTGATTAGGTAATGATATACTACAGGCCATTACTTATTTAAATGGCGTCTTCATTTAATTAAGATAATTTTACTTGGGTTTTTTCGTTATTTTTTTTAGGTCTTGTTTTTCATCTTAATGATTCAATTCAAAATTGTCAAGGATAAATGTTAATTAAACTTTCAATAGTAGTGTTGCATTATTAGCATCTTTTTAAACGCCATTTCAGTTTGTTTTATATTTATATATTTGGATTGGTTTTACAATTGGAAAATAACAATTAAATAAAAAAAAAGAAGAAAAAAGATTTTGAATTCAAGAAAGTTGTTGTTAAAATAGAAATAGAATTAAACAAATTATTTATTTTTTTTTTTATAACGGAATTTGAATTGTAGAAGTTATGAATTGAAAAGAATTTGATCGTTTCTCCCTAGGCAAAATATGTTGCATCAGTTTCAATAATTTTTTTTTTTAGTTTAGGACTTACAATATGGTAAAAATGAATAAAACTTTCATATTGTAGATATGTGTTTTATTAGTTTATTTAAATATTAAAATTTATTCCTCCTTTATTTAATTACTTCTTTGTTACGATGATGAATTACCCATACCAAACTCCTGTTTGCGCTTCATTCTCAAGTTTACTTTTTTGAATTCGTAATTCTTTAAAATAATTTACGAATCGATAAATTATATTTTATAGAGAATTATAATTGTTTCCGAGGTACTGTAGAGTTGTCATTTTGTTAAAATGGTGTTTGTGGTTTATTATATTTTAATAATTAACTGCTACACTTTGTTTTTTAAATTCTCATTTCACAAAGCGGTACGTTTCGCCTTGAAATAAACCGAAAAATAAATATGGTTTGAAAAAACTTAGCAAATTTTTGTCTTATACTTTATTTATTTATCTACACCTGCCAAAACATAAATCAGTACCATCAGCAGACTCCCTGACACAATAGTCTACTTAAAGAAATAAAATCAAGTAATATGAAATAATAATATAAAGACCTGTTCCAACTTAAATTAAATGTTGCAAGAGTGGTGATAAGAAGTTTGTGATCATCAAATTTTCAATTTTTTACCTAAAAAATACAAAAAACAAAAACGTTTATTAACGAGAATGTTTTATTCTCAATTTGACTCGACAAAAACAGCTTTGCACAAGGTGATTCATTTATTCAAAACTGTTTGTTATTAAATATTCAAAATTCAAAAAAAAAAAAAATCTCAATTCAAAACGCATGTATATATTTTACTGATTAATGTTATCCGTTAATACTTTATTTAAATAGTTTTTAATATTTCGCTATGGGCCCTTCTTCCGAAGGAAGCCTGAATAAGGAAGCACGAATTTTTTAACGCAAATGTTTAATTAGCCATACTTTGCATTTTTTGAGTGAAATATACTTTATCAGAAAATAATATTGCTTGTCAAACTATGGTAATATTTCTATATCTGTTATTTTTTAGCAAGAATTCTTTAGCTAACATTTTTACTACGAATAGATATGTATGGTTTCGCCGTTTTGTTTTTTTAGTTTAAAATTTTGATCGAGGATTTGAAAATATTTTTTTCTCATTTACTGGAAGAAAATTCTCCTGCAGTCAGTTTTTTGTTAAGGATAATAACAATTTTCGATAGTATTTATTCTGCAGCTGTATTGTGTCGAATCTATCCCGCTTACAATGCGGACTGCGTCACTAGATCCGTTGACGTATGTATTCGTAAATCGTGATCGATTCAACTTTTCAAAGATCTCGAGATATCTAATTTTACAATCGACAAGGTGTGGAAATCGACTCCCAGCTGCATTACATAACATTAACAGCTGACAACATTACTATCCCAGTGCAAACAGAAATACCGCGAGAGAGGGGCATCCCGATAAGATAATTTTAGTGGTGTAGAACGGTTGATTGGATTGCAGGTGGAGGTATGGAACTGCGCGGCTCCCTGACATGAAGTTACAACTCATCATTGTAGAAACTGGAGAGAAATGGAGGCGAGCTCTTCTAAGGTAATTTTATAATAATTGTTAAGTTTTATTCAGTTCATAGATTAATTGATTTGTACGAGATGTTGGTAAAAACTAATAAAAATAAAATCTTAATCCCCCCATACGCAAAAGATATAAGAAAATTTATCGGTGGAGTCCATGGTTTTGATGAAATTGTGTAGTAACCTATCAATTATATATGCCTAAATCTTTTTTTATTTTTTTCATAATTCACAAAGTTCTGAGGTGTCCCTGATTCCTAAACAAATATTTTTTACTAATGTTGCGTTGTACGTTGTCTCCAATTTACTTAATCCCTCATTCTGAACTAGCCATTTTTAACTATTTTTGCCATTTAGCTATTATCCTGAGACCTGTAAAAAAAGTAAGACTTCCGAATAAAAAATCATTTGACTGATTCAGACGGTGCTAGCCAAATGACATATGATTAACCCGTCCCAATAAAAATAAAAAATGTTTAAATAAGATTTTCGCATTTTCATTATTATGTTCGGGATAAACTACTTAATTTATAACCAATGATATATATATATATATATATATATATATATATATATATATATATATATATATATATGAGTGATTTTCTTGTACTTTTTTGGCGGCAGCAACAAAAGCTATAATAAAAGTGAATTTATCTCAGAAATAAAGTGCTTAGTTTTATTTTTCATATTGGACCAAATTTTTATTGAGAATCCTGTTCATTAGAGCTGGAAGAAGACATTACATGTTTCGTCTTTACCGTTCTGTTCGTTGGTTCTTTGTTTTTGATATTGCAAATTATAGAATATAATTATAGAATATTTTAGGCTTGCAATTTTTAAACAGTGCACTGCTATTTTGAGCGATAACAATTTAAACAGGTAATTTTATGGCTTGTGACAGGTAAAGGTAGGGTGACGTTGGGTATATTCTACCTTATGTTACTTCAAAGAGAAATACTTCAAGTGTGATTTATAGTGTGCAAGAAACAGATATGCTCAAAATAAAAAAACTGGCACTTAAAGTTTTACTAGTGCCACATTTGGCAGAAATTTTCCTTGATCTGAAAATTTAAAATATTATCTCTCTCTCTCTCTCTCTCTCTCTCTCTCTCTCTCTCTATATATATATATATATATATATATATATATATATCATACATAATACATATAGTTGTTCTGTTTTGATTATTCCCTGATATTGGCTTAAAAAAAAAATACGGTACAACTTTACAAGAGGGGCGCGTTATCCCTGGTTCCTCCCGAACTTACCCAAAGATCGCCGAACTAGCATACTCTAGCGCCATTTGTGCTAACTAACTGCTTTGCATTCAATTGTAACATTAGTGTACATTGGAATTATTAAAACTATTACAGCATAATTAGACATTATTTAAAATTATTAGTGCTGTCGACTTCCGCTCATTACGTTCGCCCAAAAAATAAACAAAACAACAAGGGATCCTTTTCAGTTGGGATCAGCGTCTTACTTCAATTATTACTTCTTTAATTATATAACAGCTGTCGAATTCCGCTCGCTCAAGAGATAAACAAAATCCAAAAGTTTCTTTTCAGTTGAGGTCGGGTCCTTACCGTTATTTAAATTCTCACAACTTCCCCAGATCACCCGAAGTCGACAGCACTAACAATTTTAAATAATATGTAATTAAGGCAGTAATAATTCCAATGAATAGGAATATTAAATATGAATACAAAGCAGTTGGTTAGCACAAATGGCGCTAGAGTGTGCTAGTCCGGTGACCTTCGGGTAAGTTCAGGAGGACCAGTGATAAACTTGAACTCTTGTAAACTTGAACCAAAAATACAATTTTTTTCCCATTAAACTTCGAAAATCCTTTAAATAGTTATAAAATATGAAATATGGTAACATTCAAGTATTAGGTTATTTATAAAATATAGGTTATTTATACAAAATACAATTTTCATGTTGGTTTTTTGCAGAATCTTATTTATTTATTTTTTGATTATTATCTACTTCAAAACTAACCGATTTTGGTGGAAATCCATTCAAGTATGCTTCATAAAATAACTGTCGTAAACAGATTTCAGAAAACAAAGAATTATGTGAAAAATATTGAAATAAGAGATTTTAATTTTAAAAAAATATATTTTCTTAAAACAAATAAATTATAAAATAAAAATAATATGCATTAAATTCACAATTTAGAAAGCAACGTTGAAAAAAAAGTAATGTTTTTTTTGTTAATGATATTTTCATTTGTTTATTAATCGCTGATGAGGTTTATGAAGTTTTTTTTTTTTTTTTTTTCGAAATGATTAACCCTATATATTGTCCTCTTGAAATGGTACTAGAGAAAAATGTTGTTAATTACGTTGACTGTTAAGAACAAAAACATTACTGATTTATTTAAATTAAAAATTTGCTTGTATCGATAATTATCTTCTCTCTTATCTCTTATTCGTTCGATAAAATCCATTAAGATAATTTTGATGAGTCATTACATAATTTATTGGCTATGTAAAAATAATTATTTAATAAATTCTATGCTACTGATTGAAACAAAGGTCTTTTAATTTAAACCGATTTTACTTTCGATGTTTTTAATGCAGGTATGGTTTTGGAGAGATTTGGGTTAAGTATAATGGGGCATTGAAAAATTAAAGTGTTGCCATGTTAGATGTGGAAAAATATAATAAATTTACTTTGTCTTTTTTATTTACTTACTATTAAAAATATTAAGACTGTTAATTATTACATAATATTAAATTATTATCACAAAATTACTTATAGCTACTCAGAAATAGCAAATCATGAATGTTCGTTGAAAAAGAAATGGTAAGGATTTAAAAAATCGAAATATTGAAATTATTACTGGTAAGTGTAGGATGATTTTTTTTTTTTAATATGTGCAATATGGATCTGTCTTTTAAAATTTAAGTACATTCAGAATTAGATACAAATGATTCATTCTATGACATGGCAATTGAACCACGCGTTATATGTTATTTCGTTTTGCATCATAATTGTCCCTTGTTGCAATTATTATTATTTTTTTTAAAAATAGTTCTATGAAGGTTGTAGAAACAATTGATGCCCAGCCATTTAAGAGGAATCATTTTTAGAGAGTAAAATCAGGATGGACGTATTGAATAAGAAAACATTACATAAGTTAACATTATTAAGCAAGTTTACGTAATTTGTTGTTTCGCAAAATCTATTAAATTAAATCATAAAAGATTTTTGAACCGGGGAAATGTAGCTAGCTCCAAACAAGCTTGCTTGTATATATAATCATCAGCATTACTTAGTGATAAGGATAATTTTTTCGAGAGTTTGATCATTCATATGTTAAGATTTTATTTTTTTTCTTTGCAAAATTTGTGTCAGATAATTTTAGTTCATTGTTTAAAAAAAAGAAAAAAAAAAGAATAGAAATTGAATGATAATTGGATTAAGTAGGCTTGTAATTTATGTATCAATAACTAATGCGAACCCTTATTTCTAAATTGTATATCATTCTTTTTTGGGTTTTCCCAAGATAAATTATTTGTGATAATTGATTGTAATATTCTGATCATTTTAAAAATTTGTATACAAAATTGCATTTTGCAGTTCTAACACAAGTTCTGCCCTGCGGTTTCATCCATATTTTGCTGTGCTAACACTAGTTCTGCCATGCGGTTTCATCCATATTAAGCTTAAACTAACCACTAAATAAAAAATAATCTGTAATATGTCCAGTCAAATTTTTTTGCAGACATTTTCAAGGAACAGTGACAAAACGACAATATATATTTTTATAAACTGCTATAAAGTTTCACTTAAATATGTTCGACGGTTTCACACCTTTCTCGTCCCCCTTCCTTATCTCCTCCCATTCAACTTACAAATTAACATTTTTGCACAATAATTTCGCAATTGTTAAAAAGTTTGTGTAGTGAACTTGCTTCTACGGGTATACGGCACGTACGCTAGTTGGACACTTTTTTTCTGAACAATTAATTTATGGTTACCGATCCGTTGCGATGGTTCGTAGCCTGATTTGATAAAGCTTCAAGTCTTCCTCAATAAACGGCCTATCTAATACAAAAAGAATTTTTCAAATCGGACTGGTAGTTCCTGAAATTAGCGCGTTGAAATACACAAACTCTTCAGCTTTATATATATTAGTGTGAATTGTGAACGAACTTAATTAAAAATTATTAAGTATCTACTAAAAAAAAATATCTGACGTGGACAACACATGCCTTCCTTGTACTCCTATTAAACTATAAATCGGTGGCTCAAAAAGTGATCCTGAATTTGGTTACTAGTTTCCGAAGATTGGAGTATCTCAAAAACGACACTCGGCGTCACGACATCCGTCTATTGACAAATGGCGAGGAAAACCAGTATTTTACTCTCAATTTTAACACTTAAAACAAGTAATAAAAATGTTTAATTGGATTGGAAACCAAATTGCAATTGTGACCTTTATTACTCAAACATATGATTTATGTATTTAATTTAAATATAATTTTTGATGGAAATCAATTATGACCTTCAAGTAAAGTACCACTTCCGGTGATTAAGCAGTGACCAAAAAGGGAGGTTCACAACTAGATTTTACAACAATCCTAAATGCAAAATTTCAACTTTCTACGGCTAACCGTTTTTGAGTTATGCGAAATACATACGTACATACGCCACGACGAAACTAGTCAAAATGGATATTTCCGTTGAAATCTGAAAACCGAAAATTTTCGCGATTACAATACTTGCTTTACTTCGTACAAGGAAGTAAAAATGATAGATATTCTTAGTTTCTATTACTAAATAAACATAAATTAACCTTGAGGGGCTATAATATGTTTGGAATTTCAAAAATG
Source organism: Rhaphigaster nebulosa (assembly GCA_948150685.1). Classification (NCBI taxonomy): domain Eukaryota; kingdom Metazoa; phylum Arthropoda; class Insecta; order Hemiptera; family Pentatomidae; genus Rhaphigaster; species Rhaphigaster nebulosa. The sequence goes on from OX411312.1 coordinate 73,527,938, forward strand.
TTACCTCCTTAGCTTTGGAAAGGAGTGTATTTCTTTTTTTAACTTTTATTTATTAATCCGCACCTGTTAATCACAATTATCAACAATCAGCCGATGGGTTGGCATAATAATCATATAAAAATATAGTTGATAGGCATCAGGACAATCAATATACACAGTGGCACCTGGCACCTCTTCCATGGCTTTAATTTACTTATATAATTATGTAAGTAGATTTATCATCCCAATGATTCATTCAGTTGCCTTCTGATATTCCCCGGCATGACCTTTGTGATCATCTGTATTATTAATTCGTTGCAGTGTCCGTTCAACTTATCGTGAAATCGTTTGTAGAACCGTCCGTAGGTGTTCATTAACCGTCGGCATGTAAGTCTGTGTTTAAAGTGATGTTATTTACGTGCCCATGGCGATTGTGTAATTAGTCGTAGCATCTAAAGGCTGGTTTGCAGGAGCAAGTTTTTTGATCAAAAAACTTGCACGTGTAAAGCAGCCTTTAGATTGAAAAGACTTAGGTCGTTTCGTGTAGTATCTGTTTGACGTAAGTCCGAAGAGATTTTAATAGGTGGCTATGTGCTAGGTGGATATGTATTGATTGTAATACTTTTTGTTTTGTAATGTCGTCTAAAAAGTGAGTAAAATAATTTCAATAAATTTAATGACTCCATGTGCAACATTTTAGTTCTTTATTTAATATCAAATTATTTTTATTATTATTATAGCTTTCAACCTAATATGTACGTGTGCACTCAGTTGGTCCCCTCACCCTAATATAAGACTTGAATTAATTTAAAGTTTATTTAATTGATTATGCCTGTTTAAACAGCTTTACGGTTGTGGGAAAATCTGTGTCCCTAGGTTTGAGAATTATCTCAGTAAGTTACGATGATTTCGCGTAACCATTGATATTTTTTAAATCAATGTTCTTTGGACTCAATTAAATGTTTATTAAATAAATCGATATTTAGGGATATCCAGCTTTCCATTTTAATCTTATCAGTTCCATTGATTATCAGAAATAGAAGACAATGGTTAGGCAGGCATTGACCCTTTTGAATACCTTCAGATATACTTTATCAGGAATCAGTGAAAGATTTATCTGAACCGAAAAGCACTCTAAGAGATAAACATTTTACAGTCGGATCACTCTTCAGTAGCTCTCGTGTAGGTGGCTCGGGCAGTGCGTGTCGTTGAATCTGGAACGAAGCAACTAGCCCAGGCCTGGCAGGAGAATATGGACGAACTGTGAATCGATATTGAATCGTTTCCAGGTATTGAATAATCCATCGTCTTCGGCCTCCTTTGTGATGGGTTGTACAGGCTTCCGAACGTTGAGCTTGCTCGTTACACAGTTAATGTTGGTTGTGAGTTAGCCTTTTGTATAATATTTATTGAATAATTCATCCCTGACATATGTATTAGTCGTAATATTTTTTTTTTCTATTATATTATATAAAAATTATTCTCATCGCTACCCTTTTCATGTTATTATTAATAATGCCTCTATATAGATATTAAATTCCTCGAATTTCTTGGAAGGCGCGAATATTGAAGTATCGATCCGTTGGCTGAGCTATTACCGCAAAGCATTCCTAACAGTCTGCTCGGTATGCCTTATTAACGCATATATTCAGCTTTAACATATTTAGCTATACCTCTTTGCCTTGTCAACATAACCTGGTCAATACGTTCAATCCTTAGGGGGCATAACTTGTGAAATGCACCTCTTATATATAGTACATACTGTTTATACACATACATATATTGCTTTGTATATAGAGTTAGAGCAGTAACGAAATAAATCAAAGTTATGTTTTTTTGCAAAATTTCGGAATTTACACCTAAAGTTAAAATTTCTCTGATCTTTGACCGGTTAAAAATAAAATTGTAAACTATATTATATTCTTGAAGGAAATTTAATGTTATGCATATTTTTTTTCCCCCTGATTTTTTTCTAAGGACGAATGGCTGAAGATTTAGCTAGTCAATATTCGTGTGGCAATTTTTTTTTGTTGCAAAATTGACAAATTTTCAGCCCGGATATCTCGGAAACTATGCAAGCTAGCAAAAAAATGAATGAAATCAATCTTATGGCACAGTTTGTCAGCTATAATTTTGTATTATGTTGTCTCATCACTATGACGCATAGTTTCCAAGACATAGACGAAAATAAAAAGGCACTGCATCCCCACCGGCGGAGACTTTTAGGTTGTGGCCTGAGTGGAGAGCGGCAGCGGTGAGTGGCGCGCAGCGTTTTCAACTATAAAATTGACATAAATGCACCTGTCCTGGGTCAGATAGGCGGAGAGCGTGCTATTTACTGCCTGGTGTAACGGGCAGCGTGCATCTCAAGCCAGTTTGTCTTCAAAGAGCGTTTGGAGAGCGTGTAAAATGAATTGAAGAGATTATTATCGAAATACAGAGCAAACCTGTATTGTTATTCCTTTTATGAAAAAATTAGTAACTATAATTAATTAACTAATAATTATAATTATTAAATAATTAATAGTATTACCAAGTCATATTCAACCTTTTCCAAGAACAATTCAAGCTGTTTTTAATTCAATAAATTAATATCATTCATGTTTACTTAATTATGTTGTTTATAGTTATTTAAATTACCTATTGTGTTTTTTAATCAGCGTGGCTTGCTTTAATGCGGTATTTGCATCTATTCATTTTAACTTCTCGGATACGCTCGATGTTGAGGTCCATTGCTGCTATCGGAGGTTCCTATTTCAAAAATAAAATCGATTTTGAAATCGCGCGCTCACGTATCGATCTATTTTAACTTCTCGGATATCTTCGATATTGTGCCTGTTATTGGGTTATCGGGGGCCCTTATTATGAGAATACTATCGATTTTGAAATCGCGCGAATTCAAATTCACGTATATATATATATATATATATATATATATATATATATATATATATATATACACACATATATACACACTAAAATATTCAATACAATATATGTTAATACTCAAATATTCAAATATCGATACATACGTATCGATATCTGAATTAAGCCAGTAATGGAAATGCCCATGCACGATAGAAAATATATTTTGCATTATTGATTATGAATTTTCGTCCTTATAAATGTGAAAAATAATACTATGAAAGTAGTAATAAATGGAATTGATAGAAACTTCATAATTAGTATTTTAAAAAATTATTCCGCGTTCACTTTATGCAATTCGATTATCTAAAAATCGACACAAAATCGTAAATACTCAAAAAGCTAAAATAAATTATACGTAAGCGCGCGATAATAAAATCTATAGTATTTTCATAAAAAGGACCATTGATAACCCAGGAATAGATTTCAATTAGGAGATATCCGAAAAGTTAACAATAATCGATACAAATACCACTTGAACAAAACTCCGTTTTTGAAAATATCTGATGTGATACCACTTAACTTCCTTGTACGCCTGTTGAACTATAATTCGGTAGTTCAAAACAAAAATGCGGGAAGTAGAAAACAAAACAATTTCAGATAAACTCCTATAAACTTCCGGCAAGCCAATTTTAACCAAAATCTAGCATATTATTTTTATTGATACAAATATCTTATATACCAAATTTGAGATGTTTTGTATTATATTTTAATATAATTTTTAATGAGTGTATTAAGACGTTCAAGTTAAGTACCACTTCCGGTGATGATGTAGCAACCAAAAATAGAGTTTCACTAGTTTTTACAACAATCCCAAATACAAAATTTTTAATTTTTACGGTTAACCGTTTTTGAGTTATGTGAGATACGAACGTACGTACAGACGTAATGACGAAACTAGTAAAAATGGATTCAGGGATGGTCAAAATGGATATTTCCATTGAAATCTGAAAACCGAAAATTTTCGCGATTACAATATTTCCTTTGCTTTATACAAGGAAGTAAAATCACAATAGGCAATTAAAATAATCGTAAACAATATCATTATGTAAAAATGATTTATATTAATTTAATAAAATCAAAATATCTGAGATGGACAACACATGACTTCCGTGTACGCCTATTAAAGTATAAATCGGTGGCTCAAAAATTGATCCTGAATTTGGTTACTAGTTTCCGAAGATTGCAGTATCTCAAAAACGACACTCGGCGTCGTGACATCCATCTATTGACATACACATACACACGAATGGGGAGGAAAACAGGTATTTTACACTCAATTTTAACACTTAACCAAGTAATAAAAATGTTTAATTGGATTGGAAACCAAATTGCGTTTGTAACCTTTATTACCGAAACATATGATTTATGTATTTAATTTAAATATAATTTTTGATTTAAGCTTATTATGACCAAGTAGAATACCCTTTTCGGCTCACCAATTTTAACCAAAATAAAGTAAATACATTCATATCGATATAAAAGTCCTATTTACCAAATTTGAGATGTTATACATTATATTTTAATATAATTTTTGCTGAAAGTCTAGTATGACCTTCAAGTAAAGTACAGCTTCCGGTCTGCCAATGTTAACCAATATTTATTTAAATAACATACTAGATTTTGGTCTAAATTGGAAAACCGGAAGCGGTACTTTACTTGAAGGTCATATTAGACTTTCGTCAAAAAATATATTAAAATATAATGCAATACATCTCAAATTTGGTAAATTGGACTTTTATATCGATATAAATGTATTTACTAGATTTTGGTTAAGATTCGTGAGCGGAAAAGGGTACTTTACTTGAAGGTCATAATAAGCTTACATCAAAAATTATGTTTCGGTAATAAAGGCTACAAACGCAATTTGGTTTCCAATCCAATTAAACATTTTTATTACTTGTTTTAAGTGTTAAAATTAAATGTAAAATACTGATTTTCCTCCCCATTTGTGAGATCAACAAGTCTGCAGCAGGAGAATAAGATATTAGTTAAATGGGTTTTCCGCTTAAATTGTCGAAATTGTCGATTTCCAATGCTTTATCTAGTGATATTGACAGTTTTAATGTTGTCACGGAACATGAAGAAATCTCTTGCCAACTTGGAACTGAAGGAAAACGACATATAATAACGGAATGAGACCTCCAGAAACAAGAGTGTGTCTTTGTGTGTGTTTTTGTGTGAGTGTGTCAATAGATGGATATCGCGACGCCGAGTGTCGTTTTTGAGATTCTGCAATCTTCGGAAACTAGTAACCAAATTCAGGATCATTTTTTGAGCCACCGATTTATAGTTTAATAGGAGTACACTAGGAAGGCATGTGTTGTCCACGTCAGATATTTTTTTTTAGTAGATACTTAATAATTTTTAATTAAGTTCGTTCACAATTCACACTAATATATATAAAGCTGAAGAGTTTGTGTATTTCAACGCGCTAATTTCAGGAACTACCAGTCCGATTTGAAAAATTCTTTTTGTATTAGATAAGCCGTTTATTGAGGAAGACTTGAAGCTTTATCAAATCAGGCTACGAACCATCGCAACGGATCGGTGTGTGTGTTTTTGTGTGAGTGTGTCAATAGATGGATATCGCGACGCCGAGTGTCGTTTTTGAGATACTGCAATCTTCGGAAACTAGTAACCAAATTCAGGATCATTTTTTGAGCCACCGATTTATAGGTTAAGAGGCGTACAAGGAAGTCATGTGTTGTCCACATCAGATATTCAAAATAGGACAAACGTTATGTTTCAATTTTATAAACTTATATTCGCCTTAAATTTTATGTCTTATACTCAAATAAAAGACATAAGCAGTATGTTTAATTATGTTGATGTTGAAAACGACATCTAATCAACATGAAAAATAGTATATTAGATATAGATCGCAATAAGTAGAAAACAATTGCGATATGGGGATGAGTGTTGATGCTAATGTTTCTCGTAGCTAAGATGTTATTACTTCAACTATTAAAAGATAAAGATAAGGCTGGCAAACAAAAACCAAATCTTTATTTGTTTGAACTTCCTAATAAAAAAAAAATCGATAAGGTTTAATCCCTGCAACATCGTAGCTGTTGATTAAGGCGTGTTAAGTTGCTGTGTTGAACAGTGTAATGAGTTTATTTATGTTGATTTGGTTTTGGGTTCGGTGGAAGGTGTGTAGGTATGAACGCTCTTTGGTAGAATCTGTATCATTAATCATTAATTATTATTATTAATCATCCAAATTTATGACAGCTTTACCATTCATCGATGGAATTCATTTTCCACCACGAAAAATGCCTCCTTAGGGACTACAAATTACGTTTCCTTATGTCTATCTAGATTGATTAATAATAATGTTTGTTAAAGAATCCTTTAAAAATATTTTCTGATTTCTTTTTAATATGGTGTCCTCGTGTCTGATTAAGAAATCGCGACATTTAATTCAACTTCACCCTCGTCAAGATGTTTGTTGTGACCCAATAAAGTAAGTTCGTTCACAATTCGAGTTACTAATACACTATTATACAATTACACAATATTATTATTTAACTTTTTTTTGCTCTGTTTATTTAATTAATGAGAGAAAGAACTATTGTTACGGTATTATTGGAAGATTCCAACTGAAAGCGTTTAAACTCTCAAACAGCGGTATATTACTTACCAGTCAACATGTCGCCAATACAGATATAATATACATTATCAGATCACACCAACATTCTAAAAATGATTTGCCAAATTGAGATAGTACATTCCAAGACAGTTCAACGTGTTCAGTCCTGACGATGAATTGGCGAAACGTTGACTGGTTACTCAGCTACTGCAAGTAGAGAGACTTAAATCTTTATGTTTATTTATTTATCTGCTCATGTCAAAATATTACATCGCCTTCAGAGGATCGTCAAGCGCTATACTTAAAAGTGGCGTGCTAAGCATAAGAAAGTTTTACGTTTGTCAACTATTACAAATGTAGAAGCTTGTCAGTTGGTTGTTATTGTTAACACTGACTAATCGAATTGCAAACGCTAGGTATACAGTGTTGCTTTTAAGGTATTTATTTACAATTATTGGTCTTCACTAGTCTGTGTTTGAGGTGTCCTCATGAATTCGCACCACTGTAGTGAGATCTGCACCAAATGTCTGAGGCAGAAGTTGCCAGACCAAGGATCGTGTATCACTGGTGGTATGTGACTTACCAGGTCGTACGCAAACAAATGTTATGGATACAAAAAAAAAAAAAAACCCGTTCAATCAGAGATAACATTTTTTTTTTTTATTATTATTGAATGCATCAATTATAAGATAAATAAACACGATCTACAATTAATAAAAATACTTCAGGATTCTTACCATAATATATGCGAAAGCACTCAATGTTGAAGAAGACATAAAATCAAGTTGTGCTCCATCAAGCCTAACATTGATGCTTTGATTGTAAGTAAACAACTGAAACATATGGATAATTTTTTTCATAAAGTGCAAATTTTTACTTTTGACGTACATTTTTACACTTTTAGTTGCAGATTTTTTGGTTTTATATGAATCTTACTGTTGCTGTTATATGAAATTGATAAACGTTTGATTTTGTATATATGAACTTCATTTTCAATTTATTATTTTCTTAAGCAAATTAACCATAGTATTTTATTGTTTTGATTGTTAAATAAACTTTTGTAAATTAGTTTTTTTTTATTTTTTTATGAACACGAATCTTTAATACTAATACCATAAGATCAGGCAGTGATACGCACAGTTATCTGAAAAGTCGAAGTGGCACGTAGTGACATGAAGTCTGTGACCTCTGAACTATGGCATGTCTTAAAATGTTTTTGAAATAGAGCTCACCATTTATTCGTTTTCTTAATGCGAACTATGGTTTCGAGTAACACTCTTTCCAGCCCGTTTATACTGTAGCTATCTCTTCTTCTTGTGATAGGAGCGAATTTCTTACTATAAGGCTTAATCTTAATTAAGCTATCGATTAATCACACCGTAAAAAATGTTAATGACTCGGTAGTAATTTTCTATAAAACTGTAGGCATATTCTTTTTTAATATCATATAACATGAAGTATTCTTGCTTGTACTTTGCCGTATGTCTTGACAGGAAATTGATGAGCTTTATCAGGATGAGGGTCTTTTGACAGATGCTTGTTGAGCCTAATTCTTAAACGAGTAACTGCCACTAGTCAGAGAATGATTGAGACGAATGAGGTCCATAGTGCTTGGCACACGGTCTCCCAACGATTTCTTAATGTCGGGAATCAAGCACTTCTACTGGTACCAGTGCACCCTTTCGAATCTTCAATTTATTTATATTATCCATTAATTTGATTTATCAATATAATTTGTTAATAAGCGGTTGCCTGGGAATCTGTGCATATGCTACTGTACCCTGCTCTGCTATACTCAAACGCGTAGTCCCTCCAACGATTGCTGACAATACAGGAATATTAGACAATAACTAGGAAGTATCTGGTTATTGCCTATTTTATTAAATACCCGTGTACTTTCGTTGTAAAGAGCGCAGGACATAGTCCAATAATAGTATATACATCAATATTGCTTTAATATTATATAATAAAAATAAAAATTTATATCTAGTGTACAGGACAGTGTTAAAGCAGGCATGAGCTCATTGAGAATTTGAGAGTGGGTTCCCATTGACTCCGATGACGTCAGCGGCGTTCGATAGCGGTTTGCACGAGATCCACAAGTTGCCGTCGTGACCCCCCTTTCATTTCGTTTAGTTTTAATTTTTATGATGTAATGCTGTGCAACCGGTTCAAGAAAACCTCTTTGGCCTTTGGATTACATTAATTACTTTTGTTAATTTTTATAACAAATATAATGGTTACGCCACCGCATTGGTTGTTAATTGCATGGCTCTTAAAAGGGCCATACCGCAACAGATTGTGTTCCTCCATCGATTTTCTTGCGTACCCTTTTACCCACATTACTGCACCACTAAAATTTGTATAAAAAAAATAATAAAAAAATAATACAACTTTAGAAACACAAAAAATGTATATGGGCAATCCCACAAAGAATAGTTCCAAACTACATAACTAGTACCTAAAATTATCATTGATGACCATTTACTTCGTGTTTGGTTATTGTTTTTCAATAAAAAAATTCATTCTGCTTCTACTTGTTTTGTTTTTTTACTGAGAAATCAAAATATTTTTCGTTTTTTTTTAGAAACTAAGTTTTAAAAAATAGGTGAGATCTTAAGATTAGTTCTTACTAATTGACAGGTTTCGCGATATGTCTATAGCCGATCTATAGGACTATCTCGATAAATTACATACAGACTGTCTTCTGAGACCGTATATTGTCTCGGTCCAGCGTCCACACCTAAATTTGTTTTAATCGAGTTATTCTCGTCTCTTCATCAGGCCCTTAATTTAAGTAAAAAAGCGAGAAAGCCTAAAGTTGTACTCAAAAGGACCTAATTTGGGGTATCCATTATTATAGACATTAAAACTGAAATAAGTCAGTAAATTCGAATTTTCTTTTGGTGAAAAGCTCTTCAGACTAATATTAATTTATTAATCATTATCATTATAATGATTAATCGATTAATAACTATTTTAGGACAAGACTGATGCATCTATTTTATAAATCTGGCCAGGAATATTACCATTGTGCATTTAAATGAAATGAAGATTATTCAGTTCAATTCAATTCAACTCAATCAATCAAATCGATTAATTACAATTTTAACTCAAGAAATAGACGTAGAAGTGGGGGAGAGACTAAAGTCTCGTCTCACAAGTGCCCTCAGTGTAAACACGTGGCGCAAAGTGCTTACTGTTGCACCTCGTCTGCCACTCTAAGTGGGGGAACCACAGGCACAGGGGCGTACGCAAAATTTTTTTTCGGGAAGGGATTTCAATTTTTGTTGGGGGAGGAGGATTTAATAAGAAGAAGGCAAATAATCACCTAAATGTCTATAATCGCCAAATTTGATTTGTTTTAAGGACAAACATGAAAATTGAATTAAAAAATATTACTCAAAATACACACACTATATTGGTATGAAAATTGTATTTTTTTTGTAAATTTCAAGAGGGGAATATCTCACCGATCTCTTCCCCCTTTGTACGCCGCTGCTCTGGTTTGATCCTGTGACTAGTCGATGTCTCTGAGACCGAAATTAGGACATTTAAGAGTAAATTGAACTTATTGCAAACATTTGTCAGCTACACAGATTGCTTCAAAACAAGTTCAATTCAAAATTTAAATTTTATGTAACTTGGATAATACTGCGAAATTTAAAACATGCTTCGAAAGTCGAACAGTTTGAGATTAGCTTTAAGGTGCATTTACGCCGGATCTAACTTGTTATAACACGAGCTGTTAACCCAAGGGTGACCAAACTTGGCGCATTGCAGCTTTGCGCCTATATCAGTTTTATACTATGGGTTTTGACCATAGAGCCCAATCTATACTCTTTAGATGTTATGTCTATAACTTAATTATATCTATAAGCATACTTCTATTAAAAAGTTATTAAACATATGCCAGGGCCAGGGACTCACAGCAAGAATTGTATGATTAAGTTTTTTTTTTTCATACCCTAAGCAAAGCAGGGACCTTATTTCTTTTTTCCAACCACTAATCATGAACATGAGAAAGTATGAAAAGTGCTCCGGTATGTCACGTAACATTTAACGTAAAATGTTTCGTGCTATTAACATTTTTCAAAGATTTGCTCTAAAAAATGTCATTTACTTTTGATAATAACATTTGATTTCATTTACACCAATTTGTTGAAAATATTTATTACATTTTTGTTTATAACTTTGCAAATAACATTTGCTATTAACATTGTTAATTTTTTCAGTAGCATGTTAATGATAATGTAAATAATGCCAATTTACTGAAATTGCGATCGCTCTGATAGGATTAAAGAATGGTATTAACTTATTTTGTATAAATATTGAAGTTTGTAACATTTTTAACTTCGCTAATAAAATTTCCTTATTTCCTATTAAGATGGCTCGACATAATGCTATTAGCATTTTAACATGTTATTAGCAGTTATTGATCGGTGCAAAAATATTCATCAAAATATTAATAAACCCACCTTTAGAGGCAAGCGTTCAGTTCCTGGTTTCCAGAAATTATTAGTTCCAATAATGGTGACTTTTTATCTGATAATAGCCACGTAAATTGATTTATGTCACTTGCATTTTCATTAAAGTTAGTTATATGACATGTTTGCTGATATCTTGCAAACAGGAACTCAATTATTTTTCCTCTGATGGAAACTGTCGGGCGCATTTAACTGAAGTGCTTACTTTCTGCTCAGCAATAACATTGTGCCATATCTCTTGAATGACATAATTCAAATTGTTTTAAGCACTTTGAATGCAATTATTTTTATTGATACCTATTTAGACCTATCCCATATAAAATAACATTTGCATATCTTACTAATGTATGAGTAAAACATTCTATGCAACTATTATCTCGTAAATTGCACTTTGTATAACGTAGTATAGATGGATAGAGGGCATCTATGAATACCAATTCTTATTGTCTATTGATATCTATAAGTTTAATCAGTTAAATGTACTTTAATTTAGTTTATAATGATCTTCTTCTAATGTCTAGCAGCAATTTTTATGATATTTGTCAAAGTAAAGTAATAAAGTGGTGATTTTTCATTTAAAAAAAAAATGTTTTTCGGAAATTATAAAACGTACAGGCTCCAAATATTAAAAAATTTAATCTACCTCATAATTTTTACTTGTGTGCATTAGATAGTTAAAAATATGTTGGGCACTGAATGAAAATTTGACGAAAATATTAGCTTTTTTCTTATATTCCGTTGATGTGCCGTGATCGAAAATTTGGATTTTCAGTGTCAATCCAAACCCAAATGACCAAAATCGAACAACCAAATAAATAACTCGATGTTTTAAATTTTGATTGCTACGTTTCCTGGATTATGATAACATGGTAAGCATTTTCCGAAACTTTCGTGCAAGGAGTTGGTTAATTTTTTTGTTACTTCCTTGTACGAAGTAAAGGAAGTATTGTATTCGCGAAAATTTTCGGTTTTCAGATTTCAACGGAAATATCCATTTTGACCATCCCTGAATCCATTTTGACTAGCTTCGTCGTGGCGTCTGTACGTACATACGTTCGTATCTCGCATAACTCAAAAACGGTTAGCCGTAGGAAGTTGAAATTTTGTATTTAGGATTGTTGTAAAATCTAGTTGTGAACCTCCCTTTTTGGTCACTGCTTGATCATCGGAAGTGGTACTTTACTTGAAGGTCATAATTGATTTCCATCAAAAATTATATTAAAATACTATGAGAAACTTCTCGAATTTAGTATTTATAATTTAAAAATTATATTAAAATATAATGTAAAACATCTCAAGTTTGGTAAATAGGACTTTTATATCGATATGTACATTCATATTTTGGTTAAAATTGGTGAGCCGAAAAGGGTACTTTACTTGAAGGTCATAATAAGCTTACATCAAAAATTATATTTAAATTAAATACATAAATCATATGTTTCGGTAATAAAGGTTACAAACGCAGTTTGGTTTCCAATCCAATTAAACATTTTTATTACTTGTTTTAAGTGTTAAAATTGAAGTTAAAATACTAGTTTTCCTCCCCATTTGTGTGTGTGTATCAATAAATGGGTTTCGCGACTCCGAATGTCGTTTTTGAGATACTGCAATCTTCGGAAACTAGTAACCAAATTCAGGATCACTTTTTGAGCCACCGATTTATAGTTTAATAGGCGTACAAGGAAGTCATGTGTTGTCCACATCAGATATTTGTATGAATTGCTATTAATCAAGTATATCCTGCTGTACTATTTAGATTTATAATATAAACTTTTTGATTTTTTTATCAATTAAATTTCTAGTTAGATAGGGTTTTTATATTTAGTTCGTAGATCGATATAATGAGAAGAGGAATAGGTCAGACCGTACTCTAGTCGCAAAATGTCAGGCCACTCTTCTCTGACCTACATCGTTCTAATGGTCTCCACTGGGCTATTTTTAAAAGTCACCAAAGCAATTTTTCATCAGCAGAAGATCTAGTAAACAACTTTCGAATTATTTTGTTTGTGGGATATTCTATGGCAATAATACCCTTTGCCTCCCTCACGAGTACCGAAATCCCGAAGAATCTCAAGAAACTTTTAGCTGAGTGAGGGTACACAATGCTGTAATAAATCCTGTCCCGGTGCACTGCTGCGAGACTTGGTCGTCCTGGCAGGCACCCAAGAGAGCAGAAAAGAGATTTAAATAAAAGTCCTTTCCCAGATAAAAACAGTGAATTTGGATCGGAGCATAAAAATACGGAGAATGAAGACAAATAAGACGTTACTGAAGGGAAATCGGTCAGTATCTCATGATATGAAAGTATGAAGATCGCCGGAAAATACATAGCCTAACAAAGTAGAAATCAACAACTAAGAGGAGATATCGCTACCTTGGAAGAAGACCGGTAGATATCGCTACCTTGGAAGAAGACCGGTAGATATCGCTACCTTGGAAGAAGACCGGTAGATATCGCTACCTTGGAAGAAGACCGGTAGATATCGCTACCTTGGAAGAAGACCGGTAGAACTCCAAAAGCTGTACTTATGAGAAAACGGCTCATGAAGATTTCATCATCAAATTTCAACTGATGATCAACAGGTTTCCTTTCAATTTTATAGTTTCTTGAAACCATTGCAAGTAAATGCTGGTAGGTAACAAATGTTAGGTATTTTTTTATCCAAACATGTTTTTAATCCAAAATTTTTGGATTTGTTTACAGTTTTGTTTGAAAAACAACTGCTCTCCAGCGGCCACAGGATGAATTTTTTCTGTGCCTCTCTTCATCGAAAAAAAATTATCATCTCGTTGATTATGATTACTTAAAAATTGGAAAATCGTTAATTTTTTAGTTGTGCTGGTCTTTTTCTAAGGTTGCAAGCGATATGTAAAAGAGGCGTTTAAACGATGTCAGTTGATTAGTAAAGCCAGAAAGTTGGAAGGCGACCTTGCAGGGATGTTGAAAAAATATTGATATTTTTCTCCATCAATTATTTTTTCGATATTTCGTAATATCGATATTAAAATTTGAGTATGGAAAAGCGATATTTTTTTCAGAAAAAAAAGAAGGAAAAATAACATGAAATAAAAACATTCATCATGGACGACGGGTTCGACAAAAAAAAAAACCATAAAAACGCGGTGAGCTCGTGTTACTATCTATAAATGTCGAAAGCAAAATATCGATGTTGATATTGATATCAATATCGGTTAACAATATTGATAGCTTGATAATTTGGATCGGAATGTTGTTCGCGTTTTTCAAAAATTAAAAAAAAAAAAAGTATAACGATTTGAAAGAAGATTGGGAGATAATCTACTGGAAATGAACTTATTTGGCAATATCTTAATTATATCGGCACAGAAAAATCGATATTTCAAAATATCGTTTATTCTTTTATCAAATTAAAAAATAAAACAAAAAAAGTTAAAGGAATCGGAAGGAGATTAAGAGATAGCCTACTTCTTATTATTTAAATCCTGCTTTAAATAACTTATAACTTTAATAAAAACAATATCTTAATGATATTGGCAGTGAAGCATCTATATTATAAAAAAAAAAAAAATATCTTAATTATATCGGAACAGAAATATCGATATCATAAAAATAATAACTTAATTATATCGTCTCAGAAATATCAATATTTTAAAAACAATATATTAAATATATCGACACAGATATATCGATATATGTATATCTCTTTAAAAAAATTAAAAATATCCAGGCCCGATATATCGATATTTTTTTTATTAATTTGATGTATTCAAAAACAATCGATATTCACATCCTTTCGACCTTGTCCCCTAGCCACGGGTCTTCACACCGTCGTGTTTACACTGTGCTAATAGCAGGCTTGTGCTGCAATCGCATTCAAGACAATTTACTGGCGCCAGTCAACTAGCATCGTTTAAACGCCCCTTTAACAAATGAAAAAGACTTTTAAAAAAAATAGAAAGAGAGTAGACTGCTGAGATCCAAATGCTGAAAGGAACTGAGATTTAACTTTTTGAACGATTTTTGATTTTTGGGCGATTTCGAGCAAGAAAGCACTACAATTCTGTCCAGAGTAAAGACAAGGATATCAATTATTTATTTCAGAAAATACAAAAATCTTGCACAATTTGCTATAAATTACCATTTTTAACCTTAGTTTTGTTATAATTTTTAGTCCAGGTTTTAATCCATAATTAGAGATGTGGTAAATATCCATAATATTATTTTACGGGAATGTACGCTTAGTTTTATTAATGTTACATCTATAAACGAATAAATACATACATTTATTCTTTTTCATTTGTTAGAATTATAGTCATGTAGATTTGCCCGACTATTATTGCCTTGTCATTCGCTTATGTCATGCTTTTTAAACATTGAGAAGGTTCGACAAGACTAACGTATCCGTCCATAGTGTTTATCTTTATAGTTGTAGACTGCAATTAACCTTGATTTTGATAATCTCTGGGAAAATATCAAGAGTCTTATTTATATTAAATACGTAGATTTTATACGATCTTTCTTTATTTGTTTAACATATTGTAATATTTACTGTAATGCATGACATCCGTCTGGAACAGTTATTAAAAATGTACTTATAATGTCATATAATAAAAGAGTTAATGATAATAATACTTAATGAGAACATTCTTCTTTTCTTATTTTACAGATCCTATTTAATTTAAACTTGTTGAGTCCCCAGAATAAAAATAAAATAAAATATATATATATTTTAAATATCGAGTTGTCGAGAACATTTTTGTTCTCTTCTTTCCGAGGTATGAGGCATGGATCCATTTTTTGTTATTTTTAATGTTTTCCACTCTGTTAACCGTCCTCTTTAAGATGGTGCATCTTTAATCCCCCAAAACGTACCAAGTCCAATCTAATTTTACCCTCAAAGTTTGGGTTGAGTTTTATTAGGGAATAAATCCCTGTTTCTCAAAACAGCCGCTTAGAGCGTCATGTAAGAAAGTACCAATGAACAGTTGGAAAAATTAATACTATTGTGTTTAATATATTTTATTTAATCATAGAAAAATATCCTTATGTAAATACGTTAGCATCGAGAGAAAAGACGGGAAACGAAAGTTGTTAAAACTTCAGAGGATTCTACAGTCTCTATTTACCATTTTTTAACGTTTTCAAATTTACCAATTCCAATCAATAATTAATAAATTTTAACTTATGAGATATACATATGCCCGGATGTTGTAATGCATACAGCTCAAACAAAAACAATTGAAATGTTACATTATCGTCCATTTTACTCTCCAAGTTTTACTCTACTACTGATGAGTAAGTTCGAACCCCTTATTTTGCTTCAGTGAATTTGTATTTTAATTTATTTTTCTCATTAGCTTATGCAAGGTGATTTTATTTTATAGTACCAATCGTAAATGATGAAGTTCTTTTGGGCGCTTGTTATAAAAAAATTTAAAAAATACCAAAACAAAAAAGTAATATCTTGAGAAATTATGCATACTTTGTTGGTTTTTTAATTTCTTTTTCACAATATTGTTTAAATGATTAAAATAATAAAATGTGTTAATAGTCACGAGTTTTTTTTTTTTTTTTTCATTTTCCCTTGAAAAATAAAATTCAAATATGTAGGTTTATACAATTTTTGTTTACAGATAAGAATAAGTAACAGTATTTGGTAATTTCGGAGGGGTCTGGACCTTCACAACCTCCCCTCTGGCACTTAAATAAAACATTTTAAGACAGTTTCAATATTTCTAAAAGAAATAAAATATATTTTTCCTAAAATTGTTGTATATTTTTTCTCGTCAAAATTCAATTTCAAAATTTAATTTTATATCTTTAAAATCTGTCATTTGAATTTTGAATCTTTAAATACCTAAGTATAAACTAATTAATGTGCATTTTATTTTTTATGAATAAGTCTGAAAAAAATAAAATAAGAAGCTTGGTGGATTTGAGCATGAAACAATAAAAAAAACAGAACTGGTTTTGCAAAATAAAACACTAGACTCGAACTAGTATTCTCAGAAAACATTTCAAGTTTTCATGTAAACTTGCATGATTAAAAAAAGGATTTGTGTTAACTCAACTACTTATTATACGAACTATTTTTTATTATATGATAGTTATTCTTGTAAAATTTATTTATTTGAATTCGTTAATGCGCCATTCTCCGTAAATTTGTTTTGTTGAGGTATAGTGGGGATGCAGATATAGTGGGGAGGCCTAGTGTCATCGTTCGGATTATATAGATTATTTATCATTAGTCGGTTATGTTCATTAGCTACCAATCAGTGTTCTCTCAGGCAGATACTTCGTGATAATGTTTTGGGATTCGATTTTAAATGTCCTAGCCTGAGCATTACAAAATGGGCGTATCCGTTCCATACGAGAGGTGAGGAATTTCAACAAATAATATAATAATTTAGTGATGTTTATTTGCATTAGCGTAGTCATTATTACCGGTCCTTCACGAAAAATAAAATAATGTATTATTCTTGAGGATAATACAACGTTTTAATTATTTTGTCTCTCTAATACTCATGGGATTCTAAATTTTGTTTAATCCTTTGTTTTGTAATACTTTTAATGGCCAATTTTATGCTGTAACCCCTACTCTTTGTTCTTACTGACGTATAAAAGTTATGATTTTATTTTAGCTTTAGTTCATTGTAATGGTGTGTTGATTTGGTTAAACACGAATCCTTCGACTCCCTCGCTATGGCTGGTTCGTATTTAAGTGTTCTCATGTTTATTTATGCTTTAATTATTAATGAATTTAATAATATTAATTTATATTCCTTATAAATATAAAATATATTATATAATAAATATATGTTACTACTATATACTGTATATTCAGATAAACATGGATTTTGTTTAGCAGATGCGCCATTTTTTATTATGAATGCTTAATAAAAAGGCATCATGATGGCATATTTTCTTAAAATATATCATCCATACCTTTCTATTCTAACATTGACAATTTTGTCAAAATCAACAATAAAGCAATGACATTTAGGCATGAGGAAGAAAAAAGTACCCAACGGTATCTCTAATAAAGACAGATGATTGGCGATAATATTATATTTCTCGCTGTTGTTTATATGTGTATGTTTTTTTTTTTTTATATATCACAAGTACTTGTGTATGTGTATATATATATATATATGCAGTTATTCACTAATGGTGGGATTGATTTCACCAAATTCAACTGCTGTCTGAAATCTTAGTAAAAGTAGTAAACGGTAATTGGACAATTTTAAGGATTTATATATATATATATATATAGTGTATTAGTAATTATCATTCCTAATTGACTTAAACTTATGCTTAAACAAATAGAATTGAACAAGGCCGATATCGTTAGTTGAACCTAGATTTGTGATCAAATCAAACCTTTGTTGTTACGATACTTATGTAATAATATGTGATAACATAACTTTGTAATTACCGCTATCTTTTATGTAACATGGTCAGTCTGACCTCTAATGTCTATTTCCGTCTATTTAAAGCCAGTTCGTAAAACAGAAGAAAAGAAAAGTCTCATTAACATTTTCTAAATATTTCTGTATTTAGTAGTATCTTTTCTTCTCATAAAGCTCTTTGCCAGAGGTAAAATATCCTAAGCATAATTTTGCTGAATTTGATTTTATTATAGTATTTGCATTATCTGGCCATATTTTCCGCGTATATGTCTATGGTCACACGGAATAATATTTTCACAATAATGATGCAGAGGTTATAATTTCGTACAAATTGTTTCTTCAAATATTTTTTCTGAGACTGGCAATGGTGCGGCATCCCTTCAAAATGGAGCCTAATTAAAGAATAAAACACCACAATTTTTATTTGCAAATGCCTACTCTTGAGCCTGATAACACAATTAATAAAATCCAATCATTTTAGAAAATTTATTTCTTCATCATGAAAGAACTATTTTAGCATTTTTGTATGCGATCAATTTTATTGTGTTGCAGTATGAAAAATTCTGTTTTTAAGTATTGTCTTTTGGTAAATTGAGACATGCTGCCATTTTTTCGGAAGGTGAATCTAAAGGAAAAAAAATAAGTGACTCGCGGCAAAGATAAATAATGAAAACAATTTTGATACTGACAAATAGAAAAAAAAAGTCGAAAGAATAAAGATTTGTAATTTCTACAGAATTTCATTTAAAACCGAGATACTTTCTGGTATTTATAAGAAATTATTTTATTTATCCTTAATTTTTTTTTTTTTAATGTTTTTCTTTTCTAACATTTTATATTATTCACAATGCCTAAGGAGCTTTTATTGACTATGTGATCATAATCGTATATTATTTTTATGGAGTTATTACAATTGATATGTATTTAAGTTGCAATATTGCTTCAGAATTAAATTTTTGCCTGAAATATTTTTTTTTTTTAATTTAAATAAATTATGAGTGTTCCTAGATGTTTGTAAGTGCTGAAGTACGTACGTAACACGGACCAATATTTTTTTATATATAATTATTATTAAAAAAATATTATAAAAGTTATCATAACTTTGATTACAATTATTTTGCATCGACGTTCTCTAGAAGTGAGTGAAAATTAATTACTTTTCTACGGTTGTAATGTGAACTGTAGAACTGAACGAAATTTTTAATTTTTCCTATTTTGTAATTTATTATTCATATAATAATTTATGTTATTTACTGAAGCCCAGATATAATTATACTTTTGAACAAATGCCCGTTCTTCTGGTAGGTGGCGAGATCCATCTATTTATACCTCGTACTCAAGTAAACAGAGGTCGACGTAGCCATCTGTCGTGGGATCGTGGGGTTGATGGCGTTGACTTATCCCTATTTTTGTATTCTTATCGGTCGCATCGCTTCCTCCATTTCTTCATTTCTAAACTGTGCATTTATATTATAATAACGATTTTTAAAGTATTTCGGGTTGAACATTTTCCTAAGAAACAAAACAAAGTTAGGTATTTGGCTGAACTGAACGAAGTTATGGTAAATGACGTCGCAACATAAGTTCATATTTTCTTATCTGACCAATTAAATCTTTATTGAATTAGCTGCTCAATTAAAGTTCTCTTTAATCCTTATTATATTGATCTTTTCTGTTTATGCCACTGATACTATTGACGACGTAATCAGATGCCTTTGCAAATCGTCAGCTCTTGGTGATTAAAATAATTATCTATTTCAAACCTCTTTTTCTCCAAGTAAACATAATTATATAATAACTACCGGAATTTCAACCCTCTTAGCTTGTTTTTCTTCATTTATAATAAATAAAGTGTGTATTAGAAATAAAGTCGATTATGGTCTGGGTAGGCGGTCAAGAATAACTCCATAAATGGATAAAACGATTTATTGGAAGTCGACGTTTCGGCCCTCTTATCTCTTGTCATATCATGTCATTCTTTACATTTCTACAATAGTTTCCGTTTACTGCATCTTGTTCTTTGAAGCCTTTCGGCTTTCTATAGATAGTTTCTATTATTTTTTGGAGTTATTCTTGATAGACATCTACCATAATTTTAGAGAATAGTAATGTTTTTTACTTCCTTGTACGAAGTAAAGGAAGTATTGTAATCGCGAAAATTTTCGGTTTTCAGATTTCAACGGAAATATCCATTTTGACCACCATCCCTTAATCCATTTTGACTAGTATCGTCATGGCGTCTGACGCACGTATGTTCGTACTTTCGTATCTCGCATAACTCAAAAACAGGTAGCCATAGAAAGTTGATATTTTGTATTAACGATTGTCGTAAAATCTAGTTGTGAACCTCCCTTTTTGGTTACTGCTTGATCACCGGAAGTGGTACTTTACTTGAAGGTCATAATTGATTTCCATCAAAAATTATATTACAATACTATGAGAAACTACTCAAATTTAGTATTTATAATCTGTATATTGATTTAAATAACATATTAGATTTTGGTCTAAATTTGAAAACCGGAAGCGATACTTTACTTGAAGGTCATATTAGACATTCATTAAAGTATAATGTAAAACATCTCAAATTTGGTAAATAGGACTTTTATATCGATATAAATGCATTTACTAGATTTTGGTTAAGATTCGTGAGCCGAAAAGGGTACTTTACTTGAAGGTCATAATAAGCTTACATCAAAAATTATATTTAAATTAAAAGAGAAATCATATGTTTCGGTAATAAAGGTTACAAACGCAATTTGGTTTCCAATACAATTGAACATTTTTGATACTTGTTTTAAGTGTTGAAATTGAGTGAAAAATACTAGTTTTCCTCTCCATTTGTGAGATCAACAAGTCTGCACTATGAGAATAAGATATTAGTTAAGTGGGTTTTTCCGCTTAAAATGTCGAAACTATCGATTTCTAATGCTTTATCCAGTGATATTGACAGTTTTATTGTTGTCCCGGAACATGCAGAAATATCTTAGTTACCTACTGAAGGAAAACGACATATAATAACGGAATGAGACCTCCAGTAACAAGAATATGTGTTTTTGTCTGTGTGTGTCAATAGATCACGCCGAGTGTCGTTTTTACTGCAATCTTCTGAAATTAGTAACCAAATTCAGTATCACTTTTTGAGCCACGGTTTTATAATTTAATAGGCGTACAAGGAAGTCATGTGTTGTCCACATCAGATATTTTTCTTTAATAGTTTAGTTTCAAAGTCTTTCTAAAGCAATTAATAGACTATCCACTATATTTTCTTTAGGTAATTCTATAATGGAGAATCTTAATAGTGCAATAGTGGAGTTGTTTTAAGCCATACTTGTATAAATTTATGCGCTCTGTATTCTCGTTTCCTATAACGGATAAATAAATTAGGAGTATAAAAATTAAATAATTAATTACCGATAGTGTTTAGTGTGAAATATATATCTTCCACATGCACGATTGCAGATGATTGAGGGATATCATGTCATATTTTACTGATAGTTCATTTAAATTTTTTTTTCGTAGCGTTTACATATTTACCGGGAAATTGTATATACATTTTGAATACCATTATCGTTTATGAATTACTATTTAATTGTCAGAATAGTTAAATTGAATTCGTTATTACTTTGCATTGTGAAAATTCTCGGTCCTAACGGAGGCTGAGAAGTGACGTCAGTGGTGGCGTCACATTCCGACTGGTGACTCATACCATCAGAAATAACCTTTGATATTTGCCATCAGTCTTCTGACGTGGGAAGTAAGTGGGGTCTTATTTTGTCCAGCTAACACGATGAAACCTTTTTGCTTTTTAATTTTTCATTAACGAACGAATTGTACCGGTGTTTGACATGTGGGAGGGTTTAAATTAATTTTAATTGGAATTAAAATGGACAACTCAATTGTTAAACCGTATTAACTTTTGTAATATATTAATCATTCTAACTTAAAACCTTACATTTTTCTTAGAAAGTAGAATATGAAGTGAAATTTATCATAATAATGTACTCATTATATATATATATATATATATACACTAACTTATTGAAAGTTTATTTTTCCTTAAAAGTTTAAAAGTTATGTCATTATTATTTGTTATAATTTCACTTTTTTTTTTCTTATTTGTTTATTTATGCTATTATTTACTCGATATCATATTCTTTTTTGTTCTACCCTAAGGCTCTAAAGCTCTACTGATTTTACATGTAATATTATTCTAAAGGGATATTTCCGGAAATAAATAAAGAATTTATTATTATTATTATTATAAATTTTGAAAAAAATTAATTAGAACAATTTTAAATAATAAAACAAGGAAGTTATTTGTCAAATTAGAAAAATACTTTTACTTGAAGTAGAAGCACAAGAAGTGTTGTTTATAGTGAGAAGAACATTATTAGTAAAAGTATTGATTAAAAAAAAAAAAATCATACTGCTTGAAAAATTATAATTTAGACCTCTTAGTTCTGTAATGGTGTAATTGATATTTTTAACTTATTACTTAAAATTAGTATTATAAATTAATTTTTTTAATCTGATTGTCTCCTATATTTTAGAACCATATCACAACCATTTTAGTAAAATACGAACTTCAAATAAATATTATTATTATTCCTTCTATACTATCATGCGTACGTCAACTACATATTATTTATTTAGTTTAAGCCCATTAAAACCCAATCTTTTTTTCATTTAATCTCTATGATCATAACTTAATATCTTTTGACCAAACGCCAGTGATAAATCATTATATTTTCTATGAACATTTATATTTACATTCACTCATCTATGCACTCGTAAAAGGGTGTTTTCCAAACACCGGTGTTGTTTTTTTTCAATTCCCCCTAGATGGCACCTACCGTGTGTGTTGTTGACATAACTATTATATATATATATATATATATATATATATATATATATATATATAAATTAATAAATAAATGGAAGAATACCTGTACAACATTGATCCTTTCTATAAAAGGCAGGTTGAGGTGGAATGAAGGCCATATATGGAGACATTCCACCTGAGTGAGATCCGTCCTTCCAAACCGCTCTTCTTACCTTCCATTATTATGTGGGATTTTGATATTTCTATTATATGGTAGGTTTATATTTTTCGTCTATTATATACCATATATTAAACAATATTTAAACGTCACTACGTTTTATAGTTATATATCCAACAAGACCGGTTAGGTACTTATATGAACAATCATAGAGATCTGTACGATCCCTTGTACTCCGTCTATGGAAGATCTTGACTGAGTTCGTATCCAGGCTAAGATTGACGAGATCTATAAACCTAATCTTTAGCCCAATCCCGAAGGCAAAACGTTTGAAAATAATCGGAAGCGGTAAAGTTACTAAATGCTCGGAATTTTTCTAATCCTAGTCCTTGGGACTGCTAAGAAAGGTATGATGGCGACTTGAAGGGCACAGGAAAGAATTGGAGGAATATTTCTGTAAAATCTATTTAGGAAATCATTCCAACCTTATTTTGGTTGTACTCATTTATAGATATAAATAGGATTGAGTAGCTATTATTGGAGGGAGTGATTTTGTTATCCAGAAAATATTTGTTGTAAGAAACCTCAAAATGATAGCTTAAGAAACTATAATTCAAATCCAAATAAGAAGACGGATTATTTGAATCAGAATGAAGGAAAAGTAATTTTTGTATTACTAATTTGATTCAAAATTTATATGAAAAATTCTGCGCTTCTTATGAAATTCTTGCTGAGAATATAAATTTAGTATAAACTGCGATTCGGTTCTGTTCAGCTTGCATTTTTGAGTTATCTCATTCAAACATTCGTGGCACACTAAAGCCTATCTTTATATATTTATTATGGTAGAATTACAAGATAGACTGAATGTTAAGTGTTGCCGAACCACACTCAACCAACGTACGCTCTACAAACTGCTAACTTTCACATGAAAATCATCTGACGTAACTTACCTCACGACATAGGAGTCTTACTTTGCAAACCTCAGGCATGTATATTTCATAATATGATCATTTTGCCTCTAGGATATACTGTATAGTATTCCAATCTCCTCGTCCGGTGTCCTTACCGCGTAGGAGAACCTCCCTCAGATGGCGGAGTCGATTAAAAGAGGCCTGGATTTTGAGGCCAAGATGTGGATGGAGTTCGTTTCATCTCGTCGGTTTTGGATTTTGATGGGATTCAGGAGAGGGATACTTGCAGAAAAAGATTGTTTGTAGTATTTTGGGTTTGATGGTGATTGACGCAGAATCGCGGGTAAGATGGCCGAAACGTTGAGTGTGGATAATTTTTCTATTCGGGCTTTGAGGATGGTATGTTCTATCCTCTTCTTGATATAATTATTATTTTTTCCGATAAAACGCCATACTTAAATTATATTTATCTAAAACAGCGTTTCATAGAAGGGGCGTGCGTATCGAGTTATGGTTATCGAGTTAAGGGGCGTGCGTATCGAGTTATGGTTTGTTTCTTCTTTTGATAATCTTCAATGTCAAACTAGACGGAAGGCAGACACTGTCGATAGCACTCAATTATTCAATTACAATTCATAACTTATCGGAAGCCTTGGAACAATGTCCATCCTCGGCCAATCTTTATATTATTTATTTCATTTCATCTTTGTCCGCCAATTAGAAGTTATTTGTTTAAAAATATTTATCCATAAATATACTAAATTTTATTTTAAATATATTAAAAAGAGCGGAAGTCATTTGGCATACGAGGGATTTGATCTATAAAAAGGCGAGTTTCAAGCGAAAAATCTGTTAATAAAATATAAAATATTTGTATTGAGTATTTATGTATAATAAAAGACAATTTTTCCTCACTTAACATTTTTTCTACGTGTTTTAATTTAAATAGGTTCTGATTCACTGATAATCGTAATGCAAGCTTTTCATGTCTGGGGTTGCAATGGCAAGCATAATAGGCAAATCAATTTTGTTTACATTTATTTTTAAAAAATCTGAATTTTTTAGTAGATAATTCTCAATCCAATGTGACTGAATCCATTTGTGGATCATAAAAATTAATGTCTATCCGAATGTTTTGAGTTTCATCGCATATCAATCCACCACTTGTATAAACACAACTGTTTAATCATTCTTCTGTATTGCTCATAAGATGTTTTATATCACGCTGAATATCTGATATTCATGGTGACGGAATTCAAAAAACTGAGGCATTGAAGATTCGTTGTATGTTATTATCTCCAAAATATCTCGAAATTAATTGAAGGTTAAGAAAAGTGGGGATTAATATTTAAAAAAAATTAATTTAAGAGTTGTTGCGGCCTAATCTACTCACATGAAGAATAAGGAAATAAAGAAATGTGAGTAAAGAAACCAACATATTCCCACGAGATTAGGAGGAGGAGACTGATGTGACCTGGTTAACAGGATGACTGATGATTGACGGTCAATTTTGTTCCTATAGGACGCGGAAAAAGGTGAAGACTGAAATGGATGAATCAAGCAGATGTTTTTCCAACACGAAACCATTAAAGTTCTAAGTATAGAGCTATACAAAGTTGTGTGAATAGGTTTAGATAAAATCCTTACTGAATCACAATTACCAATTTATAAAGCAATGCATTAGATTTTATCTGACTTGAGGAAGAGTTTTAATACGCGCTGGGATAAACATCTATTTCTCTATACCTTAATGATTTGGTTAACCATTTAAACTTCTTCTTTCTCCATCTTTGTATTTTATTTTATTCTATACTTGTGATTAACCATTTACCCAAGACATCGAGACCGATTAGTTTAATTTTTATTTAGACCATTCCTCTTAAGATGGTGACGTATAAAGCTGGAAGTTTTATTTTTTTTTTAATCTGAAATTTATGTTATGATTTATTGTCATGAGTTCTCCTGTTAATCAAATCAATTTGCCCATTCCTATGCATCTGTTGTTTTTAATGAAATAAGTAAACCCTGGGGCATAATTAAATTCATTTCTCAGGTGTCAGATGGACAGTTTTATTCTCATGACAGGGACTTACTGAAAAAATATCTGATGTGGACAACACATGACTTCCTTGTATGCCTATTAAACTATAAATCGGTGGCTCAAAAAGTGATCCTGAAATTGGTTGCTAGTTTCCGAAGAGTGCAGTATCTCAAAAACGACACGCGGCGTCGCGAAACCCATTTATTGACACACACACAAATGGGGAGGAAAACTAGTATTTTACATTCAATTTTAGCACTTAAAACAAGTAATAAAAATGTTTAATTGGATTGGAAAACAAACTGCGTTTGTAACCTTTATTACCGAAACATATGATTTATGTATTTAATTTAAATATAATTTTTGATGTAATCTTATTATGACCTTCAAGTAAAGTACCGTTTTCGGCTCACCAATTTTAACCAAAATATAGTAAATACATTCACATCAATATAAAAGTCCTATTTACCAAATTTGAGATGTTTTACATTATATTTTAATATAATTTTTGATGAAAGTCAAATATGACCTTCAAGTAAAGTAGTACCGCTTCCGGTTTTCCAATTTAGACCAAAATCTAGTGACCAAAAAGGGAGGTTCACAACTAGATTTTACAACAATCCTAAATACAAAATTTCAACTTTCTACGGCTAACAGTTTTTGAGTTATGCGAAATACGAACGAACGTACGTACAGACGCCACGACGAAACTAGTCAAAATGGATTCATAGATGGTCAAAATGGATATTTCCGTCGAAATCTGAAAGCCGAAAATTTTCGCGATTACAATACTTTCTTTACTTCGTACAAGGAAGTAAAAACGGATGGCTCACTTGTTCACTGTTGAGCATGGACGGGGATATTTATCGAATAGAAAAAATACTCAAAAAAATGCTCATTCATATTGAGTTGCTGTGAGTAAATTTGTACGAACAGTTTAACGTTGTATAGAAAAGTAAGTGCTACTTTTTAACATTGGCTCGGATGGTTCTGAATGGTTTTTGAAAGGTACGAAATATACGATTTTGTAATTCTTAGACTGCATTATTGTCCTGTCCTCTCCTGCCATTCTAGGCCAGGTCGCTTCGACACAAGTCTCTCCGAATTCTGTATCCCAAGTTAGTTTGGGGCGACCTCTTCTTCGTTTCTGATCTCTTGGGTACCATTCTATGATCTTAGCCCATCGATCACCTTTAGCTCTTATTATATGGCCTGTCATTAGAGCGTCTTTGTCATCATCATAGCTCCTAGACTGGAAGAACAGTCGTGCTCCATAGCCTTCTATTCAATTCAGAGGGAACTTTCACCACTATATTAATATTTGTTTTAGAGCATGGCTCTCAATCCCAAAATGCATCTTACATTTATTTCATCATCTCGCTCATATTTATTTCAGCCCATCTTCGCCCCAAATTATCCTGTATACCTGATTTATTTTCTTACCATCCAAATAAATATCTCCTTTATTATTTGTTAGGATAGTATTGATCTTAGCTAAAAAATTATGTACGATAAATTCTAACTCTTTCAGTAATAGTGGTTCACTCTGACATTAATTTTTTGGCTGATTCACTCATTAATGTGATCTAAATTTCGCCGCTCCGGTAGAAAAATGACCCAACTTCAAATTATAAAATTTTACCGGAGCCGCAAAAAAAAACAAAAAAAAAAACTATTTGATGCATGAGAACAAAGGTTCTATGACGCAGTAAGTATTCGCCATAATATTTAGAATAGTTTAAATAATAATTAAATGATTGGTACATATTTCTCACAACGATAAAAGACTCTTTCCATTTTGACCAAATTGTGCAGTTGCGCCATTGCTCTACCGGGGCGGTGATATATTTTTATATTATTACGAGTTTTCAGTAATCGCCCCATGTACCCAAGGTGAAGAACCCATCGCTTGCCTTAATGTCCTCCGACGTACCCTTCGCTCGTCGTTTCACCCTCACTATGGAAGGGTTCCTGACCTAGTTTATATTGGGATCGACTGCTATAAGACTGGCATGGCCCACGTGGGGCTGGTTACGTAAGTGCGGAGTGCGGCTGCTGTGGAGGGGTCAGTCTGCTGTCGCCGCTTGTGAGAGTGTGTGTTCTGTGTCTGTGTCTGTTCGTGACTGACCTCTCCTCTGTATAGTGATGGATACCAGCTGAAATTATGACCCAGGACGACGTCCCTTGTCTGGGCGATCCCGTTCCTCTGTATGTGACATTAGTCTAGTTAAAACTACCTTAAGCATCCATCGGTCCTTGCTAGTAGATTGTGCTTCTCTGTGATTGTACCATCTCCTCATTAATATCAAATGCCACATCAGGTATCCTATCCTTTATTCTTTAATACAGTAATATTATCGATTATTAGTCGATTTTGAGGATTAATATCGACAAAATAATCATAGATGTGTCATTTCCTGAAACTAGACTTCCTAGCTTACTGCATCCTATTCCCGGCTTTTGGACAGATGATTAACGCTGTGTCATTTTTTTTAGTGTCATTATTATCTGTATCCGTTAAATTTTAACGGATAGTTTCACGGTTCCTATAAAATTTAACGGATACCTATACGAATGGCCCATAATTTAATATCTAATTCAAGTATTGTATATATTTTCCTTCAATGCTTTGAAAGAAATACTTTACTGAATGTTTTACATATCTACTGCCCTGTGCTTCCTAATAATTGTATTACATTTTTTGTTGATTTTAAATATGTTAACTTGTTAGGTTTTATAGGTTTTGAATGTATTTGTTTTTATAGTTTATAAACATAAAAAAATGGAATTGACGAAGAATGTGTATATCAAAACATAATTGTTACTGATTCTATATTACTTATTTTTGCGGTGTGTTTTAAAATAATTATTCATTTCATTTTTAAAGAAATATAATTAAAACAATGGCATACAGACTTCGACAGAGGGATTGTTCCATTGTCTATGTGTTGTATGACATATATATGTATGTATATTTTATGCTAATAAACCCATTTTCATTCATTTAATAAATTGTAAGTACTATTTAAAAAAATAAAATGAATCAATTCAGTGTTTTATGCGAAAGAAAACCTTATTTAAATTCATTGTGAACAAGTAAAAATATAATAGCCGGGTATTCTTTTAGCATCTGTAACGTGATAAGATTTTTCGTAATTTTCATTGGCAAAATGTTTAAATTATATTTTATAATAATAATTAATAAATGCAGCTATTAACTCGAAGTAGTATTGCTCTATTGATCTGTAAGTTCTATAAATAAACAACTGGTTCATGTTAAACACTTATAAACAAATAGGTTACGCAACGTTGAACTTGTCCCACTTCACAAGGAATTTATAGCTTGTGCTGCCTCGAAACATGGACTGAAAAATGTATATTATATTGTGCATTGTCTGTTAGAGTCTATAGCTTGCTTCCTGAGCCGTTAATAGAATCATATACAATAAAAATATTTTTTCTCGAGCTTTCTCCCTCCTCTATCTCTATTTAAAATCCTAGCGCATATCACAGAAAAAATACTGAAGTGTGAGCAATTATTTTTTTTTACTTATATTTCAAGTTTTAATATATATTTTTTTTCGTTTTCTCTTGCATAGTAACTCTGTGCAAGAGGAGTTTATTTACAAAATGTACATATTCCATGCGAGACCGCATAATATATAGGAAGTTCAATTTACAATTTTTTAGTCACAGTAAAGCATTATACTAGTGTACAATTTAGATAAACTAACAAAAAATAAACTATAAAATAAAATAAAAATAACGAAATTAGAAAATCTAGAACAGATGTTGAACATTCAACTAGAAATATTGTAGATACGTACATAATAGAGAGTTGGGTATTACAGAAAGATAAGTAATAATAAAACTTCAATAAACAGATCAGTAGGTTCCTAAAATTAGTTAAAAAAATTAAATAAATGAAATAATAAATAAAATAAAATACAAATATGTAAATATGAAGATGATGCTAATGATAATAAAAATGAATAAGATTTTATATACAAAAACATTTAACTAAAATACAATGAATGAGTACAATCACACAATCAATTAAAAATAAATCATTATGTACACATAAACATTTAATTAAAATACAATAAATGAGTATAATCATACGATCAGTAAAAAAATGAAACATTATATACAAATAAACATTTAACAAATGACAATAATTTCAATCAGATCAGTCACTAAATAAAATCAAATAAAATTATCAAGTTGAAATGAACCTCACCAGATGGTTTGGGTTTTAATTTTATGGTTCATTGAAGGTTTATCTTAGAGATAAAGCAGACCAACTCATTTTGTATAATTCGTTCCGTCAGTAAGTTTTTAGTGTTTTGTTTACCAGTGTGTCAATATGGGTCTTCCAGCTAAGTTTCCTGTCGAACTTTACTCCTAAATAAATCATGGTGACCATATGTGTGAGGGTCTTAGAATTTAGTTGATTATTAATTTTGGGCAGTTCTTGTTTCCTTCTTAATATTATATTAAGTCTAAATTGAACTCTAGTTTGTTGCGTCCAGTCCATTTTCCCATGAGAATTAATGTCTGATTTGTCATTGCTTATAGTTGTTTGAAGAGCTTATTAGTTACGAATATTAAGCCGTCGTCAGCATAAAGAAATATTCGTACATTATTCGGGATTTTTAAATCGATACTGAGTTTATTAAAATATTCCTTAGGGTTTGTGAAGGACATGATCCTTGTGGGGTGCCAATGGTCAGGTGCTTTGACAGCTTGTAATTGTTATTTCTAATTTCCACAGTTCTATCTTTAAAAAGTTAGATATCAATAAAAATATGTTTTGGAAACATTAGTATTGGCGGCCAGGCATTATCAAATGCTCCAGATTTATCCAGCTTTAGCATTAGACAATTGAGTTTAATGCTTTTTCTATTTCTTCTTTTATTTTGTAAATCGTGTCTACTGTATTTTTTTCAGTTCCGAATCCGAATTGGTTGTTGTGTCTGATGTCTTGTGTCTGTAGGTAGTGTTTAAGTCTATTGTTAGTATTTTTTTCTAATATTTTTCCCATTATTGGCAATCTGTTAATTTTGAAAAAAAAAAAATCAGTTGTTTGATATAACATTTTTCGTCTGTTTCTATTTGGTTTTGAAACTGTTACTTATATTATTTTATATGAAAAAAAGTCTTAAAGTCTCAAAACGAAATTCCATCACCGTGTCGGAAGCCGACTTTGACACCTTTAGTAGCTTGTCCCTCAAATAGTATCTTGATTGGGCAAGTGTCCTCTTTAATCATTTAAATCATCATTTGTTTGTTGGGCATGTAAATCATATATTTCATACATTCGTACATTGCTTTGGAGGTTGACTATATCCTTCTAATACATTCATATAGAATATCCTGCGTACGCCACTGCAGTCGTCAATGATTTATAGAACGACACGGTACATGAAATTCAAAACGGCTTACGATAGTATTTAACATCTTGATATCAGCCCATATGAAAAATTAATTGGTCGAGTGACAATGCGACGAATATGCAAGGGTAAATGTTATTGTAAGACGTTTTAGATCAATTCATTTAAAAAAAATATATATAATTCT
This sequence comes from Rhaphigaster nebulosa, assembly GCA_948150685.1. Lineage (NCBI taxonomy): Eukaryota > Metazoa > Arthropoda > Insecta > Hemiptera > Pentatomidae > Rhaphigaster > Rhaphigaster nebulosa. Next base: position 73,559,848 of record OX411312.1, read on the forward strand.
CTCTCTCTCTCTCTCACACACACACACACACACAGTGTAGTTAGCGCCCGCCACACGATTTATCCTATGACTGATGGCCTGAGTGTACCTAGAAAACGCCTGTCGACCCACACTGCCCATCTTGACAGATTCCAACGATTTTCTGTCGATAAAACCCCCACCAACCGTGATTGTTTAACCTGAAAAATCAGCGATGCAGATTTAACTGGAATAATTCTGAATCAGTAGATATATGGAGAGTTTGTAATGTATAAAAGAAACCAGATTCGAGGGTTAAAAATGCTGGGAAATGCACAATCTTTTTTGTAACTACTGTCTGTAAACCTTAATGTAGGAATGGACCATAATATTGTACTCTTTACTTATTTTTCATACACATAACCCGACTTCTTAAGTCAGATTTTAAGTTAGAGAGGACACAAGTACAGGTATTTGGGCATAAAGTATTATTTCAGATATTTGACGAGCGTTGAAATAAGTATGTGGATATGTTAGCTAGACGAATTTCTTAAACATGAGGCTGAACTGAGTGTTAGACCAAAATTTAGACGAGATCATCTTCATTTATTTCCTAATTGTAGTATTGAGGCTGCTAATATCTAGGCATCCGTATTTGCTAAGTCTTATTATTATTTGTTATGATTTAATGATGTATTCTCAAGATTATTTAAATTTGCCCTGCATATAAATTAATTCTTAAAATACACCCTGTTAATATAAACTACATTCCGTCATTGTATTTCTAATTTGGGAATTTACGCTTACTCTTTGGCTTAATATACCTAGTTATTTTATTGCTCTATTTAAGGCAATTATAAATTGTATAATAATGTATTCCTTCTGTTAATTTTAATAAGTACACACCTTCGCAATCATGCGCGTATCTTATTGATTATAGTAAACTGAAATACATGATACATTGAGATATTTCGATCTCAAAACAACTCACTGCTTCACAATTTTTTTTTTCTCGACTAATCCAATATTTTAACAAGATGTTAAATTTCATTACCTACGAAATCAATTAATTAATATTATTTTTATTATTATATAATTATTTAATGTTATTTTACTTTATCTGATTAATATTTTACTGCTTCGACTAACTACTGCGATACTGGTTGGTGGTCGGGACTGTGCACAGAACATTTGAAGTAGAACTAGTTAATTTGTTCCACTTTCTTTTAGATGGTAGATAAACATTAATACCTTTTTTTTTGACATAGTTTAATTAAATGAAAATTTTTACTGTCTCGTTCGTTAATTATGCCAGACTATAATAATATTTTATTTAAGGAAGAAGTTGGTCGGGGGGTGCGGTCAAAAAGTAATACTTATTTATTTTGTGTCGACGTTTCGGCTCAAGTTTTAGGCCATCTTCTGGACAGAGAGGCGTGCAGTCGAGCGCCAACTGAATCGTAATATAATAATATTATTATTCAATTGGTTACGATTCTGTAAGCGCCTCCGATTAAAATCCGAATCATTACTGTAACGTAAGTGGTTCCATTGACTGAAAATTCGGTGGTCTTTACCAAGGTGTGGCCTACAGTTGAGCGTAGTATGTCTGGATCCACCCTATAAGGACCCAGCTGCCTTTAGTCAGGCTATAAATCCGACGGTGTTGGCTACCCTGACCCTATTAAATATCTTGAGGTCGAATCAGGCACCTCGCCATTGCTGACTTATTGTTTATATTATTTTATTCATTTCCTAATTTTAGTGCCCTATTACTGTGATCAAAAAAATCCCTCCATAAACTTATCACAAAACAAACTTGTGCGCAGAAAAGTATTCAGGATCTCCAGTACCAAAAATATTCCACACTTAAATTAATACCCATTATATTAAATAATTACAACGGAAAATTAAGTAATAAAAAACAATTATTTTATTTTTAGTTTAATAGATTTAAAAAAAATATTTATAATAACTTATAAATAGTATAAAAGACTTAAATTTTAGAAGACTTAGTAAGTAAACCGTTGTCTTTAAATTTCTAAATTACTTTTTTTATTAATATTTTTTAAATTCATATATGTTTCTTATATAGATAAATATAAATATAAATGCAATGCATACTTTTTGTTACTGTTAATTTCGAGTTCCGCGGATCGTGACCTGTGACTTTGATGCCAAATCTAAAAATAAATCGACCCAGTAGTCACAGAAAAGCCACGGACGGATTTGTTTTCGATGTTTGCATGCCTCTTCTTCTTTCTTGGCTCTACAGCCCTTCTTCAATATGGTCATGATAGTCAAAATTTAAACACAACATAAAAAAAAATGTAATGGATTTCTTATTTTATGTGATGGTTTTTACTTTTAATCTGTGATTATTCACCTCCTTCTTAGTCTTATTCGTTATTGTTCCTACTTTATATGTTTAACAAACTTTGTCTTTTTTACTCTTTTGTTTTATAGTATTTATTTATCTGTGTCATTTTATTTTCAATATTAATTTCTAACCATCTAGATGTAATCTCTTAATTTATATAATATTGCTCTTACTTTTGTATTTTGTTTTACCTTTTGTATATTTTCATTCTATTTATTTATCTGATTATCATTTTTGTTTTATCTTGTCTCTGTAGCCCAAAAGATTGCTTATGAGGTTGGCCGAAACTTCGGCATTCATTAAATACCTTTGTAATATTTTATGCTGAATTTTTAAAGTCAAACCGACTATATTCAGCTAGATTATCTAATTTTATCGTTATTGAAATTATAAGGGAGTTAATGGCATTTAATCTCACCAAATGTTCAGCACTGTTCAATTTTGTTCGGTCCTTTTGAATTTTTACCACATATTTCAATACTTTTTTTCTTGTAATTATTTTTCTCTGCTCATGGTTCAAATTAAATTAGCGGCGTAGACTGTTAATAAAGTGGAAGGATATACAGACCAAGGATGAATTCGAAACAGACTGCTTCATTTTGCTCACTAGCGCAGTTCTTATTTGCAATCTCTAATCTGAATGTGACATCATCAATAGCTTCCTGAATTTATATGAGTAATCATTTGTAATTATATGTTGATAGGCCATATCTTATGGTCCATTTGTTTGCATTAATAATTGCTAGGATACAATTGAAAAATTACCAAAACTTAGCTTCCTAACTAACTCAGTCAACGTTTTGCCAATTCAGGCACCATCCATCAGGTCAGATAAAGACATGATCACATAAATGCACACCAAAGGCAGCACATCTCACATCAGCAGTAAAAAAAAAAGACCCATCGACTAGAGACAGCGCGTCACTCCAAGGCGTTTCGACCATAATTCTATACTAAAACGAGTGTGATCTTCCAATTATTAGGTCAGTCAGTAGAGGGTTTGTATGATGCAAAACGTGGGGTTTAAGCTTTTGTTTTTTTAACTTGTATATATGGGTGTTAGCATTTAAAAAACAAAAATATTAACACGGGAGAACTTTTGGCAGCCAAAACACCTCGAAATTTTAGTGCGTTTTTTTTGTCTATAATTCCTAAGCGGAGCATTCGATCTATGACAAAATGTTGAGAAAATGGACTGAAAATTGAACAATGGTACTCAATAGAAGAAAAATTTGATACTCTACTACTCGACCTTTTGGAATGGCAAGATTGCAATTGACAACATCGAAGAAAATGAGTGTGGCAAGATTCTGTCTGACCTCTGCTACAAGTAGAACGTACTCGTGCTGCCATATGTGGCCAAATTGCCGAATTACAAGAATACATGATCTCATACCAATTTTTTGTAGTTTTCAAAGATTATTTGTAGCAGAAAGTTTTACAAAGAATTAGGTAGAGAAAATATTTTCTCTTAATTAGTCTTTATACTTCATTGTGACAAGCATCGACTATTATCGTATCAACAAATCACTGCTGGAGGTGGACAGATAGCTGAATAATGAGTTATTGAAACTTTGGCATCAATTTACTTCGAAGTTTTAGTTTACGAGCTTATCTCTTAGAGTACTCATTTTCAAGCTTCAGATTCATATATAGTCTCAGTATTTGACAAAGTTGGAAAAAATCCTCGTTTTTCGACCACACCACTTAACCGAATTATTGTGCTGTGGTGCTCGTTCGTCGCAGAATTGAATGCTCCCAGATTTGTTATACGTTTTCGGTTAAATGATCCGTTCAGGAATTAAGTATAGGCGCAAAAAACAAAAACAAAAAAAATCTAAAATTTCATGTTTTTTTTTGGCTGCCAAAGTTCTCCTGGGGTCGCCTGTGCTAAAATTTTTGTTATTCACATGTTTGCACTTATATATACACATAATATTATATATATATATATATATATATATATATAATAAAAGCTTCTAACCCACATTTTAAATCATAGATCCCTATTTTGACTTCACTGACTGTCTGGCCTCTCCTTTAATGCCAAAGTGAATTCGAAAAACAAAAATTTAATAACTATAGAATCATTTTCCATTAAACTTTTGGTCCATGAGCCGGGTTAGTCCTTACTATTAATAGATTGTTTCGAAACTTTTACTGTTAATTTTAGCTCGTCGAAGGCAGAAGTTCTTGAAAGCACGAGTGTTTTGAACGATTGGAAAACAAAAGATTTATCAGTTGGAGGTCAGACTAAGCTTTCCCATTGGAATGTGTTGTCACTCTACAGATGTTTGTTTTGTAAAGAACTTCATTTCTGTTATCACTAATGAAGTGCTACTATCTTGGCACAGCTGTTCCCCCCATCGTCATCTCTTGCTTTTATTTTCAATTCGATGACAATAGTGCTACAAAACTGTTTGTTTCACAGCTTGCTGAAATACGTGACGCGCTTATTTTTGACAGAATACGTACAGGTTTATGTTTTATATCATTACTATATATTATTACGGTAGTATAGATCCCTTTTCCGGCTCTTAGGAGCGGTGGATTTTGACGAGGGAGGTATCAAAGAAAGAGAATTTCACGGAGATGTGACGAATTCCAATTTTGTTTCTTAAAATCTTACAAGGGCTTAAATAAAAGAGATGAATAAACTGGAAGGTTTCAAAACTTTGACGACTAAGAGTCGGCGGATCAAGACGGGATAAGCTGGGTTTTGAAGATTTTGACGCGGGCATCAAGATCACATACGTTCCTCTGGAGCGTATTGGTCCAGAGTTTTAAGGCTTAAAAACCTACCGTTATACCGAGATAACGCACGATATAGGTCCGCACGGGCCTCATGCCATCTTGCGTACCTGCCATTGTCATGGCGACTTTATATCAATTTGAGTCTGTTTACAAAAACTTTTAATGAGTGGGAAATTATATATATATTGTTTTCCAAGTCCAACCCTAAAGGGTACTGTTAAATATGAATACTACACATAGAAAATGGTATAACTGAATCTAATTGCCTAACTGCTAAATTGAAGAGATGTTTTTCAGTGGGGTAAGCTAATTACTTATTAAGTATGAACTGTAACTTCAATATAGTCATTACAAATCATGTAGCTTCACCAAATCTGTATGTTACTTTTTTGGTAATATTATATTGTTTACACGAATAAATATGTTTATACTTCTAATGTATTAGGGATTAGAAGGATTGATATCTAATGCGAGAGTTCTCGCTCGGGTATACTAGTTTAGTAAATATTTCTTATAAAAACTTATGTATTTCTTTCTATAATATGCATATTAATGATAATTCTAAAAGAAAAAGTTATAATTGGAAAAAAGTATTTAAGCACGTGTGTATTAGTCAGTAATTGATTTTAATTTTTATCAGTTTTTACTTCCTTGTACGAAGTAAAGGAAGTATTGTAATCGCGAAAATTTTCGGTTTTCAGATTTCAACGGAAATATCCATTTGACCATCTCTGAATCCATTTTGACTAGTTTCGTCGTGGCGTCTGTACGTACGTTCGTATCTCGCATAACTCATTAACGGTTAGCCGTAGAAAGTTGAAATTTTGTATTTAGGATTGTTGTAAAATCTAGTTGTGAACCTCCCTTTTTGGTCACTGCTTGATCACCGGAAGTGGTACTTTACTTGAAGGTCATAATTGATTTCCATAAAAAATTATATTAAAATACTATGAGAAACTTCTCGAATTTAGTATTTATAATTTATATATTGATTTAAATAACATTTTGATTTTGGTCTAAATTGGAAAACCGGAAGCGGTACTTTACTTGAAGGTCATATTAGACTCATAAAAAATTATATTAAAATATAATGTAAAACATCTCAGATTTGGTATATGTCATATATATCATATTGGTATATTTGGAGTGTAAAATACTGGTTTTCCTTCCCATTTGTGTGTGTGTCGATAGATGGATGTCGCGACGCCGAGTGTCGTTTTTGACTAGTTTTCCTCCCCATTTGTGAGATCAACAAGTCTGCAGCATGACAATAAGATATTAGTTATGTGGGCTTTTCCGCTTAAAATGTCGAAACTATCGATTTATAATGCTTTATCCAGTGATATTGATAGTTTTATTGGTTTCCCGGAACATGCAGAAATATCTTAGAAACTAGTTACCTACTGAAGGAAAACGTCATATAATAACGGAACGAGACCTCCAGTAACCAGAATATGTGTTTTTGTGTGTGTGTCAATAGATCACGCCGAGTGTCGTTTTTACTGCAATCTTCGGAAACTAGTAACCAAATTGAGGATCAAGGAAATCATGTGTTGTCCACATCAGACTTTTTTTTTTCGAGTCTTCCCAAACTAGAATATAATTCCCAAAATAGAATAGGGATAATATTTTATGCAAAATAAAGTTTTCTGTAATAAACAAAGTTCCTCTTCAGTTTCTTTAAGATTTTATCCTCAGTTACCTTTCAATGTCCTTCGCCGTTCTCTTTCAGGGGTCCGTTATCTTTTACTCTCATATTTTTTTTTTGAGGCAGCTACAATAACAAATGACAATGTAAAAGACTGGTCCTTCAGAATTATTTTTAGAATAAAAGAAACTTCTTGAGGAAGTAATATTTGAAAAAATATTTGAAGATATAAAATTTAAATTAAAAAATAATTCCGTCCCGGACCTTAAACGATCTTGATTTGCTTTGACAGCTTCAATTGCATTTCACTTGAAGGACATATTTAACGATAGAAGAATAAAAATATAAATTTTTTATTTTTTTTGGAAATGATCGTTGGCAGTGCAACGGATAATGGATGTATTACATAATTTACATAAAGATTGAAAAAAGGATCCGTCTTATGTTATAAATAAGTTAAAAATAAATAAATAGATTTTATTTTATTTATAGGTTATTTAATGATAAAATAAAATAAAACATACTGTAGAGCAGTGGGCAACATAGCCGTTTGCTTTGATTCATTCATTCGTCACGGATTCCTTGTCGGTTACGTCATTAATTTACGAATAGTTACCTAATTTAAAAGTACTGGCGTTCCTTTCTTTTAAAACCTAAAGCATTTAAAAATGTATTAAATTTTATTTCATGATATCTTTCAGTTTTTAAGCCATTTATACTAGCTGCTTACGTTATTTCACTTGTACTTGTTTATAAATATTTTAGGAACATTCTAGTCAGAAATATATATTTTTTAAATTACTTTCATTGTTATTGCTGACCACAATTTTCCTAAAATATTTATTAACATGACCAAGTGAAATAACGTAAGCAGCTAGTATAAATGTCTTAAAAACTGATAGATATCATGAAATAAAATTATACTGCAATAATAAAATAAAACATAATGTTTTATACATATGTGTGTGTGTATATATATATATGTATATATATATTTAAAATAGTATTATAAAACGTTTAAGAATTTTGAATTTAATTAAGACAAGAGATCAAATACATGTTGGTGCTCGCAAAGGCTTAAGTAGATTTAAGTATCTAAGTCTTGGTGAGTACCAACATGTATTTTATCTTTTGTCTTAATTAAATTAAAAATTCATAAATGCTAAATAATACTAATTTATATTACATTTAATTTTTTAATATATATGAATAGTCAAATTTCAATTTAAAATTATAAATGTGCAAATTCTAAATTAAAAATTTATAAATATTTATCATACAAAAGACAAAAATCAATTAGGAAACAAATGTATATTAATATAATAATTCCAAACTGTATTTTAAATTGCTGATTTTTGAACCTTTTTTTCTTGCTTTATCACATCTTACCTGATAAAAGTCTTCTGTCCGCCAGTTTGGCGGCTAAGGTTGAATTTCCTATTTTTAACTCACTTCGCACAAAGGTTAGAGTTGGTCTTATAACGTAAACAAAATTTGTTTCTTTCCATATATTGTTTATCCTCTCTTATACTCGTAGATGGCGTCGAATTCCGTATAAAGTTCAACAGATATACATTTCTTGCATTTAACGGGATTATACGTGCGAAAGTTTGATAATATTCGAATATCAAGGTTGTACAATTTCGTAGAAAGCCAAAATTTAAGTAGAAATAAATTTAAGGTTAATAAATGGAAGTTGCAGTTAGTTAACAAAATAAAGTTGCCTTCTTTTCGACTACAGTCGAGGAATTTTAAAATAATCTAGTAGAAATGTTTTTTTCCTACATTTCTATACCAAGGAGAAAACAGACTTCAAGGTTTTCAAAAAAAAAATGTATTTTTCTTTTTTATTAATATTGTTTTCTGAGATTAACCTATTATTCAAGAAATAACTTGAAGAGATAATAAATACTGAACTGTTGGAGTATGAAAGGAAGAACTAGCAGTAGGTGGGAGGATAGCATTTAATTCTATCACTTCTGGTATAGACAAGGATGTTTCTGTTACTGCTGACCTATCAATATTGGTATAGACAAGGATGTTTCTGTTATTGCTGACCAATTGTCAAGAATGTAGGCAATGAATTGTATGTAGGCCAGCTGAGCTTATGAATAGATCTTATCCAGTTTAAAGCTGCTCTAATAATCCGAGGAACATTTGAAGTTGGCTATATATCAAAATTATAATTATTTTGCTCTTCATAGAAAAAAAAAATTATATTTTTAGTCTCTTCATAGAGTGTTTTTATAATATTTTTTTCTCAAAGAGTTAAGATGAAATAAAAACACTGATGATAATAAATATCTCATTGCTATGAGTACAAAAAAGGTGAAATGATTTCAGTTAATACAATTAGATTAGAACAACTGCAAATTATTACAGTATAGTTTATCATTTCCAAAAAGATATGATTTTGATAGAATATGTTCACATCCTTAGCTAACGAATATGAAAACCACTACTTTTCAGGAGAGCAACAATTTTTTGTATTCTACTGTTTATAAGAGGCGACCTTCGATTCACTCGTCAATTTATTTATTTATTCGATTCACACCTTCAATTTATTTTCTGTTGGTGAATGCAACACAAACAGAAAATATTAAAATAATGGAAAGCAATTCTTATACTAGGAAATACTATGCTTTTTTTGCTCTGCTGAAAAGTAGTGATTTTTTTTTCGTTTATTTTAGCAAGGTAATGACAATATATCTAAAAAAAAAAAATTATTTATTTGACTTTCTTTTTTACTGCAATGGGTATATTGATTCCAAAAAACTTTATATTTGTCCTCCATTTTCATAAATTACTGAGATATGGGTGTACACCTTTAATCGGCCGCCATTTTGAAACTAATTGGGGTGACACAACTCCTAAGACCAGTGATGAGTTGAAATAGGATAACAAAAAAAAGAATTTACACCTCGTCTTATCATCAGTTTATTAGGGACTTGATCAATTTATGTTTGATAATTACTTGGGGATACTCTTGCCCAACCAGGCGTCCCTACTAAATTTGTTTATAGAGAAGGAAATTTATCGATCCCCACCTTCCCATTCTCCTCCCTTATTTTATACTTTTCTTATTCCGGAGAACCTTACTTTTATTTCAAAATACTATTTAAAAAAATGAAATTATAAACGATATTGCAGACTCGGAAAATCTAGAAGGAATTTACCTTGATTCGGGTGGCCTTGACTGGGCAATGAGATATTGCGCCGCTGATAGGATAGTAACTTCTAAAATAATTAAGATATAAAAAAATAATTAAATAACAATATTTTATTTATATAAGTATCTACAACTAAAGTATATATTCATATTTATAAATTACGACTAAAAATAGGAAATATATATTTACGACAATTGTTAGGGAAGGTGATATATAGGTAATGTATAAACAGGCAGGATTTGAATTATCCTTACTTAGAGCAGAGATTAGCAAAACTTTTAATGCAAATTAATAATTGATTCTTTCTAATTTCAAATCAGAGGAGCTTTAGTTAAAATAGAAGTCTCTGGCATTCCATAAATGGTCACTATTCCTCGCTTTACAGGTTCATAATTTATTGTTACAAGAAAATGGAACCTAACCGTTAGAATGAATTTACTCCTTTCATCACAAGAAAATATTAAAGTTAATTGTCTAATTTTTTGATAATTTTTCATTTCGCTAATGTAATAAATATGAATTTGATTGCTTTATATATATTACAAAGTTGAAACTTTAAAAAAATATAAAATCAATTTAAATATGCATTTGAATTTAATAAACGGCAATGTCGGAAACATCGACTTTTTATATTATCGATGTGAGGTAAATCGAATATCTATTTTTAGTGCCCGTTTATTACGTTACGAATCTTTTAAGATCAATTTGAATTATTGCTCTTTCTAAATTTCATTAATAATATAAGTTTATTAATAACATTGTAGGCCTATTATATGATGATATCTATGTAATTTCTATATATCTCTTCAGTTTTTTTCATAGCAATTTCTTCATACTTGTGACTCAATAAAAAGTAAAAAAGAAACTGCAAATTTTTAGTATTATAAAAAAAAAAATTAAGACTTTTGTGTTATGATTTCGAATCATTTTCCCTCTATCTTCAAAAATGGGTTAAATATGGGAGTTTGAAACGTTTAATTAGCCGCCATTTTGAAACGAAATGGCGGATGGTAATGTCGACTTCCAAGGATCATCCCGGAGTGACCTGTGACTTTGGAATCAAATCTATAAAAAATCCTTTAATTTCGGTTAAAAAGCCGCGGACGGAGACGGACGGTTTTTTTTTTTATTTCATTTGATTTTTTGGATGCTACGTAGTTTAAAACGTAAAACCTCAAATTTTTTGTGGAGTTACTATAATGTTTTTTAATCCTTGGGCGATTACAAAGGTTCATTATCGAAAATAATAAACTGAAATTTTTTGTGGTGGACTTGCACGGGTTGGTCAACACTTTTTCTCATCAGAAAAAGGTCAACAGTTCTCCCCTTCCCGACCAACTTCTTCAAATTGTATTTACGGTAAATTATGACCCACACCAATAGATTTGTTAGAAAATTTTTAATAACATATGCATAGAATGAAGTATGAATACACAACTGTTATCGCCAAGTATAGTCTGTTCCGGCTTCGTTGTATTCCAAATGGTAATTTTACTTAGTTATTCTTCAAATCTGTCCTGATTCTCTTCAAATGTAATTCGTTGTTTGTGCTGATAAAAGTTTATAAAACTTAAAATTTTGGCACCGTTTTACAAAATATATGTATTTTTAGCGCATCTTTGTAGTCGATATTTTTACTTTCCTTCGAAGAATATTTTATTTTTTAGTTAGATTTCATATATATCTTAAATTTTGTCAAAATAAGGAAATTACTATAATAAATAAAACAATATTATTGACCTTCTTCATTCTGTTACATAACTAAAAAATTTTGAGTTATGGTGGGAAGAAAAATATCTATTGTACAGGTTGACATCCGCATGATGGTATAGAAGGATCAATCCCTATTGTATAGGGTTGTGGGATTAATATTTTGTGAATTTTAATGGTCCACAGGATTCGAAAATATGTAGAATGTGTATGTATGAAGAATGTATAGGTATATAACTTTCATTACTAAATGAAAAAAATCCTTATTCAAATATTTTCTGTAAATCAAAACTTAAGTGAGAATATTCATATAGAAAATACTGAATATGATAACAAATAAAAACAACCAATATTTGTATAAATGACAACGTAATAAGCATCCACTTTTTACGATTTTCTTTATATTGCTGTTGCCCCTGTTTTTAAATTTAAGTGAGACTTACTCCATGTCATCTACCATTTCCATAAATAATAATAATAAAAAAATAAAAAACATGTTGCATTGAGAATTTCCTTATTTTTTAAAAATTTATTATAAATTTAATGTTGCTCCTCTAACCACATTTCATTATTTATGTATTTCGAATATTTTTTTTCGAAGTTTCTAATTTCAGTCTTAATAGTTTCTGATATCGCACTCATGGTTTTCGAGATGCTTTCATTAAAAATGAATAAAGCTTAAAAAAGTCAGCGGTATATGCTGATAGACTAGTAATAAATCTAACAAAATAGGTTCAGAGGTAGGTTTCCAAAACTGTCTTATTTATTCTGACATTACTCTGGTAGATATGCCCTCTTAAAATGGGCATGACTGGAGATATAGCCGAATCATACCAACTTTCCTCGCGGTCATCTGTATAGTCACGTGCATAGTTTTTATACAAAGGTGTAGTACAGTCAGTTTGGTTTACATTGGCTATTTCATTCTCGTGAGCATAGTTTAAACGGTCAGAGTCGAAGTCGATATAATTTGGATCAAGAAGTTATACACTCTTCTCAGATTTCACCCCACCAAATGATGTTCTAAGCATTGAAGAGTTTGAAACTTTGCTTTGCCATATTACATACGATAGAAAATCCTTTCACGTTCCGCTGAATATAATCGGCTGCAGTACAGGATCTAGGATTTAACTTATTTTTTTTTTAATTTGTTCTGTGACGTGACTTTTTTTTTTTTGGAGGGAGCTAACACCGGAGGTTTGGGGATAGAGATATCTCATAGCAACATTTTTATACCTCATTGTACAATTAAATTATCGGCCTGCATTAAAAAAACTATTTTTGTTATGCGTCATGATTTAAAAAGAGAACATAATGTAATTGTTTAATTGTTTGGCTCGGATCAATCATAGAAGAAAAAAATGGACTCATTTAAAAAAAAAAAAAAAATCGGGGAGGTGCTTCATCCTGAAAGCCCCCCTTGAATCCGAGATTACAAGTGCGTTCTGATCTCGATACTAGGAATCAGTGGAAATATGACTCACTATTTTCATCTTAAAATCAGATAATTCAGTTGTTTTTGTGCGGGGGTGATCTCACTGACCCATCGCGTGCATTCTTGGAGATTAACGTAAGCGTGTTTATGCTTCAATAAACCCTTGCAATATTGGATTCATTGCCTTCAATATTTTTTTGTAATACAGAAAATACCGAAATCTCAAAACGTTTTGACGAAAATGATCCGTACCTATAGTATCATTCTGCAATAGAAAATAAGATTTCCACACTGACCACCATGTTGAATTATCCAATTATGTGGAATATATTAAGAAAAAAATTTATTAACTACAAAATTAATAGTAGGAAATGCATCAATAGAAAGATCACAACAGCTAAATGAGCTTGTATAGTGGATTCTCGCTTATCCGAACCTTCCAATAATCCGATCGGCACTTTAAATGACAAATTGCATTTGATTTTGAAGTATACATACAATAAAACCTTATGTTTATACATTACAAGCACATTATGTTTTATTGGGCTTAAAAAATCTAGTTAGATAAATAAATAAAAATATATATACAAAATAAATAAGAATCCCATTTAATATAATGAACAATCATAATAATATTATTGATCAAAAGTATTACATATTGTAAGTGATGGTATGAATTATAAGCTAAAGGATTAAGTATGTGATATCCAAACCAGTAATGTTTCTATGCACCTGGGCAATGGCAACATTAACAGTATGTAGCGTGTATTATTCATCTTAACTTTTATGTATGTGATGCACTAACACACCCCCTCTGCCCGCATGCTACTTCCTTATTCTATTGTAGTTTACTTAGTGGGCGAACCGAAGGCTGGTGGATTGTTTGCATTGTATACTGTACCCTAAGCAATCTGTAAATAAAAATATTTATAATTTTCTAAACTACAGGATGGTGCTAGAGGGGAAGAGCGGTGGGAGCCATAACGACTACGGTAGCATCGGCGGGGCCGGGCCAGTAGAGAGCAGCACCAGCGCGGCCATGACACACAGCGACCTCTACCAGCGGCAGCCCTTACTAGCCGCCAACGGAGTTTGTCCCCAGGCCACCACCAACTTCTACAGGTCAGAAATTATATAAATATATAATAAATAATAAATTCACATACATGTATTGTTATTATATAAATGTAGTAATGATAACATTACTGATTTATCGCAGCATTAAAAAAAAAATATGGTACTGGTCCAGTACAGTGCCCATAGCAACCTACAGTAGTGGCGGATCCACAAAGGGGAAACTTCCCCTCTCAAAATAACCTATGGAAAAAAATAATAAAATAAAATACAGCTAATTTAAAATATACCTACTACTCTGCCGTGACAAGCGAAAAGTTTCTATTAATTTCTTTAAATCCATCTTTGTATTGTATCCGAATCTCTCTAAAACTACACTTTAGTATGACATTAGAATGCCCGAAATCCAATGGTTAGATCCTAATAATTGGTTTTTAGTCTTTCTAATGTCCATGAAAAGATTTAGTTTTTACAACAATTCGGGTAACATACAAAAATGTATTTAAAAAATGATTTGGAGTTAGAGCCTTTTAGCATAAGACGGCTGTAGTACCAATGTTCGTGAGTAGCTGTGATTAATTATCATTCATTAGGCAGGAGTGAAATTAACCTTGGCTCACCTTGTGAGAAATTGACCGTCGAAATTTTCAAATGTAAGTATATAATTCGAGCCCTTGAAATGACAAGGTTCCCACTAAAACATCACTTTGTCGTTCCCATGGTAAACTTACGAATGTGAAAATCATTACTTTTCAGGAGAGCAATAAAAATGTTACATTTTTGTGTTTCAGGGCCGATTTTGATTATTTAAATTATTTTTGCAGTTGTTGTATTTTTTATCTCATAGTTTCGTGTGTATTTGTTACTTTAGCATAGAAGTTCCAGAAGTTTTTCGTAAAAAATGGAACTTCGATTTCAACACTTTCCAATACCGTAGACAGATTCGTAAATTTACAAAAGGCTGTTTCAACCGAAATACTATCGAAAAAAAAATCTTTTCTCTTTCGTCAGTTTAAGATGGGGCCAACGATATGTTTCGAGTAAATTGATGTCAAATTTTTATTAACTCATTATTCTGTTATCTCTCCAGCTAGAGAAGTGTTGTTTTTATATGGTACTAGTCGATGCAAGTTATTATAAACCATAAAGAACATTTACCCTTCCCCCTATCTCATTCTTTGTAAAACTGCTGCTCCAAACAGCCTTTGAAAACTACAAACAATTGATATCTGTAGCTCATATCTGATTGGTACCTGCTACACGGTTATTTCTCCACATATCTCAGCACGAGTGCGTTCTACTTGTTGCAGAAGTCAGATAGAATCTTGTCACACTAACAAATCATTTTCTTCGATTTTGAAACTAATTTTTTTATTAATTTACATAAAATAAGAGTGTTAAGCTTCTATCGTTTTATTATTTTTTAAGCCTCTTGAAAACTCAAAACTTATTTATAAGATCCAGTGGTTAAATCGCTGGACTCGTAAGATGGAATACTAATCAAGGTCAAATTAGTTTTAAATTTAAATCAAACTGTATAATTTGTCATTGAGTTATTAATTACTGAGATATCCTGCCAATCCTTCCTGACAGGATAAGACAACACAATCACTACATGCCATCTCTCCCATATTCGCTTGTAAATATGCACTGCAAGTTAAAAAATTAATTAGAAGTAATACATCGCAGGAAGAATTTAAAAAAAGTACCTCTGGATCTTTCCCTGACATAGAGATTTTATCTTGTCTCGCCAGAGGGGCTATCACTACACTTAAAAGATATAATCCTATTGTTAAGAAACCAAATAGTTTCAAAACATATATGAGAATATATATTGGTGGTTTTAGATAAACCTCAACTTTCGAATATCAAACAGTCCTCATAGGATCGAATTTATAGTTTTGACACTTCTAGGCCCAAGAATTTTTGTCGCCCCATCTTCATATCATCGAAGGGGCTAGGCGATAGTTCCGGCAATTTTTCTCAATAAAATCATCTTTTTGGTGATAATTTTGATTTCATCGAATAATGATATCCAGTTATGAAGGAATCACTCCAGAGTAATAATAATAGACTTTTTTTTAACTCATTTTAACTTATTTTCGTTGTTATTTAAACAAATATATATTTTTAGCATCCCTTCCTCTCAAAATCGCGCTATCCCCTTCTATTACACGAGACAAAGACATTTCGCTGCGCTTCTCTGCTTCTCGATGTGCGCCCGGCCTTAATGTCATGTTTGTTTTCATTTAATATTAGAATTCGTAAATTTATTTTAAATATTTTGTTTTTCATAATTTACCTTTTGAAGGTACTAAGAGGAGGGCGTTAGTAATAACTTGGTGTCGCTTGAGGTCGCCTTCTGTCTGCCATATTTTTGTGGGCTGGGAATAGTCGGTGGAGTCCGAGCAGAAAGATTTAAGGTATCATTAGTGGACAGTATCAGACAATAGCTATCAGATGACCACTATTATAGCTATTGCTACATCCTGCCCGCCGTTTCATAATAAAGTATAAGTATATATAAGAATAGCACTGTAAAATGTTAAAATACGATAGCATTTAAAATTATTTTATTAAAAATAGTATATTAAAAAAAAAAAAATGGAATACAATTATTATTATCTAAAGATGATAAGTAACCTGTATCCTATAAAAATAAATCATTACACTAATATTTTTACCACTTATACTCGTACTTTTGTACTGTATTATGAAATAAGGCCCTGGTGGGTAATTTCATCCTTTTTCTCCTGATCTGTGTATATTTTTTACCTAAATGTTTTAGAACAGTACTTTGTCAAGTGTCTACTAAGTTTGTTAATATTCTGGTTCTTCTCTGGTGACACGGGAAATACTTAATTTCTTTAAATATTCTTTTCAAAATCGCAACACTCGTTCAGAAGTGATGTTTGAAAAATTGAATTAAATCCAACAGCTATATTTTATTAAATGATAGCGATTGTTATTGGAGCTCGTTGTTAATTGTTAATAATGTTTGTTTAAATACTTTGATGTTATGAAAATAATTTTAAGAAATTCAATTCGTTTTGGTTTATTATTTTCAATGACGAACGTTTTGCAAAAATTGTCCAAGAAAAAAAAAAACATTAACCCTTCCTCAAAATTTCAGTTTTTTTTTACATTTCAAGATACTGTAGAATCCAAAATTCGAAAGAAAAAAAAATTCGTCCGTCCGAAAAAAATTTGTTCGTGACTAGTGTGCTTATTTTTTTAGATTTGGCACCAAAATTTGTGATCACCCTAAGATGATCCTCGGAACTCGACATTACCATTCACCATTTGATTTCAAAATGGCGGCCGATAATTAGTTTCATACGTCCATCTCGGCCATTAATGAAAATAGAGGAAAAATATAAAGCTTTTCTTTTACTATCTATTTCTTTATTTTTTTTTTTTTTTTTCAAGGAAATCCGAGAAGTTGGTTTTCATAGTAAGTAGACCTGAGACCTCCTGAGTAATTAACTTTTGTTCTGTTTATTTTTTATTTTACATAATTTTATACATCAAATCATATAAATTTATTTATTTTTTCTTGAAAACGGGGAGAAACAATACGAGTACGTCAGATTCATCAAATGCGCTTCACCGTAGTTGCGAATTTCGTTTTAGCCAATAAAGTTATTTATATTATTATTTATTTAAAGTTATTTATATATTTTGTTTCTGACCAAAGGATTACATACATTGGTTTTTGATATAATCCCTCGGTTGCTATAAATAAATAAATTATTTTTAAACTGGCAGTCATATAACGTTTTTAGTCTCTATTAAACTCTTACGAAAAGGAACTAAAAATAGTCTGATGATTCTTAAAAAAATAGCTTAAATGTTCGATTTTTTTTCAAGAAACCACACTTTGGTAGTAAAATACTTGGTTGCGATTAAACCGGTTTTGATATTTTAAAAATTATTGATGTTCCTTTGTTGTTATTTTCAATATTTTTACCATTCTGGCTAAAATGCCGGTTAGTCCTTAGCAACAAGCCTCTTTTATATAAATACATTGGTCCATAAAGGTTTGCAATTGGAATTGCGTCGCATTGGGCTAATGCGAGTATGGGAATGGCTTAAGACGTTCTTAACTTTACATTTACAGTTATCATGAATTCCATTGCCTTTTTTATATTATTTATTAGGGCAAATAATATGCCCTGCTAAAATTTTGTCTTTGTCTACGATTTATAGAGCCTCAAAAAAATCGTCATCATTGCCACGATCTCAGATTACTATGCATCATAAAAAATACTGATTGAATAAAAATATTTCAATGCACAAATAAGTAACAGAAATTCACAATGTATTGAGCTAAGATAATTATAAATGAAGGATTTTCTTGGCTATAGACATATGGTATACATTTTAGAATTTAAAAAGTTAGTTTTCTTTGATTTCTGCTTTTATTGGCTATCTCAAATAAAATTTCACAGTTTAAAAAAACCTTTTTTTTTTTTTAATGTTTTAATTAACTTAATGCCTGGACTATTCCTTCTCACAATCTAATATTATCTTAACATGGTCAATCATTAATGTTAATCCTTATATAGACTAAACTGATAAATAGCCATAAAAAAAAGTTTATCCTTATTACTGTTATAACTTTTTTTTTTTTGTAGGCAATGTAATTCAAGAGCTCACTGAAAAAACAATTCTCGAGAGGGTGGAAGGAGGGAAAAATTGTAATATTGCTAAAAAGTCCCTCAATTAAAGGATTTTTTTCTACATTTTGTTTTAGTGTTGAATAAAATAGAACAGATGGATTAAAAAAAAAAAAAATTGAATTTATGATCAGATTAATTGAATAATATGTTAAGGTGTGCAATACCTTTTAAAAATATGATTAATTAAAAAATATTTATGTTAAATATGATTGAAAAAGAAACTAATTTATTAATAGATGATTCCAAAATAGTGTCAATTGATGCAGTGCCATTATTTTTTAATGAGAATAGTAAATTGTTAATGGTAGCATTCATTATACGATCTCTAAACTATCTACCTAACCCAGTTGTTTTCATAAGTAAAAAAAGAGTTCTATTTGAATGTTTATAATTCTTTGGTGTTGGTTAGGGGGAGGGTAGAAAGAACAAAGTGGCAATTATAACCAAACTTGTTGAAATACTTACGTGAAGCCTTCATTAGTAAAATAACAACGGAAGGAGTGAGTGCCACTCAATGAAATGATATTTTTCATCTAAGAATTAGAGCTCCTCTGGGATTTTTTATTTTTGTACCAACTGCATTTATTGTTTGAAGATGTTACACCTTGAGAAAGAAAAGGATTCAGGGTAAGTGGATCTATTGGTGGGAATGTTACTGAATCATTTTGAGCGGTTTATTTTTAATCATTGAATTGTATTTCAATCTATCTCAAGTTCAATAATTAAGAATAGATCAACTTTCGCGTATGCATCATTTTCAGTATAGAATCTGGACATAAAAGTGCCATTTTATATGAAATTGACCCATATATCAAAACGCTCAATTACTAATGTATGATGGATTGTACGAGTTAAAAAATGATACTTTTTAATGATTAATAATAAATTTTTTTACGACTCAAAATGATCTATTTTCATCTCTACTACTTGCTGCACTTTCCCTGAGTCTCATTGTAAAAAAAGGTGGCATCTTAGAAACTTCCAACATCATATCTAATAAATGAATGCCTCAATCTACATACTATCTAATCAGTTGGATTCAGTACAAAACACTGATTGACTTATTTCATAAATGTTACCTTTTCCACTCCTCCGTCTCCTCATGACTGCGTTCAACCTCTTTATATTTAAAGGACTTTAAATTTTGAAGTGTACTGCCTATAGGAACTTATAATCTCTATTTCATTTGGCAATTTTTACTAATTCAAACAATGACATAATCTTGTCACTATGTGAACCTCTAAAATAAATATTAAAACAGGCAGTTTAATTTATCAGTGAGTGAGCTTGGTGGTGGAAAACAAATATGTAGTGGTTTTAAAATAAAATAATTAATTAATTATTAAATTATTTGTAAGTTTTGTTTGAATTTTTTACCTTTCCTTACCATTTTAATTTAAAATGATTTTTCAATTAAATATTTAATAAAATGATTTTGTTATGCTTTAGAGATGATGATGAAGAGAAAGATGATGATGACCTCAAAAGGATCGAGATTGTCAATGCCAACGGTGCTATTAGAATTGAAATGCCTGGACCTCATCGTGAGGAGCCCAGGTACCCCAAAGAGAAATGGAAAACATTTGTTGGTAAGGCAGAAGTCACTTCTAACAACATAGGAATGTTATAATTTATTAAATTTCAATCAAAGATATCTAATTTATATACCCAAGTTTATTTACAAAGCATTACTTATTTCTTGGAATAACTGGTATCATTCCATATCAGATGTTCTTAAACTGTGGGTTTCCAAAAAATTTCATATTTTATTTTTGTCCATCTACTATTAAAGCTTATTTTGTGCTATGAAATGAGGAATTTTCTGTCAAAAGTCAATATATCCACTTTTGGAAAATTTTCACAAAAAAATTGGTTTAGGGTTATCTTATGGAGATAAGGCAATTTTTTATTGAAAATGTTGATATAAAATACCTATTGGACAGGGGAAAATTTAAGATTTGAAATAAACTGAAATTTTTTTATCTATTGAATGTTAATTCGTCAAAAGAATCTTTGTTTTTGAGAAATGGATATATTGACTTTTGATAAAAAGCTCCTAAATTTTATTTTAGAAGCTAACCATAATATATTTTAGCGTAGTTTTCTGCAAATAATGTAATAGTTTTTACATGTTTGTTTTAACCTGTTTAGTTTCTTATAATAATAGTAAAGTATATTGCGCATCCAGAATGAAAGAGGCACAACTCATAATTTCTAGCATCAGCAGTTTTAATAGTTGGATCCTATCATCCCAAAGAACAGCCAGTCCTCAAGTATAAGCCCAAAAAACACAATAGATGATCTACTAACAGCATATGTTAGAGAAAACACTCTTGGTGTTTCTACGTAGAACTTAAGCTTGTGTCTAATTATCATTTTAACAAAAATATATTTTTTGAGTTGTGCCCCTATTATTCTGGATGCGTGATATATACATATTCATAATCATAGGGTACTACTTTGGGTATGTTTTGCCAATGTTCAGTAATTATTTTTTACTTATGTTCACTCAAACATTCATGCAGATTCCAATTTCCGAACTCTCATCATCACAAAATAACAAGTTCTTTAAATGCTGAAGATGTAATAAACGCAAATAGAAAAAAAAGAAAAAAGTTCTTTCCATCATCTAATAAATTAATATGTGAAATTTCTTTGGAGTGCTGCTCCAGCATTTCAATTTGAAAAAATTTCAACGTCCTGGAATACTTTTTAATTCTCTAAAATTATAAATTTTACAAAATTAACTGTGAACTTAATGTGATTCTTCCGATTATTAATTTATATTTATAATTATTTTCATTCTTTGATGGTGGTGCAAAGTGGCTTGTTTATGATTTCTTGGCATAATTATTAATAATTATATCTTTTTTTTCAGCCTTCCTGTTTCTGGTCTTTAATTTCATATTGACAACAACATCATTAGCGATGGTCCACGAGCGAGTGCCAGATAAAGATAAATATCCTCCTCTTCCTGATGCAGTGCTGGACAATGTCACAACGATGCCATGGGCGTTGGATGTATCGGAGGTCATTATTATGATATCGACCAATCTTACGTTCCTAGTCATTGTGTTTCATAGACACAGGTATCTTGATTTTATATTATATTATATTGTAATACAAATCTAGAATGATTGAAGAAATAAAATGCATAGATATGATAGTCATTATATTTTCATTAAGTGCATGAGATAGAGTCAACATTATCCTTTCAATTGAGGTTAATCCTTAAGCAGAGATATCATTGTATTAGAAATGTACCTGACTTTTAATATTATTCATAATAGTTCTTTTATATTTTTCCAAAATTACGTTTATACAAATGTTTGATAAATTAATGAAATGATTAGAAACTAAAACAAAACTTTAATATTTAGTGCTAGACTAGAATATGAATGTTTTATTTTCCAGCTTATGTGCATATTTAAATTTATTTTTTAATCTGAGTTCACATTTTCTTGAATGTTAGATTATATTTGAGCCTTTAACTAATTTTGCCAAGTAGGGTTGTGTAGTGAGTTGTGTGAACATACAGGTTGAGATCATGCCATTTGTGATTGTTTGGTTATTGCTAAATAAAAAAAAATAATAAAAAGTATATTTGGTGAGAGTGTGGTTGACCGTGGAAAATGTTTGCAAGGAGAATCTTGGTTGGGGGCGCGGTCAATAAATAAACACACAAATAAGAAAAAACATCATAATGTGTGCCGACGTTTCGGCCTAAGTTTTAGGCTGTCATCAGGGCTAAGAAAAAACAAGATAATAAAAAGATGTAACTACACTGGTAATACAAGTAATAATAATAAAAAAAGTTTACAAACAGTAAGAACAAAAAATAAAGTATAAAGTAAAATATGTTAATCATATCATAATGTGAATAATAAGAAATAAAGAAAAATATTTTAATAAATAATAAAGAAAAAAAAGGGAATATTTAAAATATTGTGAAAATATAGAATTATATGAAAAATATAGTAAAATATATGAAAAATACTAATCTGTGACTAAGGACTTGTAAAGTAATTTACACTTACTTAAAAAAAACAAAGTAAAATAAAGTTGAAAGATATAAAGTTATGCAAGCTGAAAGATAGAGTAATATAATGATAGGTAATTATCGTATGTGGGGAAGAAAAATAAAACAATAAGGATACCGAAACAGTTAACAGGATGGAGAGGAAGGAGAAACTACTTAATAACAAGAAAAAGCATACCTGAGTAGGGTATAGTCAAGTACCTACTGAATGCATCAGAATATAACCGTTAAAAACTAAACAAAACAATGTTGCCAACGTCGAAATGTTGTCACTCATTATAATAATTTTTTTCTTATTTGTGTCTTTATTTATTGACCGCACCCCCAACAAAAAGTATATTTATAGTTTAATTTAACATTTCTAATGTTGCTACAATGAACTTTGGTTTGTTTCAGGTTTATAGTATTTAGGCGAGTATTCCTCATAGTTGGTGTACTGTATATGATGCGATCTGTGACAATGTATGTTACTGTCCTTCCCATGTCGAGCACAACGTATTATTGCTCTCCAAAGGCGAATAGCACCAGTGTCATTCTCATATCGAAGAGGGTCTTCCAGCTCATATCTGGCTTCGGTCTCTCCATCAACGGAAAACACACATACTGTGGCGACTTTATCTACAGTGGCCATACAGTTATCTTAATAATGTGTTCGCTTATTATCAATGAATGTAAGTATTAGAATCTAACTTAAAATTGTTCTGTTTTGAGATATGAACAATTAATACGATAGGAGCAATATGAAAAATATGAACTTGTATAATATTAATTTGATGTCATATACTTATAAACAATTTATAAAAATGTATATTATATAATACATAGGTACTATTTTATATTTATAATTGTTATGACAAATTGTTGGCTTATTTAAATATAGCAAAAATGTAATAAATCTAACAATGCATGTGATCTTAAATTATTTATGGTCATAATTAAAATATATGAATTGTGGAATTACAAAACGTCTTTTGTCCATTTACATAATCTTTGGATAATAGCAAATATGTTGCTGTGTATTCATATAAAATGTATTCTTCGATGTTTTAAACGAGAAATTTTCACTTTTAATCACAGAGAGCCTCAAGTAAGTAAAAAAAAGTATTATAGATTTTGAAAAAAATTGAGAAGAGACATTTTGAAATTCCATTACTCTTATATATAAATTAAAAATTGCATAAATTTTCACAAAGATGGAGAGAGAGAGGGAATTTACTGTGAACGGAGTCCAGTTTGGATAAAAAATGCAATCAGTCCAAACAATATGATAAAGGTCCCAGGTGTGATGAGTTCACACCAGGTAAAAGTTATACTGACTACTAAGTGTGTTGGTTTTCAATTAATTGGGAATAATTAAATATTATAAATGAACCATTGTGATGTGAGAATTCCTCTGACAACTATAAATTTTTGGATTTTAACAATGTTTAAAAACGATGCCATTATGAGCAATTTATCATTATTCACGATTTCCATCAATTTAGACTAAACAAAATAATTGCTAATAATGATTTTTTTATTCTTCTTTTTATGAAATTTTTGTCAGTGGCTATCTTTTGTGGATTAAGACTTATGGTTTAGCATCAAGTTGTAAATATGCCCATTTATTTGCGATTTTCAGATTCTCCAAAAAGATGTATTTTACTCCATTGGGGCTCATGGACAGCTTCTTTAACAGGTGTCCTCCTTGTACTGCTTTCAAGAGGTCATTACACTGTTGATGTACTCATTGCTTATTATGTCACTACTCGTCTCTTCTGGATATATCATACGTTAGCAAACCACAAATATCTGAAGGTAATATAGCGTTAAGTTTAAATAAATATAGCAATAATAGTTGAACTTGACTCTATAATAGTTGCATAAAGAAAGGGTCCAAGTCCATTGATATCAATAAAAATAAATAATAATGTTTAATAATAGTAAGTTTTAATTTCTTTTATTATCTCTTGTTTGTACACTCTGTTTATAAAACATTTTCCATTTCTCAAAAAATATGAAGGGTGCTCTTTCTGTTAGAATACTAACTGTATGGTCTGTATCTGATATGAGTTAGAAAAAAAGAGTTGTTCTTTTGAATCCTATTTAGACTCGAATCTTTTCTTGTTCTTATATGAAATGATATTCTAATGGTCATTCTGAAAAACAATGTTATTTACCCTGGTTGTTGTAAACCTACGTTATTTTACCCTGTCTCATTTATTCATATTGATTTTTTTTTTAAATCCGAGAAGAAAAAAGACTTACTGAAAAAGTTGCGGTATGGGCGTATGGGGGTAAGCCATTCTTAATTCATGGCAACCTTGATTGGGTATGCACTTACTCATTCAAGTTCTGATCAGTTTTCTCTTAATGCTGATTGAACCCCCATTCTCGACATAATGACTTTGGAATGAATCATCTTGGACATCTATACTGAAACCATGTCTTCGGATCAAGGTTTCTTAACCTTTGTGATGGTCATAAATATTTATAGTTGTGTTTGTTTCTATTTATATTTCATTATGAATTTATTTATATATTTCAGTAAGTATTATATTTAAGGTGATTCAAGTTAACTGATTTTTAAAAAATAATTTTACTTTTTATTTTATAGCAAGCATCTAGTCGTAATGCGCTCTCAAGATTATGGTGGTTCAAAGCGTTTTGCTACTTTGAAGGGAACGTGGAGGGTCCTGTGCCACGGCAGTACAATTGGCCCCTGCCTTGGCCGAGAAGGCTCCTCGCAAAGCATCCAAACAGGGACAGTTAGTAGTCTCAGCAGTTCACAGATAAAATTTGTTTTGTAATCTTCTGTCAATATGATGCCACCTTGTCTGAGTATATTTTTCAAAAAATGTTTGTTCTCAGTATTTGAAATCAAATTCGGAACAATTCAGAATTTGAAATTAATGAAATGCTCCTCTAACTTCCAAATTTAGTTTAATTTTCTTAAAATTAACGAATGAACTAAATTTGGTATATGTTACCGCTAAATCCTGTAATTAGATATTGTATATGTGTGTGTGTATATATATATATATATATATATATATATATATATATATATATATATATATATATATATATAAAAAATTATGATATTTTTTAAATTACTGTCTAAATTTCTCTCTAAACTATATTTGGAATGGAATAATGAAATAGTGCCGCTAATGAGGTAGTGATCTAGTTAGATGGAAGTTAGTCACAATTTGGCTGTGATTTAATGGCATTTACACCTGTACATATTATTGTTGTTCTTTTCTGTTAAACTCTGTTTCTTATTTTAAAGCATTTTCCATACCAACTTTTTATTATTTTAAGTAATTAAAATTTAATGTTTGTTTCTCTTGCTATTCTCAGTTTTTAAAAATAATTATTTGCGTTTATTATTTCAATGCCTTTTAATAATAGATTTAATAGATTATCGTTAGAACATAAAGTTTTTTTCAATATCAACAATTTTAGAATGGTGTAATTATGTATGTGCATGGAAAAGTGATATCAGATTTTAATTTAGCAGAGTGATGTTTTTATTATTTTTTTTACTATGTATATATATATATATATATATATATATATATATATATATATATATATATATATATATGTATATATATATATATATATATATATATATATATATATATATATATATATATATATATATATATATATCTTTTGTACCTATTGTAAACTAATTCAATTTTAGCGGTAACATGTAATATATTTCATAATGGTGAAGTAATTTTTTTATATTTTCCAAATAGACATTTTTGTTTTTTTGTAAATATTATTTTGTTCCTTGTAACATTTACATCTTATACATTTAAAGAAAAGAGAATTATAGAGTGTTAAATGGCAGTACAGCTATCGGCCTCGCTTAAAGACGAGCTTAGATTTTACTGCTTAGGTTTTACTTAAGATTTTTTTAAAAATAAAACATTTATAAAAAGCTGTGTTAAGATGAGCTCTTTTTTTTATAATATTACTTTCTTCCCCTGTCTCAATTTTATAGATTTTTTTTTTTTAATGTACACTATTATTTTCTTTATCTTTTTCAGATTTTTATTTTTTTTAATGTCCATTATCATTTTCATTTTTATAACTCTTTAAAATAATATTCCATTAAATGTAAATGTATAGAATGTACAAAAGATGAAGTGGAATATATGGAACTCTCTGTGATGCCCTTTATATATATACATATATATAAATCTAGTTATAAGGTAGTAAATTTTTAATTAAAGAAGAGAAACACTTCATGCCTTCCTTGTCAAAAATTATGTAGGTACTAGATATTTATTTATTTCGGGCAGAATATTTTGTTTGATTTTGATACTGAATGGCCCATAATTTATATCAATTAATCTATAAAATTCTTGTATAATATGTATAAAGATGTTAGCCACCACACTTTGAAAAGTGATTTCGATACAAGGGTGATTTAACTCCTTGCATTTTTGAAATATTATTTTTTAATATTAAGGTTTGTTGATACTTTACTAAAATTAATTTAATGATACATTTGTACTATAGAATTTAAAATTTAGATTTAATCTGTTATTGATATTATATGTTATTACATTATTTTTACGGAGTTGTATTATTTGTTAATAGTTTTGTATTTTTTGTGTAAAAAAAAAAACAACAAAAAAATCCTTTGATTATTCCTATAATTTATTTAAAGTTTTGTTTTTATTAGGATTTTTTAAAAATAAAGATAAACCCGCAGCCTTAGCATTAGATTAGAAGAATGGTTTGTAAAGTAACGTTTTACCTTGAGACAGAAACTTTGCACTCATACCTTTCTACGCAATGCATAAAACTATATTCAGTTTTATTTCTCTAATACGTTATGTTGATCATCCTTTAATATTTTATTTATGAAGACAAAAATGTGCTAGTATTGCACTTTTAGGTAAAGTAAAGGCTTTAAAGTCGACATATAAACTGTTTTGATTTCAAGACAATCTCTGAACTGATTGCAAAAAAACCTTACCATGTTTTGTTTTAATCCTTGAAACATAAGCCCCACTTAGTAGATGTGTGTGCTTTAGTGATGAATGTAAAAATTGTAATTTAAAAAGTACTTTCTAATGAAAAATGTGCCTATATTTTTTTAATCAGTGAATCTCATATGTGACCTTTAGGTATTAATCTATAATTGTGTGCTTCAATATTTTCCCCGAAATAGATTTTTCGGTTTATTTATTGGAGCTAAAGTGTTGTAAATGCATAGCTAATTTTTTCATTTTTTTTTTTTTAATTATAAGGCTGAGTTGGAAATGTGAATAATGTAGGAAATATGTTTTGATAAATTTCAGATTATGTTACAATAAAGTATTTATTTTAAAATATAACATATATATTTTTATTTTAGTGATTCAGAAAAATCATTATCTGTAAATTATATTTATTTTAATATTTTTATTTTGTAAATTATATAGTTAAATGTAATTTTTTCTGATTTATTTTTCCATTTTATTATTGCGGTAGTTATTTTTTTTTTTTTCATTTAACCAAATTAGATATATATTTTCCAATATAGCTTATTAGAATTTTTAAAAAATTAATTATTTAAAAAGATACAGATATTTTTCTAAATTAGTTTTTGAATGGTTCTTCTTGTAATTAGATTGCAGACATGATTTATAAGATGTACGCAGATATGTTTACATATGTACCGGGCTCTTTCAAGATAAATAGCTGATTTTAAAAAATATTTCTTGTTTATGTTTCTGATCCTATTACATTCTTCTTTTTTTTTACTTTCATTAATTACACTTTTGATATGTATGATTCGTCCAATTAAGGTACATTATCATTGTGAGATTTAGCTGTAGTGCTTTTGTTTCACTGCAAACCTTAACAGAAAAATCACTGAACAAATGATATAAGAAATACAGTAAGTCTACACAAAAAGCTGTTAAGTTAATATTAGTTGCTTGTTCCTGTTTTGCCATATTATAGTTCAAAATAGAGGCTTTATTTATACTACATTTTTAGCAGCCCTCAATGTGGTGCTATATGAAAATATGTCTTGTTATATTTGTTTTAACTTTCTAGCCTTAGACTCATTGTACGTGAAAATTCTTGAGTCTTTATGTGGAGTATTTTTCATAATGTCAATAAACTTTTGAAATTAAGTTTGGAATTAGATTTAACTGAGGGCTACGATAACTTCAGCCTGAGAAAAGTATGCTCTATTGCAATGGTTCCCAAAAGTTGGTCTGCGGACCCAAGATGATTTGCAAGAGGAACTGGCTGGCAAAAATAAATTTTAAAATACATTTCTATTAAATTGTTATTTTTGATCATCTCAATTTGTTTAGTATAAC
This sequence comes from Rhaphigaster nebulosa, assembly GCA_948150685.1. Lineage (NCBI taxonomy): Eukaryota > Metazoa > Arthropoda > Insecta > Hemiptera > Pentatomidae > Rhaphigaster > Rhaphigaster nebulosa. The sequence goes on from OX411312.1 coordinate 73,589,018, forward strand.
CCATTACCTATTTAGATTAATAAAATGAAGTGCTTACAATATTAAATTTTTAAGCTCTGAATTTAGGCTTAAGTAAGCAATAAAGCTCAGAGGAACTTACCGTCTAATATTATTCTCTTGTTTCGCTAAACTTTTTTCTCTGCATTTTCTCGTTGAAATACTACATACATGAAAAGTTAAAGAGCTTTAAGACATTAGGCAAGTTTAATCAAAATTGTTGAAACCATTTACGAGAAAATTGTAAAAAAGTGTAAAATCGGTGATATAATTGCTACTTCTGGTTAGTCCGATGCGCTGTATCTTTGTCAATACTGGCCAGTTTTTGATGATCCTTTTTTTTTTTTTTAGATAATTTAATTACCTTTCATACAATTCTATACATTATTTACCATAAAATGCATACTTTTTCAGTTATGCGTAAATAAAATATTCTTTTCATCATAACTTTTTTCCATACATTTCCTCAGTGATGTACTCCCTAAATGAAAAGTTAAAAGGCTTTCAGGAGAAGACTTTCAGCAAGTTTTATCAAAATTGTTAGAGCTGTTTTCAAGAAAATTGTAAAATTGATGATATAAAGTGGCACATCTGGTCAATTGATTTTGAGGAAAAAGTTGCTGTAACATCACATGAATATACTTACCTTTAATACATAGTTTCAGTTTCGTATGACTTTTCGTTTTTGATATAGGCTGTTCACATACACACAGACCATTTTGCGAGACTTAGTTATTTGGACTCAGGGGATCTTAAAAAGTGTATTTCCGTTGAAAACTCAAATTCGAAAATTTTCACTATCGCAATACTTCCCCTTACTATGTATTTCATATATAAGAGGCAATGGAAAGCAATAAATAACTGCTGTTTCCCTGGATAATATTAATAATAAAAGTCATTATTATTATTATGAAATTGATCTTTTAACTCAGTATGTCTTAAAACTGAAAACACCTACTAATTCATTACCCACTACCATGATAAAGAAACTACCATTATTGAACTGATACAATTGTAGCTATACCGCAAAGCTGAACCATAAACATTTTCTACACATATGAAATCAGTCCTTAAATCTTCAACTTAAAATTTGAAAAAGAAAAAAATCTTGAAAACCGTATTATTATTGAAGATTTAATAAAATTAAAGAGAGAACTGTAATATTTGTTTGAGATTTCACAAAGGAAGTATAAAAAAAAAAGCTAATATTTTTTTTTTGTCTCTGAAATTTCTCTGTTATATTTATTAAAATATAACAAGTTAATATGATAAACTAGATAAGAATGAAATTAAACTGATTTATAAAGGAATTAACCATTTTAGTAGTTCAATGACTTATATAAGGCCACCTTCAGGTGATAACTACAATATAACTAGTTATCAGGAGTTGATTAGGAAGCAAGATTTCAGAATAATAGACACATATTTTTATTCAAAACACTTCTAAGTCTTAAATACTTTATTTTTATACTTAAGATAAAATTATATTATAATTAATACACTGTAATATGCATTATAATGTATAGTTACATACAACAATGTGTTGTATAGTTATAAAGTATTTAATCAATATAAGTTGAATATACAAATATTACAAAGTAAGTAATTACACATTGACTTTAAATAATATATTGCTTGAAATGGGTTTAAAATGTAATACTTGATAAATGCGAAGTTATATAATTTCATTAAACCTATCAATTCATTATATTGTAGTAATGAAATGTGTTGAGAATCCCATGTTGGATTCTGCCAATTAAAGGTTTGCACTTCTTAGATTTTCAGCATTATATTCTAATGTCTGAGGCTAAGGAGAAAATTAATAAATAAATAAGTTGATACAAATATAAATTATCGAAAAATTGTTAATACTGAATAATTAACTTACCTATTTGGGCATTCCGTCTATATTTAATCATAAAGAAGTACAATGAAAAATATTGTTAATAGAATTATGAAGTTGACAGTGCAGAACATTTTGCTGGAATAAAGGTAACTCAGTTGAAAGGAAACGGAAAAGATTCTTATCACTTGTATTATTGCAAGGTTAGATCGTCTAAAAGACAAACTAAACTAATTAAATTATCTTATTTCATAATGAAAATCGATCTGCCCAGTAAACTAGAGAGGGGATTTTAAAAAGACCACACTTGACCTTAACTTTATGTCTAGAATTAAATATGGTTAATTTTGTGGTTGTCGCTCGTATACTAAACAGCACACAATAAATTGTTTTAAAACAATTTCACCTTTGCTCACATCTAATAACAAGAGTATGAAAATGATCGATTTTAATAAAAAAACAAATATTTTAAATATATTTTTTAGTCATAAATAAAATATTTGGTTATTTTTAAGGAACTATTAACCTTGCTAGTACCATAACCGAATGGGCCTTTGATTAACTAATTAAACGAAATCAAATCTAATGTTGGGAAAAATAGCCTGCTATTTGAGGAAATAATATTATCTATTCAATCGTTCTGGTTTCTCTCTATCCCTCCCCTCAATTAGGAATTAAAAATGAAACGTAACGTGTAAAATTATGAGGAAAATAGCCATTATAAAATATGGTTTGTTAACTTTTTATCTAAAAATTAAGCCACCCCTACCAAAATGTTAGCCTTATGTGAGTAGCCATATTTAACTATGTAAATTCAATAAGATTATTTGCCTGATTGGTACGAATTGATCGTTACGAATAACAACTAGTCTACGTTGCTTGTCTCTTCTCTGTATGGTGGTAATTATTTTTTCTTACTGAAGTATTATCGCATTTAACTTCCTTTATTTATTTACTATAAACGAATTTCTTATAAAAAAACTTTTATCTAGATTTTACTGAATGATATTGCAGCAATGAAATATTCATTCATAAACTAATCTCAAGTTTAGAATGTTTTAAAAAAAAACATTTATGTATTAAGACAATATCATTTTCGGCTGTCTCTTCTTTGATTTTTCAAAAAGCTGCAATTTTTCACGTTTGTTTTTGTGTTTTTTTCATGAGTCCTACCGTAACTTTTTCCTCTGAATTATTTCAACTCAAATAAATTCTTAGGATCAAATTTCAAATTTAAAAACTTTTAAATCGTTATGATATGTGTTTTTTTTCATTTTCAAAAAAAAAAATATAATAATTAAAAGATAAAAAAAATATCTGCTGTGGACGACACACGACTTCCTTGTACGCCTATTAAACAATAAATCGGTGGCTCAAAAAGTGATCCACAATTTGGTTACTAGTTTCCGAGATTTCAGTATGTCAAAAACGACACACACACACAGACATACTCTTGTTTATGGAGGTCTCATTCCGTTATTATATATCGTTTTCTTTCAGTAGGTAACAAGCTCCTAAGAGATTTGTTCGTGTTCCCTGACAACATTAGAACTGCCTATGCCACTTGATAAAGCATTGGAAATCGACAGTTTTGACATTTTAAGCGCAAAAACCCACTCAACTTATATTTGATTCTCCTGCTGCAGACTTGTTCATCTCACAAATGGGAGGAAAACCAGTATTTTACAATCCATTTTAACACTTAAAACATTCAGATTTCGACGGAAATATCCATTTTGACCATCCCTGAATCCATTTTGACTAGTTTCGTCGTGGCGTCTGTACGTACGTACGTTCGTATCTCGCATAACTCAAAAACAGTTAGCCGTAGAAAGTTAAAATTTCGTATTTAGGCTTAATATATAATCTAGTTGTGAACCTCCCTTTTTAGTCACTGGATGGTTACCGGAAGTGGTACTTTATCTGAAGGTCATTACTGATTTTCGTCAAAAATTACATTAAAATACTTTGCAAAACTTCTTAAATTTGGTATTTAAGGCTCACATATTAATATAAACAACAGAATAAATTTCGGTAAACATTGGCAAACCAGAAGTTGTACTTTACTTGAAGGTCATATTAGACTTTCATCAAAAAGTATATTAAAATACAATGTAAAACATCTCAAATTTGGTAAATTAGACTCTTATATCAATATAAGTAATTTAATAGATTTTGGCTGAAATTGAAGATCCAAAAGGGGTACTTTATTTGAAGATCATAAGAAACTTACATCAAAAGGTATATTGAAATTTATTACAGAGATCATATGTTTCGGTGATAAAGATTATAAACGCAATTTTTTTTCCACTCTAATTAAATAATTTTATTACTTATTTTAAGTGTTAAAATTGATTGTAAAATACTGGTTTTTCACCCCATTCGTCAGATGAACAAGTCTGCAGCAGGAGAATAAGATAAAAGTTAAGAGGATTTTTTTCGCTTTAAAGGTCGAAACTGTCGATTTCCAATGCTTTATCTATTGATATGGACAGTTTAAATGTTGTCACGGAACACGAAGAAATGTCTTGGAAATTTCAGTTATCATGAGACCTCCAGAAACAAGAGTGTGTTGTGTGTGTGCGTGTGCGCGCGTGTGCGTCAATAGATGGATGTCGCGACGCCGAGTATCGTTTTTGAGATTCTGTAATCTTCGGAAACTAGTAACCAAATTCAGATTATTTTTTGAGCCAGGGATTTATAGTTTAATAGGCGCACAACGAAGTCATGTGTTGTCCACATCAGATATTTTTTTTTTACAGAATTCATTGATTTGTTTGTAAACTTATTTTTTGAAATAATAATGTACTTTTTTTTATAAGAGTGTTTGACTTAAGCTCACTTTACCCGGTCAATATCGAATTTCATCAATATATTAACCGTCTGAGAGTTATATTGTAGCAATAATATTGGCACATGCGATATATACACCACGTCAAATAATATTGCAGATTAAACAGACTGGATCTAAAAAGGGATATAAATTTTCGTACAGTTTATTCAATGCTTGTAAAAAAATGTTTGGGTTTAGTTAATGTGGATTAGATGAACACAATGTTAAAGAAGTTTTTAAGAGAACGGAGAAGGAGCATATTTTACAATACATGTATAGCATTTATTACAATGAATATTAAAGACGATTGTATTTATACATCACTTTCTTGTCATTTTGTAGTTCCTATTTTCATTTAAATTCCGTTATTAATAATTTTATAGATTCAAATATTTTATTTATATCTAGTCTAAACCAGTTTCAAAAAATTAATTGATTGCAAATCGAAACAGAGTTGTATTAAAAATATCCAACTTATAAGTTTGAAGCATTAAGACCTCTTCAATAGATCCAAATTCATTTTTACTGAAGTATTTAAACACCGATTTCAGTAAACATGAAGAGACAATAAAATAATTATTGGCGAATCGTTTATAAAAATATCTGATGTGGACAACACATGACTTCCTTGTACGCCTATTAAACTATAAATCGGTGGCTGAAAAAGTGATCCTGAATTTGGTTACTAGTTTCCGAAGATTACAGAATCTCAAAAACGACATTCGGCGTCGCGACATCCATCTATTGACACACACAAATGGGGAGGAAAACCAGTGTTTTACACTCAATTTTAACTCTTAAAACAAGTAATAAAAATGTTTAATTGGATTGGAAACCAAATTGCGATTGTAACCTTTATTACCGAAACATATGATTTATGTATTTAATTTAAATATAATTTTTGATGTAAGCTTATTATGACCTACAAGTAAAGTACTGTTTTCGGCTCACCAATTTTAACCAAAATATAGTAAATACATTCACATCAATATAAAAGTCCTATTTAACAAATTTGAGATGTTTTACATTATATTTTAATATAATTTTTGATGAAAGTCTAATATGACCTTCAAGTAAAATACCGCTTCCGGTTTTCCAATTTAGACCAAAATCTAGTATGTTATTTAAATCAATATATAAGTTATAAATACCAAATTTGAGAAGTTTTGCAAAATATTTTAATATAATTTTTGATGGAAATCAATTATGACCTTCAACTAAAGTACCACTTCCGGTGATTAAGCAGTGACCAAAAAGGGAGGTTCACAACTAGATTTTACAACAATCCTAAATACAAAATTTCAACTTTATATGGCAAACCGTTTTTGAGTTATGCGAAATACAGTACGTACGTACAGACGCCACGACGAAACTAGTCAAAATGGATATTTCCGTTGAAATCTGAAAACCGAAAATTTTCGCGATTACAATACTTCCTTTACTTCGTACAAGAAAGTAAAAAATGGTTTTCTTTAAATGAGATTTGATTGGAATAAATAATCGTTGGTTTGATGGATTTAATGACAATCGTTTTTGATCTTTCTCATTCATATTTTTCTTTACGGCCTGCTTGTTTTTATTTTACTAAACAAGTGTTTTCCTACGGTGAAGGATTGCGTTAATCGCTTTGTGAGGCCAAAAATTCTTATTCTAAAACTTTCAGCAAACTCCATTAGCGGCCTCTCGAGATCCATTATGCAGACAAACAAACTGAAAGACGGAAATTGCTCGTGTTAGAGTAAGGGATATAACATTTGTTCATTTTAACGGGACTTGATGTTTGTTATCTACGCTTCTTATAGTCCAGGCAAATTAGGATTTTTTGCAGCCCTAAATTATGTAGTTCCAAAAGTTTCAGGAATGTGTAGGAGATCTCCTGAAAAACGCTTGATAAAGGCCCAACGATTTCAGGTGCTGGGAGGAAACTGGAAGGTCCCTTTTTTTCAGTTTTTGCTTCATGTCTCAAAAACGGTGCGTCGCACAGAAAATTTTATTGCTTCCGAAATTAATGCTTATTGAATTCTCTTCAAAATGGTATATTCACATTTATCTCTATGTTACTCCCTCTGAGATATGAGCCGGCGAAAATGAAAAATATGCAGACAAATTTGTTGTGCCTAACGTTTTCGTCAAACGTGTTCTTCCAACTCTTTTTTCCTTCCATTTTACAGGACGTACGTAGAAAAAAAGTTGTAAAGCATTAAATTCCCTTCTAGAATTTATAAACTTTTGTTAATTTATCTTCAAGCAGCCGACAGTGAGAGAGTTTTAAACTTTCAGAATCGATTTCAAGACTCCTCTGGTAAACTGCTTCCGTATTCGGTACTTACGTATTTCACGGCCGACCATTTATGCCTACGTAAACAATAAATAACGTTATACAGAGAGTTAAAGTCTTCGGAGATGGTAACACATAGTGATAAATATGAATATATCATATTGTAGAGAATTTAATAAGCATTTATTTCGGAGACAATAAAATTTTTTGTGCGACGCACCGTTTTTGAAACATGCGCAAAAAAATGAATAAAGAGATTTTGAGCCTTCACCTCTCCCCTTTCTCCTACAGCACTTGAAATCAATGGGACTTTATTTTCATAAACTTTTTGATGGTTTATGGCAGCAATTGGCCGATTCAAGAATTCCTCACCCATTCTCTTAAGGGTTCATCTCTGAAATGATACATTGCAGCCGCCTAGGCATCTTATTGCCTAACCTAAAATGTCCTAACTATAATCTTTTTTTTTTTTAACATATTTTTGTATTGTACCCGAATTGCTGTAAAAAATAAACCTTTTTATGTCATTTGAAAGTCCTAATTCCGATAATTAGGATCTAACCGTTGGATTTAGGACTTTCTAATGCCATAAAAAGGTGTAGGTTTTAGGGTATTTATTTCAAATACCCAATTCAAAGATTGGGCTTCAGGAAAAATTCGGAAAAGACAAATTACATGTGAAGAGGAAGAGGGATATGTCTCAATGGGAAAATATAGATTTAAAATAGTTCAATCCTTCATCTACCTCAGAACCCAAATTAACAGTCGAAATAATATGGAGGAAAAAATACAGAGATGAATATTTCTAGCAAACCGAACATGTTTTGCTCTCCAAAAGCAGTTGAGAAGACGCAAAAACAAGAATTTATAAAATGCTATTCGACGGGTTCAGAATGTTGGACAGTGACTAGAGCCCAGGAAGTCCTTCTCAGGTTCGTGAGGAGGGTGCTGAGAAGAATATATGAGAGTTTATGAACAAGGCGCTTGGAGAAGGACGAATAATGCAGAATTGAATGGAGATTTAGATACATATACCATATAGATTTAGATACATATACCATATAGATTTAGATACATATACCATATAGATTTAGATGCATATACCATATAGATTTAGATACATATACCATATAGATTTAGATACATATACCATATAGATTTAGATACATATACCAAATAGATTTAGATACATATACCATATAGATTTAGATACATATACCATATAGATTTAGATACATATACCATATAGATTTAGATACATATACCATATAGATTTAGATACATATACCATATAGATTTAGATACATATACCATATAGATTTAGATACATATACCATAAAGATTTAGATATATATACCATATAGATTTAGATACATATACCATATAGATTTAGATACATATACCATATAGATTTAGATACATATACCATATAGATTTAGATACATATACCATATAGATTTAGATACATATACCATATAGATTTAGATACATATACCATATAGATTTAGATACATATACCATATAGATTTAGATACATATACCATAATTAAGTTATCAAAGCTTCGATGGGCAGGTAATATAGCAAGAATGGAACTGAATGAAATCACATATAAAATACTGTCTGAGCGTTTATATGGCACAAGACGAGTTGGTCGCCCTAAGCTTTGCTGGGAGGACGGGGTGGCTGCCGATGCAAGGGCTCTACTTGGTATCAGAAATTGGAAGGCAGTAGCAAAAAAACAGAGAAGACTGGCGGTCTATGCTGGGGCAGGCTTTGGCTCAACTGCTGGGTCGTTACGCCAGATAATAATAATAATATTTCAAATCTATTCTGTTGGGAGAGCTGTTTTCTATGGAATATTTTCAAGATATTGTCACAGAAAAATCGATATTATATAAACATGAACTTAATTGCATCAGCACAAAAAAATCTACATTATAAAAACAATATCATAATTATATCGGTATAGGTTGACCGAGCAAGAGCCAAGCTGAATGGGCGTGGCCATTTGGAGGGGAAGGTTGGAGAGGTCAGTTATTGTACCCTCTCTCCTCCACCTTTGAATTCCCCATCTAGTTCCAGTCCAACCTATTAATTTATGTTTTAATTTATTAGACTAATGTCTCGTGAATAAAGAAAGATTACATTTTGGTATTTTATTCTAATGAGTTAAATATATGCTTACTTACATAATGTTATTTCATATTTTTACAGAATATAGAATTTATACTTATATGATATTAATTACAAAATTTTGAATTCTCGATATATAAAATGAATTTTAATCTTGATAATAAAGTTATCAGAATGCGAAATATAATTCCAAAAAAATACAAATTGTTTGTTTGTTTGACATTTTCAAAACAAGACAATTTTCAGGTAATTTATAATACATGAATATTCACTGAACAATCAATCGTATATTGCAATATATGGAATTTAAAAAAAAATGACCATATTTATTTACAATATTTGCATTTTTAACTAAATAAATAAATGTTTATGCATTAATTACATAAACATACTCCTGAATTGATTCAAAATTACATACTTATATCGTATTTATATACATAGTCGACAAATATAAAATTTACTATTAAAATATGTTTAACCCAAACTAAACTATTTTTAACACAACCTATTCATCACTCAACTCTTCTGATGTTGTTGAGTCTCCTAATGTAACAATTATTCTGTCCATTGCTTCATCTATTAACCCATCATTGTTTATATACTCTTCTTCAATCTTCATGACATGAACACAGCATGCAATCCATTGTTCAGTTGTATATTCTGAATTTTTTTTCTGTATACATTCCAATTTTTCTTCCATGTTATTGGAAATGCATTCCGTTGCCACTTTACCCTTAATATGACCCCACACTAATTCTATTGGGTTTAGGTCAGGACGGTAAGGTGGAAGTCTTACAACGGAGTGTCCATTCTCATTAAAAATGTCATGAATTTCGTATTGTTTTTGAATCGGCACTGATTTTATAATTTCTAAAAGCTCAGCTTTTTTCATGGCTTCTGTGAATGGCACACCTTTCCTTATTAGCCACCCTGGCATATCAGACTTTAAAGCCACGCTATTCGGTCTTCTGTCTTTTTGTGTGAGGTAAATTAGGTACTAATTTTGTTCTTACCCATTTGCTAAAATTTTCTTTATTCATATCTCTATGGTAATCCCCTGTACGTTGGTCAGACTTGAAAATCAGTAGGGCGCTCTGGATGAACCCCATTTTTCCACCTGCATGGATTATAATAAGCCTCTTCCCTTTGGAAACAGAAGAAAGGCAGTCCCTTTCCTCAGGAGATTGCCAACACTTAGGGTTCATATGGGTGGAGTGCAAGTATGTTTCGTCTAGGTACACAATGGGACGCTGACTATTTCTGGCCTGTACAATTGAGCTCAGGTAACGGATTCTTAAAGCCATAATCTCAGGCTTCTCAATCAACAATTTTCTGTTGCTTTGACAAATTTTCCATTGGAATCCTAATTCTAATAACTTGCAGCGAAGGGCTTCTCTTCCATAATTTACTAATCCATCTTCTTGTAAACGACTTAGTAGTTTTTTAACAGTTGGTACTTCATGTTTTTCTGTATTTGTGTAATTGTGGACCAGTCTCCTCAACACGCCTTCGTTAAAATTGTCAAATTCTATTTTATTATACCCCATGCTTCTTCTTCGGAGTTGAAAATTTCGGTTTTACATAGCCTTTTGCTATTCATTGTTTTGCTTCTCGAACAACTTGTTGGACTGTCCATAATGAAACACCTGTTGCTAAAGCAGTGGATTTTGCAACGTTATATTTTAAATTTTTCTTTTTCTTATTTTCACTTAAATAGGCATGAACGTTGTGTATAATTTTCCTTGCCTGACTTCTCAGAGCCCGTTGTGGCTTAGTTGCCTTTGAAGTAGATGGTGTGGAATCCATTAAATAAATAAAAGTAGTAAAGCTAATTAAACTAAGAAATATATAAACAATTAACTATAGAACCTAAAACACTAACTAATTAATTAATTCACTAAAAATTCTAAACACTAATTGTTAAAACTATAATCAACTACTATTAACTCTGAACTATTATACGATAAAACTAATATAAACTCTAGCGATATATTAACTAAAGAATTAACCAAAAATACCATGTATATAAAATAACAAAATTCTAATTAAAACTATGAAATAAAACTAAAACAAGAATACAAAAGAGATGTTGACGTTATAAGCAGTGAATAGAGAATGGTTTTGGAAGAGGTAGAGGGGGAAGCTCACCTGAGTTGAGGAAGCTAAACTGAGTTGCGCAGTAAGGAGCAATGGTTTTGGAAGAGGTAGAGGGGGAAGCTCACCTGAGTTGAGGAAGCTAAACTGAGTTGCGCAGTAAGGAGCTTGGCTCTTGCTTGGTTGAGCTATATAGAAATATTTATATTATAAAAAAATATATCATAATGACATCGGCTTAGAAATACCGATGTTAAAATGACAATATCTTAATGATATCGGCACAGAAATATCGATATTATAAAAACAATAATATGTTTATAACGTCACAGGTATATCAATAATGAAAAAACAATATCTTTTTATATTGGCAGAAATATCATAATGAAAAAATAATATTTTAATTTTATCGATACAGGAAATTGGACATGGTATTTATAGACCTAGAAAAGGCCTACGATAGCGTACCTCGGAAACTAATCGTACTATGGAAATCTCTGAGAATATAGGGTATATGCTTTTGTGTTTGCACAATAGGCTATCGGTAACGTTTTTGTTTATAAAACACCTTGCTTTTACGGATATTAAGTCACGAGCAAGCTAAATTTTTCAGATCAGTCTATGGTTACAGTTTTTTTTACAATTTTATTTAAAGAGAACTGAATAGAAAAAAAAAAAAGGGTAAACCGACCGAAATTCATAGCAACAATTCCTCCCTCACTCACTCACCTCTCCTCTTGAAAAGATTAAGAGTTAACCAGATTTTTTATTTGGAAATTCGAATTATAAGGCGTTTACATTACTTGGAAGACGAAAATAAATACAAATTATCGGGAGAACCTGATTGCAGTTTTTTTATACGAAAAAAGATATCGACATAATATATCGGTTATTCAACACCGATATATCGAGTGTCGTTATTCCAACCCTAGTCTAGAGGCTGCCCCCGAGGTCAACCGAAGGCTGCCGAATGTGCCCGATCTCCCTTCGCTCTACTACTTGGTGATCTAGTTCACAAATCTGACTCTAACATAGAGGGCGTCGTATTCTCACTTATATATAATGTTTAAGGCGACATCTCCGTTATTTGAAAATACCGCGTCTCCCCTCTATTCAGCCACCTACTATCATCGAACTGTCATAATGTTTCATGAAAGTTATTTCCTTTTACAGGCTTCCGCTACTTCATTTTTCATTAGCTTTTCTGAGTCATAATTGGTTGTTCTAGCTCCTTTAGTGCACCTTCTTACAGCTAACTTTTGTTGGTAGCAAACTTTTACCATATGGTTGTCTGTATCACAGTCCACTCCTCTAAATGCCCTAACATCTCTGATATCCAACGCATGCCTTGATTCAATGAGGACATGGTCTATTTGATTCCTGGTTAGGCCATCCGGCGACACCCAGGTCTCTTTGTGTATTTCTTTATGCGGGAATTTAGTACTACTGACGATCAGTCCCTTTTCCATTGCAAAATGAATCATAAGGTGGCCATTGTCGTTAGAATAGTCATGCTTGCTTTCTTTGCCTATTGTGGGTCTAAATGCCTCTTCTTTCCCTATTTTCGCATTCAGATCACCTATGATTACTTTCACATCATTCTTCGGGATTAAATCGTATTCTCTTTCCAATGTTTCGTAGAAAATATCCTTTTCTTCTTCTTCACTATCTTCTGTGGGGGCATGTACACTTATAATTGTCATTTTGAAAATCTTCCTCTGATTCGTACAGAGCAAATTCTTTCATTGATCAGTTTATACTGTATCATTGTGTGCTTGATTGATTTCCTGATCATGAACCCAGTTCCTCTCATGTTTGCATGGTGTCCACTGTTGATAAGCAGATAGTTCTCCAAGTCCATGGTTTCTACATTCCTCCAACGTATCTCCTGCAGAGCTGCGATATCAATCTGATATTTATCCAGTTCCCTCTCCAGATTTTTTTCTTTTTCTGTTCAATCCTCTTACATTCCAAGAAGCTATAGTAAGTCCATGTTTCCTTGCCAGGGTCAAATAACCAATGGGACAGTCCATATATCCGAGGCTTTGTGTTGTTTTCTGAACTTTACGGTTTTTGCAGTTGGTGGGTAGTTAACCAACCGAACCAACCCTCCCCCTTTATCCGGGCTTGGGACCGACAACTGACTCTGAAGGAGACAGCAGATGGAGTTTTTAAATAAATAAATTAAAAGGAAAAATTTTTAAATACAACAGAAAATTACTTCATCAAATACTATGCAAAAAATAGATGATTTATAAATTTTTAAAAACTATCTAAATAACAGTAACAATCTAATAGTAATAAAATCTGGTCAAATGAAAAATTGCTCATTATGGGAAAGATATGAAGAGTGGACAAAAAAAAAAAAAGTATTAATGAAATAATTTATTTTAATAAACTATAGTAATTGTTTATTATCTGAACAATTGGCCACTTCGCCTACAGAGGGATCCACATTTAGGACAGTTCAAAAATGTTTTAACTCTCATGTCTAAGAAAGAAATTGATGTAATCTTGTATGCTCCGGCCTATTACTTCCATATTCGTAAGCGTTATTTATTCACCACTACATATATTCACATTCATTTTGGAACAAAACAACCAAACACAAAACAAAACAGAAAAAGCGATGGCGTAATAGCAGAAAGCACAGGACTTCACAGTCATGACAGTTCGATGAAAGTAGGTGGCTGAATAGAAGGGAGACGCGGGGTTTTTAAATAGCGGAGATGTAACCTAAAACATTATATATAAGTGAGAATACGACGCCCGCTATGTTAGAGTCAGATTTGTGAACTACTTTTTGAGCAAGAGAACGGACGCCTTCGAGTACGTTCGGCGGCCTTCGGTTGACCTCGGGGGCAGCCTCTAGACAGCACTGATAGTGCGCCGCTCCTCTGTATTTGTACCCTTTTGACTTTTTATGGAGGATGAAAGAAGGGGCGGCAAAATGAAACTTGCTTCTTCCCCTCCCCTTCCCATGCAAAAATCCTATTTTCGGCTCTGCCGCCCCCTGCCACAATTCCAGACTATCTGATTCTATTGAAATACGATACCGACAAAGTCTCGATACGGGCACTCATTCAAGCAACTAAATCAAATATTCGATACCATTAGGATATCGAAAGGAATATTGAATCAGTGGTATCGAAACCAAAACTAATTGGTATTGCAAGGATAGTAACGATACTTTACTTGTATCGATCGGTATTGTAAGTCTTTATATGCTTATTATACGCATTATTTCATGATTACTAATTTAAACGGTATGTTCGACTTAAATCCAATAAAATAAATTTTCTTTTCGGAGGCTAAAAAAAAAAAGAAAAAATTATTAAATATTATTTCTTGGCATTTTGGCGCCCCTTCAAGTGTCTGTTCGACCTACCCCAGCTATGTCACTGGATTCCTATAGTTACATCTTGAGCGAACGTTGCAAGCGGCCAATACCTGCAGGGCCAGAACTAGGATTTTTGCAAGGGAGGAAAGCTTAATTCTCCCCCCCCTTCTTTCACACAACCCTATCTAACAAAAGTCAGGAGTATTATAGTTATATAATAGTATTTTAGGTGATATATTTCGAAATAAAGATCATCATCTAATAACATGAAATCATTTTATTGACTGAATTAAGTTCAAAAAACAGAAACATATTTTTTACTTCACCTAAAAATAAACTTTTTTAAAGTTTATTAAAGAAATTTGCCGCTCTCTAAATTCTGCCACCAAAGGCAAGTGACCCTCTTGCCTCCTTGTTGTGGCCCTGGAAAGCTGTAGCCTATCTAAAGCTAAAGAAATCTAGATCAAGAAATTGAACCTATTGAAACTGGATGAAAATAATCCTACTTTATTCTGCTGATGTTCTACATAACTACAGATTGGACCTTGAATGTCTTTCTTCATTGTGTCAGCCATTCATTTTCACCAATTACATCAGTTCTTGATCAGGCTGAATATGAAGAAATAAAAATTATTTTCTAGATATCAAATACTGTTAAATTTACTGTAGGAGGACATTCAAAACGTTACCTCTATTTTTTCAAGATCTTTCAGACTTTCATACTGCATTTAAAGTTTGACTTTTATCAAAATGTAACAGAAAGAACCAGTTTAATTTAATGAAACTGCTTCGTCTCCCTCCTTATATGCCACAGGTCTCTAACTCCGAATCATTGATAAGAAAGGCTTCAAAAAGAAGACTTGATTAAAGCACAATAAAGGAATAAGATAAAAAATTATTGGGTACTAATTATGACTTTAAAAATCAATTTGGGAAAAAGCTTTTTATTCATCCTGAACAGAGATCCATCACAAAAATGGAAGATTTTCATTTATATATCCCAATAAACTTTGACATAAGCATGTCATTTTTAACCCTCAAACGGTAATGCTAGGGTCAGAGTGACTCAGTAAAAATGTTTAATTGAAATGCATACACGCCTCTACAATTTCCGCCACCGGTCTTCATAGGTCCTTATCTCATATATAAGTAAATAAGTATCAGCCTAGCTGTTGACAAAGTGATATTATTCAAATAAGGGGTATTTTTGAACTAGTTGACGTCCGCATGATGGTATAGAAGGATCAATCTAATTAGGAATTGATAAACCATTTGCCACTTCTATAATTTTGTTGGTAATTAAAAAGTAGTTTCGAATGTTATACATTCATCCTCAGTTCTATAAACACACAAAAACTAAAAAATCAGCAATTCAAAATACAGTTTGGTATTATTATAGACATTAAATTAAGAGTAATATAAATTAGTATTATAAAACATTTATGAATAATGAATTTAATTAAGACAAGAAATCAAATACATGTTTGTGCTCAGCAAGGTTTAAATGGATTATATCAAACATATAGGTAGATTATAACCTTGATGAGTACCAACATGTATTTGATTTCTTGTCTAAATTAAATTCATAATTCATAAATGTGTTATAATAATAATTTATATTACATTTAATTTAATATGTTTAATAATACCAAACTGTATTTTGAATTGCTTATTTTCGAATTTTTGTTTGTTTATAGAACTGAAGATGAATGTACAACATTTGAAACTAGTTTTCAATAAAAACAAAATTATAGAAGTGGCAAATAATTTATCAATCCCTAATTTTTGAACTAAACATAATAACTTACGACGTATTCAAACTCTGGATCAGCTTGACCCACTCTTGCCGTTTGTGTGAAAAAACCTTTACTGTTTCAGCAGTTGAATGCTTATTTGTTTTAATATTTTTTAGACTCATGATGCACCAAAATACCTATTTACCACTCTTGAAGGGGGTTTTCAGGAAATGTTTCCAAGAGGAGGAGTCAGAAGATGAAGGAGATACTGGTTCTGAAGATTTGAGTTCAGAGATAGAGGATGGGCCAATAGTAAATGATGATAATGCAAGTTAATTATTTGGTCTAGAAGAAGACAAAATCGAAGCTATGAAACTATTTGGGCAGATCAACATTTACTATCGAAATATACACAGAACCCAGCTTCCAATTCCTTTTAAGAGAGCTTTGGACCACTATAATGAAGCTGAAAAATACAGAAGAGGCACTTCCTAAAGAATCGCCACAAGGAAAAAAATAAAGAAAGTGTGAAGTTAAAGCTGAATGACTGTTTTTATTTGAATTTATATTTTTCTACTTTGGAATTATTTTGTTTTATAAGAACTACAATTATTTCAGTAATAAATGTTCTAGGATATATCTTTGAGTTTTATTTTCCAAAAAGTCCACTAAATAGCACAAAAATTAAAATTAATTATGGTCGGGTCAGATTGACCCAACCTTACCATTTGTGTTTCACCCTCAAGCCTTATCATTACAGGGTTAAAAATAAAATGACTAAAAGAAGAAAATTGACTAAACAATTGATGGACATTACAACAAGAATAAAGAGTTTGCCAAAAAGATGAGTTGAATGAATTACAGAATGAACGATATATAAAATAAATAAAAATTAAAACAAAACTGAAAAGTCGTTCACTGTTATTCATTATAAAATAAACACATACTATCAAGAGAAAAAAAAATGATACAAATTAATAATTATCAAATATATAACATCCTATCAAGCTAAATAGTGGAATATATTTTAGGTGAATAAATAAAACACATCTAACGCATAAAAATTATGTCTAAGTATAACAACTACAAGGCAACTGAGAACTGGTAATGTAAAATGTCAATGGAAATTAGGTGCCAAAGAAAGAGATGAAAGGAGGTGAGTTGAAGGTGCTAGGGTCAACCTTCCGCCTCAGTTTGTTGCTTTTAAACCCAATAAACAGCAAGAAAAATGACTTTCTTTCTTCAAATTAATTTTAAATGAAGAAAAATTTCAAAAAGAGATATTCTCCTCAAGAATAGTCCATATTCCAACCTTCTAAAATGCATTTATAAAGGTCCTATTAAATCTTAAATAAACCAGTTTCATATAAAAACTGGATCTAATATTAAGAAAATCGAAAAGGCTCTTAGTGTGACAGTTAAATGATACAGGAAATCAACTCTTTAGTTGTGTGCCTAGGTATGCATCATATAAAAATCATTCAGTAGATAAAAATTATCCACAATTTCAAAAGAGATAAAATAGGTGTCAGGCCAAATTATAGAATTTTTATTTTATTTATAGGATTCATCTTGAAAGTAATTAACAAAATATCAAAAATTTCAATAAAATAAAGTCTTTTAACAAATTAAAACAGATTAAGGTCAAAGTATTGGCTAATATCAAAATATATTTGATGTATTAAACAGCTAAAAAGTTGTTTTTCAAAATTATTAATCCAAAAACTGGAATGATATTAATTAAAAGTAACAAAGTATGAAAACATTCCTAATTTTGAAAATACAGTCAGGGCAAAAAGTATATGAATTCATAATTTTTTTTGTAGTACCTCGAGTGATTTCATCTATTTAAAAAAAACATTAATAGTTATTCAATATAATATTTTTTGTCGTCTTATACTGATATACTCACAAAGGCCTCGAGCTACCACAAACGAGAAGTTGTAGCCTTGAGAAAAAAAGTTTAATTTTTTGAATAAATATGGCAGTAATTAAAATTAATTTAGTCGAAACGTCATTTAGTGATTAAATAATTCAACAGAAACTATTAAAAGGACGATTGAAATTAAATCAGGTAGAGACATAAGAATATAGCAAATCCATTTTACTTTCCTACCACTGCTGTACATGTGAGGTAAACTGTCCGAAGTCCAAATTTGCTAATTTTGATTTTATCTTTGTATTTACATTATTCTGATGAAAGTTTTTGAGTGTAAGTATATAAAATATAAAGAATGACCATTATCCACAACAAGAATACAGAGCGACCTGAAACTTGTTTCTGCTCTCCAGTAAAACTTTGAAAATGTTACTTAAGGCGGTTTTTACCTGTGATGTAGAAAATTAATCTGATAAGAATCAAAGAAAAATATTTTATAGATAATGCAAAATATAAGAAAAATGTTATTTCACTAAATCATTAAATGTATCTTAATAAATCTATAGTTTTCTGTGTAAAAGTACTTTTCTCGGACAAATGTAAATATAATATTTTTTTATGATTTTCATGATAGTAAAATTATCTGTATATAAAGCCCAAACCCACTCATTGATGAATAGTGGACTTAGCTAATATACTTCAAGACTGCATGAGGAATTGAAAATGCCAAGAATTGCGGAATTCCTAACCGAGAGAAATAAAAATGTTTACGAATCTTTATTACAAATAACAAACCCCATATTCAGAGAGCTCATATCTTCTGGAGTATTTCGAACAACTATTTTGAACCTTGAAATTTAGTTTTAGTTTTAGATGGTAAGATTGACACAAAATGAAAGATGAGTCCCATCACCTAAGTAATAATTAGAAATTATGAAACATTAATAAAAATTGAAGATGTATAATAGAACTCCTTAAATGCGTATCTGCAGAAAAAGGAAAATCTCCAGCCAATACAGTGTTCAGAAGCGTAATTAGAGGATATGAAAAAAAAAAATTATTTTCTTTCATTTCCATACAGTAATTATAACTTTGAATAGCATTTCTTATATCCTTTTTACTATATCGCGATACAAATATCACTCAATAATATATATTTTTTTTATTTTCAATTTCAAAAATAACATATGTTTTAAATATTATCATTAATAGATAAATAAGGATTACCAATACTTTTTATCACCACTGAAAGTCAAATCAAAGTATGATCTTGCATATGATTATACAATGTAATGAACCCAAAGTTCATCTTTCCCCAGTTCTATCTATCTGTTCATCCAATTGCAAAGCCCTGAAGCAAAACATTGTGGTATAAAATTGAAGTTTCACATTTAAATGTATTAAAATACACACTTCATAAGCATTATTGAATCAAAAGAAATTAAAATGTAATTTCTAGACTTAAGTTCAATGAGCATTCAAATTTGACAAACGTCCTTTAAACAAAAAAGTAACTACCTTTCTTCTTTCCAAGCAGATTATAAAGTATTCATTCTTAAATGCTGGTTTTTCATTAGTGATTTGATATTACTGTGTATAATTCAAATAATTTTATAAAAAATTCAACTCAAAGCTGTCTTATACATGGAGTGCCGATTGCTGCGCTATCTATCCACAGAATTTTAAACTATTTGAGGAGGGAAAGAGTTTGTGCAGCTTAACTTTTAACGTTATTGATAATTTTATTCTGAAACAAAATTATTTTATATGTAAAAGAAAAAAAAATCATATATATTATATTGTACATAGATAATCTAAGTGTTTGTAATAATTAATTATTTAAATGTATTAGCACTTCTATACATATGAGATAGAAAATTATTTCTCATTTATTTACATTTTAAATTAATATTTACATATAAACTATTTAATACTTAGTCACTTTTAATATAGTTTAATTTGCATTAGAAGTGCTTTGGGGAAGGGAGTTGGTGTCTTAAGTGTATATATATTGTTAAGTTGGTACGCAATTTCTTTTTAACTATCCAGCCTAGTGACTAGCAATTCATTTAAATTAATATGCCTTTGAATTTATCAAACTTGTAAGTTATTTTTAAAGGTAGTTTTCCCAAATTGGTTTAAAAGTACTACCAATGCATATTGTTTACTATTGTATATTTGAAAATGTTTATTAATTATTTGTATAGAAGTAATTATTACAGTTAAAATACTCAATGATACCTTTTGCTTCAATATGGCATTTAATTTATTTTTATCTTATAAGTTAATCTTACATATATCTAACATATTTAATTTATATTTCAAATTTACAATTAAAGAACTTTAACTCAATTTATTACTCACATATTTATAATTATAGAATTATATATATATATATATATATATATATATATCTATTATGTGGGAGTAAAATTACACAATCGAAGGTTTGGAAAAACTGCAATATCTCTGTTGATAATTTTCTAATAGATTCGACTCTTGGGCAGGAAAGTTGTATCAATAAATCCAGTATAAGAACTGCACAAACAGTATTTAGTTGGTAAATAGTTTTTTTAAGAATCTGAGTCAATTATATTAAAGAAGTAATGTACAATTACATAGGCCTATTATTTCATCCGTAAGCACATACATGCATATCCACGGTTTTTGGACCGTCTATCGATTCCTGCTCATGATATATATAAAATAAAAAAATGAAAATAGTCTAAAAATTTATGATTAATGACATAAGCAATAATAATAATAGTAATAATAAAAGTTTTGATACCTTAATAAACTCCTATTGTACACAATAAAAAATAAAATTTTAAAAATATATATATTGTAATTGAGGGAAAAAAGTTTCATGTATTTCCTTTAAAGTTTGCTAAATGGCTCTTCAGCCTTTTTCAGAAAACGACGGTGACATACATATATATATTAATATAAATTGGAGTGACTGGAGAAGAAAAGCTCTGGGTAGAGAAGAGTAGGGGTGGTTATTCGGGAGGTCAAAGTCCATCTTGGAGAACCACTTAAGAAGAATATATATGTATAGTGGCATTCTACAGTGTATCTCTATAAAAGCCAAGTTGTACATAATTCATTGTAATTGTTACATTCTAATGATCTTTGGCTTTACAGGGCCAAGGATTAGATTCAGAGGCTTGCTGGATGTTTTGACTCCTCACTGATCCTCATAACTCCGGAACAGCTTAAAGAAAAGAGGAAGGAAAAGAGGTGGAAAGAAGAAAAGAGGTGGAAATTGATCTTATCATGTACTATGGTGCTTCATTGAAATAATATGGTGCTTCATTAAGTAAGCTAAAATCTTTACAAGGGCCTTCAGCTAAGCATAACGTAGGATATATGATGTTTAGATGATTCAAATGATAAAACAAAACTTAATTATGTATGAGCTGGTCCATCGACCCTGCCTACTTTGGAAAATGCATGCTTAATTTAGTTATTGGTAGTGCTTGATGCATGAATGTTGGCGCATGTTATTTGTTCTTATATATATCTGAAGTGGCTTTTTCCTCTCACTAATCATTCGATTGTTTATTTATTTATTTTTTTAAAAATTAACTTTAATGATATTGAAATTTTTAAACATTATTTTTAACCATGTTTTAGATAAAAATCACTCAAATTTAATCAAAAAGTCAATTCATTTAATTTTTATGGTAGGTTCTGATAAATAATTAAATTATTTTGTTTGTTATTGATTCATTAAAAAAACAAAACATTATTATTATTAAATTAGATAATAATTATTTGGTATTAAATTTAGTATTTTATTATGAGAGGTAAAAGCAGATGGTTAGAATCTCCAATCTGAAGCGGCGAACGTACCCCATTACACACACAAATTTTCTTATAGAATATAAAAAAATGAAATAAATTAATACATGGAATCCCATATAATAATGGAAAGAGAGATTTAAAAAAATAAAATTTTGAGAATCTGAGAAAGACTGCACAGAAGGAAAAGAAAACCCGGTCCGAAGTATTCTGAGAAAAGAAGAAGGAACCATAGCGAAATGATGAATGAATACTGGAAGAAACAGAAGAGGCAATAGCAGGGAAGGGTGAACTGAAATTGTCATGAGGCTCCTAGGAGGCCACATAAAAAAAAATAATCGTAAATTAAATTGAATTCTAACACCTTAATACTGGAATATTATTTTTTGACCTTACAATTCTTTTTAAATATTTTTTTCATATGACAGTAAGAACAGTTTATTCACTTCTGCATTGCAAATATTAATAAAATTGCTTTTAAATTATAAAACTTTATAATTTTAATCATGCAGGTTTCAAAATATGTTTTATTATCTTTAAATATTAAAATTTAATATTATTCATAACTTAAGATTAGTTAGGTAGGTACACTTATGTGGGGATTTCAATGAGCTGCATACGAAACAAAACAGCCATATGAGTACTATTGTACTGTTATTTTTTATTTCTAGTCTAGACAGAATTTTTGCATGTAGCATGTGCATGTTATTTAGTTCTGTATTTTTACAGCGGCTGCCTCCTCTAAAAAACCGTTCGACTGCTTATTTATCATATCTCTAAAACTTTTCTTTCAAGATTTTAATAGTCTAAACATTATTATTCTCAAATCCCCATTATAGTCATATATGATTTGAAAAGGGGTACTTGGGACTTCTTAATTTTATTTACTATTTTTAGGTTTCGTTTTCATTTACAACAGATTCAAAAATAATTATGTTTGAAGTTCTTTATTACTTTGAAAGGAAGTGAAGATATTATATAAAATTAAAGAATGATGGTATGATTTCCAGAGCATCATCCTGTATTCATCTGATTAAAGGATGCCTGCTAAGTTATCCATAAAAAGAATTTCTCTCCGCCATATTTAATTTAGAATGGGAATTTTAAGCAGTATGAAACAGGAGTGATATTCTATGAACGGCTTCAATTAATAAAATGTACGAATTCATACATTAATTAATATGATTCTTACGAAAAATTAAATTAAAGAAAGCAGGCAATTTCAAACAGTTATTTCATTTATTTATTTGTTTTTAAAATATGGATTTGGTGTTAAATTATTATATTTACTAAACAATATATCCCCAATAAGGTATGATAAATATACTATGAGTTATACTTATCTGCGATTGTACGTTAAGTTAATAAAGAAGGCCTTGTTTTTTAGAAATATATTCAGAGTTAGTTATATATATTTTAATGATACCCAAAATCATATTCGGCAAACTTCGGTTTATTCGTTTAGTGGGGGCCTTAAATGAGTTCATAATAAAATGTTTGAAAATATCCTTACTTGCCATGAAATATAATCAGGCAGTGTTTATATAGATAATTAATGTATATTCATTTATTTTTGTTTTAAACAAATATGTTATAGCATAGATAAAACGCAAATAGTTCGGGGGGAAAAAAAGATAAAAAGCTATGAAAATATACACAGCCTTTTTTGATTCCGTTCCACACAAAATGTCCTATAGCAGTCCTAAGCTACCTAATTTGGTTAGAAAATTGGAGTTCAAAGTCAAACTACAACAAATCTTTTTTATGTTAGCTGAAGCATTTCAAAAGACATGGCACCATCCTCAGGTGTTTAAGGAATGCCATGCTGAGTTGTCATTAAAAAAAAAAAAATTAAAAAAAAAACTCTCTACTATATCGAACTAGGTCTAGTATCCGTCTGCACTTTAGATCGGTGCATTTTAATATTTAAGAGTCTTACCAATAAATTAAAATAGTACCTTAAATAGAACATTGTTTCTGGTAGCTTTCTTACTCTAATGTAAAAATAATGTGTTCTCAATCCTTTTCAAATATTTTAAACCAATTTGTTGGTTTTTTTTTGGGAACAACATCTGCTTTCAATATATATCATCAATCTTAAGTATTGAAGGAATGCCATGCCGAGTAATCTCTAATAAAAAATACCTCTCTACTATATCCAACTCAGTCTGGTATCCTTCTGCACTTCAGGTCAGTGCAATAAAATAGTTAAAATCTTGTACAATAAATGAAAATAGAACATAATTTCTAGTGTCGTTTCAATTCTAATCTAAAAATATTTACTCCTCAATTATTTTCAAATGTTTTAAACAAATATATTGATTTTATTAATTCATTCACACTACATTTCCAACTTAATAAAATGCCTTTAGCGCACCAAACAGATGTTATTATTAGGGCTTAAACTCCATGATCATGGAAAACAAAATGGATTATTACCTCTTAAAACAATCTCCAATAGTAATAACTGGGTTAACAATATGGTTTTAAAATTCTGAAATATGAATTCACGTTTGTTTTTAGTTAAAATGTTTCGAAAAAGATATAGACTAGAATATGATTTTGAAAAACACTGAAGTAATATTGTTTTAGTACACTAATATGATTTTGAAAAACACTGAAGTAATATTGTTTTAGTACACTAACTGTCTGATATTCAAATCCATCCTGAAGCCCTATTACACTTATTATTATTTTTGAGCTTTCATATAAATAGGGGTACCTGCTCAAATAAAAAATACAAGAAATAGTCTTAGAGATGTATTTGTGGAATAATTTCTTCCATACATCTCAATATTCCTTTACCTCAAGGTGTTTTTGCTATATATTTCTATTGTCTGGATATATCCATATTAATTTCATCTGTTAATAGATACGAATAAAAAGACAAAAAAAAAACAGTTTAAAAAAAAGTTTTATATACTTTAAAAACATTGCTAGGAGCGTGTACTACATATATTTTCATCATTGTCAATGATCTTGGTTGTTTACTCCTTTCTTGTTGTAGACACTACAATTTTATTCACATCTTTGTTATAACATTGTAATAATGAAGCCGTCATCCTAGTCTCGAGCATTGTAGGTTGTGGATTAGGCCTAATGGGGATAACACATTAAAATAAACGCACACCCAGCACTCTATCACCGAGGTGGTGTGGAAAGGAGTGTATTATTATTATTTTTAAGTGTATAATATGTATGCGGAACCATTTGGATCTCTTCTTTGAACAGGGTCTTGAGGAGAGAATTTTTTTCGTATTTAAATGTAAGTTGGATGTTTTTAAGATGATATTTTAAAGGGTTTAAGACCTAATTTCCTCAGTTATCAGCTATAAACATAAATCATATTTTTTATAAGTTTTGATTTGCTCTTTTGGGTAACGGGTAGTAATTCTCATGATCCCAATGAGAAGAGATCTGCTCACGATCAGGAGAGTCACTGCTAGCGACCCTGCCCACGTGAGCTCTTGTTTTCCCCCTTTATCCTATATTAC
Organism: Rhaphigaster nebulosa; assembly: GCA_948150685.1. NCBI lineage: Eukaryota > Metazoa > Arthropoda > Insecta > Hemiptera > Pentatomidae > Rhaphigaster > Rhaphigaster nebulosa. Next base: position 73,614,450 of record OX411312.1, read on the forward strand.
AGGGGAAAACATGTCCATATCCCATTTCCTGTCAAACATTAGCTTATCATCAACCTATCTTCAATCCATCCACGTTAATATTATCTTTTGATCTCAAATTATTTTTAAATATTATTTTTATATGATAGATAACAAAAGTTTATTCATTTTTTTAATTAAAAATATTAATAAAATTTCTGAACTTTATAATTTTATTACAAATAGATATAATTTCAAATTTTGTTATTGTTTTCATATTTAAAAATTAAGATTATTCATAAATTAGATTTGTTAAGTAGGTACACTTATAAGTGGGTTGAGGAACTTCAATGAGCTCCATAATCTAATTATAAAACCATATGATTAGCTATATGGAGTTACGAGATCTTGTAATTAGGGTGACAATATAAAACAAAAGCAGTCATCAGAGTATTATTACATTATTTTTTATTTCCATTGTGGGCAGAGTTTTTGCATGTAGCATGTGCATGTTATTTAGTTGTATATGTTTACAGTTGTTGTCTCATTTCACAAATTATTAAATTGATTTTTTATTTATTTAAAAAAAATAACTATAAAGATCTTAATATTTAAACCATCATATTTTAAATAAATTTCACTCAAATTTTATCAAATAGTCAATTCATTTAGTTTTTTATGGTCATGCCAGGTTAGTATTTACAAAATAATGGATTAATTAATTTATCATTCATTCATTCAGTAATATCAAATTAAATTATAATTATTTGTTATTAAATTTAATATTTTAATGAGAGAGGTAAAGGCAGATTTTTGGGATGTTCAGTCTGAAGCAGCAAGCTTCTCCCATATAAATTAATCAAAATAAATTAATATATATAATTTCATATAGTCATGAAAAGAGAGGTTTTTAAAAATAAAGTTTTGAGAATTTAAGGATTCAACAAAAGAAGAAAAAGAAAATACGATCCAAAGTGGTCTGAATCATATTGGTCTACTCGAAATGATATTCAGCAGACTTCTGCTGATTTAGTGAGGGGCATTAACATTTTGTCTCAACTACACTGAGTTCATAAAAAAACTTTTTATGTGTTTTCAAAAAACACTTACGTGCCAAGCAATGTAATTGGGCTCTTTTATATAGATAATTAATATGTATTCATTTATTTATGGTTTAATAATAAATACTGTTCCACAAAAGAATTTCTATAGCAGTCGAATCTACCTAATTTTATTTGAAAAATGGGATAAGTTCGAAGTCAAACTACAACAAATCTTTTTCATATTTGCTGAAATAGTTCAAAACCGCTTCAAAAGACATAGGCCCATCCTCAGGTGTTGATGGAATACCACACTGAGTTGTCACCAAAAAAAAAAAAAAAATACCTCTCTACTACATCCAACTTAGTCTGGTATCCTTTTGCACTTTAGGTTGGTGCATTTTAATAGTTAAGAATCTGTTCGATAAATGAAAATAGTACATTAAATAGAACAAAGTTTCTGGCCGTGTTATTTTCTAGTCCTTTTCCAATGTTGATCACAATCAGTTTTCCTGAAGTGTTGAAGGAATGCCACACTGAGTTGTCACTAAAAAAAAAATACCTCTCGTCTATATCCAACTTACAATTAGTCTGGTATCCTTTAGGTCGGTGTATTTGAATAGTTAAGAGTCTGTCCCATAAATGAATATAGTAGATTAAATAGAACGAAGTTTCCAGTCTAATTCTTATTCTAATCTAAATATATTGGATCCTTAATTCTTTTTAATTGTTTTAAACAATTTATTGATATTTTTAAAGTACTTCTGGGGAAAAAACTATGAAAATTTATTATTTCCACTATTTTAATAATTTAATAAAATTGTTTCCAAGGAAAATGTCCGATAACAGTCGAATCTACCTAATTTGGTTAAAAAAGGGGATAACTTCAGAGTCATACTACCATGAATCTTTTTCACATTTGCAAGAAATCGCAACATTCTCAAGTGTTGATGGAATATCACGCTGAGCTGTCATTAAAAAAAATATAAGAAAAATACCTCTCTACTATATCCAACTTGGTCTGGTATCCTTCTGCACTTTAGATCGGTGTGTTTCAATACTTGAGAGTCCGTCCCAAAAACGAATTTAGTGCAATAAATAGAACAAAGGTTCTAGCCTCGTTCCTCAAAATTATTTTTTAGTTAAAATATGACCAAGCTGTCAGATGAAAAAAGGTTATTCATTTTTTCATTCAAAATATTAATAAAATTGTAGAAAATTATAATTATAATTCATAAAGGTGTAATTTCAAAATATTTGTTATCTTTAAATACTAAAATTTAATATTATTCATAAATTAGATTAGTTAGGTAGGTACACTTATGAGGGGTTTGAGTAACTTCAATCAGCTTCAAATGAAACAAAACAGCCATGTGAGTGCTATTGTATTATATTATTTTATTACAGTAATTTTTTATTTCCGTTTTTGGCAGTTTTTGCATGGTATTTAGTTCTGTATGTCTGTGGTGGCTGCCTCGTCTCTCAAATCATTTGGATTGCTTATTTATTATTTTTCTAAAAATAACAAATTAATTCAAATAAATACTAACCAGACCTAACAAAAAAATATTGTATAAGAAATTAATTCAATTAATTTCTTAACAATATAACAAAAATGTCGATAATCCAAAATTTAATTATGTTTGAGTTGGTCCATAGACTTCGGAAAATGCATACTTTTTTTTTTATAATTTGTAGTTTTGATGCATATAGTAGATGCACGTTATTTATTTTTATGTGTGCAGTGGCCGTCCCTTCTCACAAATCATTAGATTGCTTATTTATTTTTAAAAAATAAATTAAATTTAAACATTTTAATATTAAAACATTATATTTTAAATAAATTTAATCCAGATTTTATCAATAAGTCAATTCATTTAATATTTATGTATGTTCTAATCAGTATTTGCAAAATAATTTAATTTGTTATCGCTTCATTAACAAAAATTATTATTATCATTGATTAATTGGCTTTATAATTACTCTGTTTATAATGCCCACTGATCCGGCTTTAAAGTTTTTAATTATGGTCCAGTGAGATAATCCCAACATTCTTCCGAAAAATCGGTAACTCAACTATCGATAACTAGTCGAAAAAATTGAACAATTCCTCTATGCAAGTAACACATAATTCTTTAGTTGAGTTGGCCCTCAACCACACGCCTCTCTGCCCTGAAGTGAAGATGGCCTAAAACTTCACTAAAGGCACTAAAGGCCGAAACGTCGGCACAAAATATATAAATTTATTCATAATAGTGTAATTCTTTGACCACACCCCCCTTCCCCTCCCCCTCCCCGACTAACTTCTCCCTTTAAATATACATATACGGTAAAAAAAAAAAACTCCCTCCATAATTCTTTAGAATGGCAACCCATTTTGGTGGAATTATATTTCAATTCTGATCATTTGGCCCATTTTGAGTTTTTGTTTCAATATTGCCATGAGCTGATAATAAATTAACTAGTTATTATCTCGATAACCGTTACTGTTATAATTTTTTATATCAATGAATAATTTCTTTGGACGATCAATTTAAATTTTTTTGTTGATTAGGTCGTACGTACGAGTTTCTAAATTCCTTCTTTGTAAAAACGAATGCAAGAACGTTGTTTGTCATCATATCCATCAGTTAATTTATATCCGGTAATTAATCCGGTAAATAATCCATCAGTTATTTATGTTAATGTATTATTAAATATATATTTTCCGGAAAAACTATGTGTTCGAATAATTATTTTGCTTACATTAGACTGAGTGTATCAATATGGAAGACACAAGGAAAAGAATAGAGTGGTGGAAATTAATTTCCAGAAAGTTAATGGGATAAATACAAACCTGAAAACCTTTTGAGAATTTCCCAGAAAATTGGATCTTATTCAGTGTGCTATTTATTAAGAGCCAAGTATTACTTCATAAAGCTTTCCATTGTAATTTTGTTAAAATGTTTACAGTTCCAAGCAATTTACAAATATTTTTTTTTAATTACGGCAAAATATACAATTTTATGCAGTAAAAACATAAAACGATCAATTTTATAGACGTTAAAAACGTGCAATTTCATGCAAAATAAAACTTACCTATCGTTGGTCACATGTTAAACTTAGGAATGTAAAAAATTCGATGTTTTGATTTTATTATTTTTGAATAGTATTTCGGTTGATATAGCCTGTAGTAAAGTTACGAATCTGTTATACGAAGTGCTAAAATCGCAGTTGCATTTTTACGAAAAATGTCATTAAGTCTGAAGCTTCCGTGTTAAAGTAACAAATTATAATCGTATTATTATAAAGATAAGACAATAATTGCAAATTCAAACTATGAGATAAAAGAAATACACCGCTAACAAAAAAAAAAAAAAAAATTAAAATAATTGAAATCGGCCCTTATATCTACGCATAAGAATGTAACAGTTTTTTTGATACAGTGATAACTGTTTTTAACTCCTGAAAAAACAGTGATTTTCACATTCGCAAGTTTACCATGGAAATGACGATATGTTAGTCAGGATGTCTTAGTTCATGTAAATATATTTAAATTTCAAGCCAGCGGAAAAAAAAGTGCAATCGCACGTGGATTCGGAGTCTACTCATAACTAAAGACCGGATTTGTATGCAAATGCATATTTTTTCTGATACGTTTTTCAATGAAAATGATTGAATATCTTTACAAGCCAATACATTTGACATAAATACATTAAATTTTATTGTGCATATTTGATGGGTTATTGCATATTTGGACAAAAATTTTATTTAAATAACTTTTTTCCCACTAAAATAGAAAATAGATAATTAAACTATTTTGTGATTCACTTTCAATCCGAGATGAATGTTATTTACTTTCCCTTATTTATATACGAAGTATAAAGTAAGGAGAAGTATTGCGATGGTGAAAATTTTCGAATTCGAGTTTTCAACGGAAATACACGTTTTAAGGTCTCCTGAGTTCTAATAACTAAGTCTCGAAATATGGTCTGTGTGTCTGTGAACAGCCTAGCTCAAAAACAAAAAGCAGTGCGATACTGAAATTACGTATTAAAGGAAATCACATGCATGCGATGTTACAGCAACCTTTTCGTCAAAATCGACCTACCGGAAGTGCCACTTTATATAATCGATTTTACACTTTATTACAATTTTCTCGAATACGGCTCTAAGGATTTTTATGAAATTTGCCTGAATTATTCTTCATAAAGGCCTTTAACTTTTCATTTATGTAGTACATCAATGAGGAAATGCAGGAAAAAAAATTATGACGAAAAGAATATTTTATTTGCGCATAATTTAAAAAGTATGCGTTTTATAGTAAATTATGTATAGAATTGTATTAAAGGTAATTAAATTATCTAAAAAACAAAAAAAAAATAATCATCAAAATCGGACCAGTATTAGCAAAGATACAGCGCATCGGACTAACCGAAAGTATCTATTATATCATGAATTTTACAATTTTCTCGTAAACGGCTATAACGATTTTGATAAAACTTTCCTAATGTCTTCTCCTTAAAGGCCTTTAACTTTTCATTTATGTAGTATATCAACAAAAAATGCAGGAAAAAAAGTTATGATGAAAAGCATATTTTATTTGCGCTTAACTTAAAAAGCATGCTATTTACAGTTAATATAACAGTAAATTATGTTTAGAATGGTATGAAACGTTATTAAATTATCTATAAATCATAAAAAGGAATCATCAAAATCGGACCAGTATTAGCAAAGATACAGCGTATCTTATGAGGAGTACAAGACACAAAAGGAGATGATGCGACCGAACCTCCTACCAATTCTCCAATCTGTTGTCAACAATACGCTCTGTAATAATGTAATTTAAGAATACAAAAGCAGTAACTTATTTATTTCTAATTTTATATTATTTAATGGACAAAATGTTCCCATGGAAACTAAACCGAAACTTTTAAAATATATTTTTTTAAAAAACTGTTTTATTGTACTTAAGTGGGAGAAGATGTGAAGAAGTGAATGCTGCTGAGCTTATTTAAAGTATTGTTTATGTGAACTCTTTAAAATTATATTTAAAAAATAATTATTATAGGATGGTAAGGGAAAGTTGAGTAATTGCGCGCACCGCGCCAGATTTTTTAAAATTAGAATTGAATGTATCAATTATAAGATGGTTGAACACTGTCTACCATAAATATAAATAGTCTAGATACGATACGATAAATAGTCTAGATTATTATATAAATAGTAAATGTAGTAAAGACAAATACTCATAAACAGCGTCAAGTTGGTGTTGTGATCACAACCGCACTAAACGTGTACCTGTAGTTTGAAATAATTTAAATTATATTACTGCATTTCAAAACAAACAAAAATTAAATATATATAGTTAGGTATTTATAGGCTATTTAGGTATTTATATTTATGGGCTCTGGCAGAGTCCATAGTCAGTGACGGGGCCATTAGGTGGGCAGTCGGGGAGCTCAAGCCGTATAAAGCCCCAGGCACTGACGGTATCCTTCCATGTATGCTCAAAGAGGGCCTCAATGCTCTGCTCCCCCGAATCAGAGCACTTCTAGGAGCCTCTCTAGCCATCGGGTACATTCCAGAATCCTGGAGGAAATCCCTAATAGCTTTTATCCCGAAGAATAGTAAGGAGGATTACAGTGTTGCTAAGGCTTTTCGACCTATCAGCCTATCCTCCTTTCTTTTTAAGATCCTGGAGAAGCTGGTAGCAGTACACCTTACAAGTAAGGTTCTACCTCTCCATCCCCTTCACCCTCAACAGCATGCTTACCTCCAGGGAAAATCAACAGAAACTGCCCTACATTCCCTAGTTGGAAAAATAGAAAAGGCCTTGGTATACAAGGAATCCGCCTTAGGGCTCTTTTTCGATGTTGAAGGGGCATTCGACAGAACCAGGCCTGAGGCAGTTTGTAGAGCTTTAAAAGAAATATCTGCCCCACCTACTATAGCCAGATGGGTCGGATTTGTTTTGAAGAACAGAATAATAGTCGTCTCAGAGGAGGGCACCAGACTAGAGGCGCAGGCCTTCACAGGCTGCCCCCAAGGGAGCTGCATCTCCCCACTGCTCTGGTGCCTTGTAATGGACAAGTTGTTAAGAAGACTAGAGGAGGCCGGATTCTCTGCCCAGGCATTTGCAGATGACGGAGTAATCCTCATAACGGGTAAGTTTATTGCCACCATCTTTGAGCGCATGCAGGTTGCTTGCGATATTGTTCAGACTTGGTGTAACGAAGTTAGACTTTCAGTAAATCCAACTAAGACTGAGTTGATTCTCTTTACAAAGAAACGGAAGCTGGACGCTTTTAGGGCTCCTACCTTTTTCGGCAAACAGCTCCAATTAAGTCAACAAGTCAAATACCTCGGGATTATTTTGGATTCCAAACTAAACTGGGGTTCTCATTTGACTGAAACCAAAAGGAAAGCAATAGCATCCTTTTGGCACGTTAGACGCGCTGTGGGCACAACCTGGGGCTTTAAGCCTAGGGTTATGCACTGGATATACACAGCGATTATTAGACCTAGAATTCAATATGGAAGCATAGTGTGGTGGACAGCCTTGAATAGGGCCTCCCATGTTCGTACACTCAGCCGTATTCAAAGAATGGCATGTATGAGCATTACGGGAGCGTTTCGTACCACACCTACTAAGGCTCTAGAGGTCCTCCTGTACCTAACACCGCTTCACCTATGGCTGAGGGGCGAAGCGGTTATGGCCTATCTAAGAATTAAGGAAAACAGACAGTGGCAAGAGCGGGGCGAACTCACGGGCCACTCAGTTATTGCCAAGGTGGTGGAAAAGGAGATTCCTATCCTCCAATACTGTTGCCCTCAACTTAATAGAAATCTTACTCTAGACTCTAAAGTGAGATACTCTTATCCTAGTATATCCGACTGGGAAAGGGGTTCAATTGCCACTCATACAGGCAACCTATCCTGCTTCACGGACGGATCATGGAAGGACTCGACCGGATTAGCAGGAGCGGGCGTCTACATAGAGGATTTAGGCATTAACATAAGTCTACCACTAGGTAAACACTCTACTGTGTTTCAAGCGGAAGTGTTCGCGATACTGTCTGCGGCCACATGCACGGAGGTCATCGGCTGCGACAGGGCCGGAATTACTATCTACTCAGACAGCCAATCGGCTCTCCTAGCTCTGGAATCCTCTAGGGTGACTTCCGCATTGGTAAAAGAGTGCAAACAGGCATTAGATTTACTTGCCTGCTCGAAGAGACTGGAATTAGTCTGGGTTCCTGGACATAAAGGAATCAAAGGCAATGAAATAGCCGACAAGCTTGCAAGAGAAGGTGCTGAGAACCCTTTTTTTGGGCCAGAACCTTCAGTAGGCATTTCTAAAAGATATCAGCGGAAGAAGGTCCAGGATTGGACATGGAATTTAGCAGGTAAGGAGTGGAGGGGGTGTACGGGCCTTAGACAGGCTAAGGAACTAATTAAAAAACCCTCTGCTTCTAGAACCAAATGGCTGCTGGGCCTCAACAGAAAGGAACTCCGACTGCTTATAGGGGTACTTACAGGGCACTGCAGACTTAAAAGACACTTAAAGATATGTGGAATAGCGGGAGATGAGACCTGCCACTCCTGTGGGCAGGCACCTGAAACTGCTCTACACTACATAGCCGAATGTGATAGATATGCGTCACTGAGATACAGACTGTTAGGATCTGACAGAATCAGAATACAAGAGGCTCCCTCCATCGAATGGACATCCCTTCTGAATTTCATTAGGAAAACCAGAAGGTTCGATATGGAGGGTTAAATAGCTATTTCTATTGGTAATCCTCCGGGGTTGGCAAAAAGGACCATCAGGCCCACTTGCCGGACTTTGTCCCCCCGCCCTTGCCAGTACCAGTAGGTATTTATAGAAAATAATGTTTAGCATCGTTTCAAAGAAAAAAAGAAATTTTCAAATCGACCAACCCGTGAAGACAGGTATGGATATGAACCAATCTTGGAATTTTATACTCTAATTTGAGATCAGAATGCAACAATATTTTCTTTTTTACTGTAGGTTTTCGTGCCAAGGCTTCGGGGAATTTTCTTACAGCTGGAGACCATTGTCAGAACTTTTTGCCGATTTTGTTCAAATCTACAGACACTTTCAATGAAGTACTTTGTTTTGCATTGATTGCATCTGGCATTCCCTTATTTAATCTTGTGATATCTCCATTTGCAAAAAGGGAACAACGTAAAACAAATGCTGTATTTTACAATTATTTGAATGTTTGGTACAACTTTGCAATCGGGACGCGTTATCACTGGCACGGGCCGAACTTACCCGAAGGTCGCCGCACTCCACTCTCTAGCGCCATTTGTTCAAACTAACTGCTTTGTATTCAATTCTAACATTCGTATTCATCGGAATTAATAAAATTATTACTGGTTCCGTTAGATATTATTTAAAATTATTAATTAAGAATAACTTAGTTATAAAACAATTCTGTGTAAAAAGTTGTGAATAAAATTTGTTTTTCAATATCCGTATTTTTTTATTTATATTATAAATTAAAATTAAAATGAATAAACAAAGCAATTTATACAATAAGTATAGCCTTTTGTTGATTTTTTTTTCTACGTTTCAGGCATTTTCCAGTACATTCCTTCAGGCTTCACTGCATATTACGGCAGGTTTTACTGCATATTAGAGGACTTTTTACTTTATATTATATGGAATATTTTGACATTTTTTGCTGCGTATAAATCCGGTCTTTACTCATAACTATCTTTTATACGGAGTTCCGATTGCTGCGCTATCTCTTGACAGAATTCTTAATTATTTCCGAGTAGAAAGACTTTGGGAAGCTTAGCTTCCAGCGTTTTATATACATATTTTATTCTGAAGCATAATTATATTATACGTAAAGAAAAGAATACTATTTACTTTTTAAATTAATATATATATATATATAAATTATTTAATAGTTATTCACTTTTAATATAGTTTAATTTGCATTAAATTTGGGAGTAGGTATGTATATTAAGTGTATATGTATTGTTAGGTTGGTACACAATTTCGTTTTAACTATCCAGCCTAGTGACTAGCAATTCATTTAAATTAATATGCCTTTGAATTTATCAAACTTGTAAGTTATTTTGAAAGGTAGTTTTCCCAAATTGGTTTAAAAGTACTACCAATGCATATTGTTTATTACTGTACATTTGAAAATGTTTATTAATTATTTGTATAGAAGTAATTGTTGCAGTTAAAATACTCAATGATACCTTTTGCTTCAATATGGCATTTAACTTATTTTTATCTTATATATACTAGTTAATCTTATATATATCTAACATATTTAATTTATATTTCATATTTAGAATTAAAGAACCTTAACTGAATTTATTACTCATATTTATATTTACATAATACTAACTGCACAATTCTTACTCATCTATTTCTTATTCATATATTAATTATATTTTAATGAGGAAAATTAGCATTTGATTGTATATATTATGAATAATATATTTATTACTTATTATATATATATATATATATATATATATATATATATATATATATATATATATATATATATATATATATATATATTCGCACAATACAAGAAAGGCGAATCCAACATGTAACGAATTTTTTTATTTTAATTGACAGCTAGTATAATATAGCATAATATATATACAGCCTCATATAACAGATGAAATTAAAAAGAAAACTTATCGTGTTTAGATTAAGTAATCCAATAAAAAAAATTTCTTAAGAGAAAGTGATGATAAGGTATTTGGAACTAGTTCTTAGCACCGCTTATGTTCCATTACAAAAACAGTGATAAATATTTTTTAAGAAACAGTCAATTACAGTGACTCACAAAATTATCCATAATTTGTTTCAAATTATTAAAATTAAATTAAAAATATTTATGTGTATATATTTCAGAAAAACCAATACAAAAGAAAAGAAAAAAATGCGATCAATTTATTATAATATAAAGAATTTAAAATAAATTACAAATATTTTTTTGAGTCACTGTACACATTAAAAAAATCATGTACAATTATATAGTCCTAATTTTTCATCCATAAACACACACATACCTATATAATACATGCATTTTGATGATTTACAGAGATATATCACATATATCACGAATATAAAAGTTAAATTGCACATAATTCATGGTAAATGTTATATTCTAATGATTTTTGGCTTTATAGGGCAGAGGCCTGCTGATGCTAGAAGGAAGCAAAGCGAAATGTAGAAGAAAGCGTCGCAAAATTGAAATTCTGACGAGGCACCTAGAAGACCTCATACAAAAAATAAATACAATTTAATTTAATTCTAACATGTTTTTACTGGAAAATTCTTTTTTGGCCATACGATTCTTTTCAAATATTATTTTCATATGACAGATAATAAAAGTTTATTTACTTTTTCATTCAGAATATTAATACAATTTAAGAATTATGATCCATATAGGTGTAATTTCAAAACATTTAATATTTTTAAATACTAAAATTTAATATTATTCATAAATTAGATTAGTTAGGAAGGTACACGTAGGTGAGGGCTGAGGAACTTCGATGAGCTGCATATGTGAGTACGAGTACGAGCCATGTGAGTACTATTGTATTATTTGTACTACTGTTATTATTTATTTCCGTTCTAGGCAGAGTTTTCGCATGTAACATGTGCATGTTATTTAGTTTACTTTTTCCGCAGTTTCTGCCTCCTCTCTCAAATCATTTGGATTGCTTATTTATTATTTTTATAAAAATATGAAATTAATTCAATCATTTTGCAAATACTAACCAGACCTAACCTTGTTGTTGCTTTAAAAAATAACTGTCTGATATTCAAATCTACTTTCAAACACTATTACAATCATTATTATTTTTGATCTTTTAAATAAATGTCTGATAGGGTTACCTCGCCAGGATAAAAAAACAAGAAATAGTCTTGTCTGGGAAAATATTCCAGCATTTTGATGATAGGGAACAATTGGATCCAGCTGTCAACTTTTCATAGGAGGAGCATAGTTCTCAGGGAAAATAAGATAAAAAGCTATGAAAATATTCACCGCATATTATGATTCCGTTACACACAAAATTTCTTATAGCAGTCTGATTTACCTAATTTAGTTTGGAAATTTGGGAAGTTCAAAGTCACACAACAACGAATCTTTTTCATGTTTGCTGAAGCAGTTCAAAAGACATGGCCCACCCTTAAGTGTTGAAGGAATACCACGCTGAGTTGTTCATAAAACAAAAAAAAAAAAAATACCTCTCTACTAAGTCCAACTCAGCCTGGTATCCCCTTCTGCACATTAGGTTGGTACATTTTAATAGTTTAGTATCTGTCCAATAAATAAAAATAGTAAATTAAACAGAACAAAATTTCTAGTCGATTTCTTCTACAATTCGTTTTCAAATGTTGTTCAAACCATCCTTAAGTGTTGAAGGAATATCACGCTGAGTTGTTACTAAAATAAAAAAAAAATACCTCTCTACTATGTCCAACTCAGCCTGGTATCCCCTTCAGCACTTTAGGTCGGTGCATTTTAATAGTTTAGTATCTGTCCGATAAATAAAAATAGTATATTTTTTTACTTAAAATCTGACGATGCTATCAGATCATATTTGTTTTCTAATCTAAATATATTGGCTCTTTAGTTTTTTTTCAAGCGTTTTAAAGAATTTTTATTAAACAATGACTCTTGATAATAACCTAGTTGACAACAGGCTTTTTAAATTCTGAAATATGAGGTCTCGTTCGAACTGAGTTGGAATGCTTCAGAAAAGTGTAGAATAAAATATTGTTTTGAAAATCACTATAGTATTGTTGCTTTAAAAAATAACTGTTTGATATTCAAATCTACTTTCAAACACTATTACAATCATTATTATTTTTGATCTTTTAAATAAATGTCTGATAGGGTTACCTCACCAGGATAAAAAAAACAAGAAACAGTCTTGTCTGGGAAAATATTCCAGCATTTTGATGATAGGGAACAATTGGATCCAGCTGTCAACTTTTCATAGGAGGAGCATAGTTCTCTCTTATTTCCACTGTTGTTACTTGGTATACCATCTTGTCAATGTTGGCTTTGTCCATCGAACACTTCTAGATCCGGATTGTTTACTTCATTCTTGTTCTAGGCACTACAATTTTGCTCACATCTTTGTAATACTGAAGCCGTCATCCTAGTCTCGAGCATTGCAAGTTGTGGATTAGGCCAAATGGGGATACCACATTAAAAAAACGCACACCCAGCACTCTACCTCTGAGGTGGTGTGGAAAGGAGTGTATTATTATTAATTTTAAGGAGAGAGGATGTATGTGCAACCATTTGGATCCCTTGCTTCAACAGCGTCTTGGTTAAGAAATTTTTTCTGATTTGGATGTAAGTAGATGATATTTTATACGTTTTAAGATCACTTTTAGTCAGTTATCTACTATGTATGAAATGCTGCAATACTATGTATGTATAGACATGAATCATATTTTTTATAAGATTCGATTTGCTCTTCCGGGTAACGGGTAGATACTTCTCATGATCCCGATGAGAAGAGATCTACTTCAGGGACCTAGCGACCCTGCCCACGTGAGCTCTTGTTTTCCCCCTTTATCCTATATTACAGGGGAAAACATGTCCATACCCCATTTCCTGCCAACCACCAGCTTATCCTCATCCTATCTTCAATCCCCTTCCATCTTTTTGCATGTGGAATGTGCATGTTATTTAGTTCTATATATCTACGCTTGCTGCATGTTCTCAGTTTGCTTTTTTATTTGTTAAAAAAAATATATCTTTAAAGATATTAATATTTAAAACATAATATTTTAAATAAATTTCATATTTAAATTTTATCAAATAGTCAATTCATAGCATTTTTATGTTCTGAAGTGCCTGGTTAGTATTTACAACATAATTGAATTAATTTATTTGTAACCCATTCATTAACAAAATCAGTAATATTAAATTAAATTATAATTATTTGGTACTAAATTTAGAATTTTAGTTACAGGTTTTTTAGGATCTCCAGTCTGAAGCGGCGAACGACTCCCATTGCACACACAAATTTTCATATAGAATATTATAAACTAAGATAAATTAATATATGAAATTCCATTTAATCCTAGAAAGAAAGATTTTTAAAAATAAACTTTTGAGAATTTTAGTAGTACACAGAAAAAGTGGTCTGAAGAAAGAAGAAGGAAGCTTAGCGAAATGAAGAAAGAATACAGAAGAGAGAAGAGCAGAGAAGAAAGAATTGAAATTGTGAAGAGGTCCCTAGAAGGCCTCATAGAATAAATAAATAATAATAAATAAAATTTAATTTAATTCTAATAATTTAATTGACCACACCATTCTTTTTAAATATTATTTTCATATGACAGATAATGAAAGTTTATTCACTTTTTCATTGAGATTATTAATAAGATTTAAGAATTATGATCCATATAGGTGTAATTTTAAAACATTTATTATTTTTAAATACTAAAATTTAATATTATTCATAAATTAGATTAGTTAGGAAGGTACACGTAGGTGAGGGTTAAGGAACTTCGATGAGCTGCATATGTGAGTACGAGTACGAGCCATGTGAGTACTATTGTATTGTTATTTGTACCACTGTTATTATTTATTGCTTATTGATTTTATTATTTTTATATAAATATGAAATTAATTCAATTGTTTTGCAAATACTAACCAGACCTAACAAAAAAAAAAAGATTAATTGATTTGGTTTTTTAATCCAATTTAAATGTTAATTTTTAAAATTTGATACTCTTTGATTTAATATGATAATGTGAATTAATAAAATTCTTATGAAAACTAAAATTGAAGAAAGCAGGAATTTTCAGACAGTTATTTTATTTATTTTTAAAATATGGTTTTGCTATTAAATTATTACAATGGCTTAACAATATATGCTCTACAGATCCATATTAAGGAATGATTGATATACATAGATTCATAGTTATGTATGAATGCTCATTAAGTTAATAAAAGAGACCTCATTTCTTAGAAACATATTCAGTGGTGATTTAAATATATTTTAATGCTACTCTAAATCATATTCAGAAGACTTCCGCTTATTTATTTAGCGAGGGATCTTAATATTTTGTTCCAATAGAGTTCATAAAAAAAACTTGATAAAACACCCTTACGTGTCAAGCAATGTAATTGGGCCGTTTGTATGTAGATAATTAATGTATATTAATTTATTTATTGTTTAATAATAAATAACCTGCTATGTTTTAGCATAGATGAAACGCAAATACTTCATCCCTGAGTATTATATTCTGAAGAAGATAAAAAGCTATGAAAATATTCACCGCATATATTGATTCCGTTACACAGAAAATTTCTTATAGCAGTCTAATTTACCTAATTTAGTTTGAAAATTTGAGAAGTTCAAAGTCAAACAACAACGAATCTTTTTCTTTTTTGCTGAAGCAGTTCAAAAGACATGGCACCACCCTCAGGTGTTGAAGGAATACCACGCTGAGTTGTCCATTAAAAATAAAATAAATACCTCTCTACCATGTCCAACTCAGCCTGGTATCCCCTTCAGCACTTTAGGTTGGTGCATTTTAATAGTTTAGTATCCGTCCGATAAATAAAAATAGTAAATTAAACAGAACAAAATTTCTAGTCGATTTCTTTTACAATTCGTTTTCAAATGTTGTTCACACCATCCTTAAGTGTTGAAGGAATACCACGCTGAGTTGTCACTAAAAAAAAAAAAAAAAAATACCTCTCTACTATATCCAACTCAGCCTGGTATCCCCTTCAGCACTTTAGGTCGGTTCTTTTCAATAACTAATATAGTGTATTAAATTGAGCAAATTTTCTAGTAACGTTGTTAAAGATTAACTTTTACTTAAAATCTGATGATGCCATCAGATCATATTAGTTTTCTAATCTAAATTTATTGGCTTTTTAATTTTTTTTGAGCGTTTGAAAGAATTTTTATTAAACAATGACTCATGATAATAACTGAGTTGACAACAGGCTTTTTAAATTCTGAAATATGAGGTCTCGTTCGCATTGAGTTGGAATGCTTCAGAAAAGTATAGAATAATATGTTGTTTTGAAAACACTATAGTATTGTTGCTTTAAAAAATAACTGTCTGATATTCAAATCTACTTTCAAACACTATTACAATCGTTATTATTTTTGATCTTTTAAATAAATGTCTGATAGAGTTACCTCGCTAGGATAAAAAAAACAAGAAACAGTCTTGTCTGGGATAATATTCCAGCATTTCGATGATAGGGAACAATTGGATCCAGCTGTCAACTTTTCATAGGAGGAGCAGAGTTCTCTCTTATTTCCACTGTTGTTACTTGGTATACCATCTTGTCTATGTTGGCTTTGTCCATCGAACACTTCTAGATCCGGGTTGTTTACTTCATTCTTGTTCTAGGCACTACAATTTTGTTCACATCTTTGTTATAACTTTGTAATAATGAAGCCATCATCCTAGTCTCGAGCACTGTAGGTTGTGGATTAGGCCTAATGGGGATACCACATTAAAAAAAACGCACACCCAGCACTCTACCTCTGAGGTGGTGTGGAAAGGAGTGCATTATTATTAATTTTAAGGAGAGAGGATGTATGTGCAACCATTTGGATCCCTTGCTTCAACAACGTCTTGGTTAAGAAATTTTTTCTGATTTGGATGTAAGTAGATGATATTTTATACGTTTTAAGATCACTTTTAGTCAGTTATCTACTATGTATAAAATGCTGCAATACTATGTATGTATAGACATGAATCATATTTTTTATAAGATTCGATTTGCTCTTCCGGGTAACGGGTAGATACTTCTCATGATCCTGATGAGAAGAGATCTACTTCAGGGACCTAGCGACCCTGCCCACGTGAGCTCTTGTTTTCCCCCTTTATCCTATATTACATGGGAAAACATGTCCATACCCCATTTCCTGCCAACCACCAGCTTATCCTCATCCTATCTTCAATCCCCTTCCATCTTTTTGCATGTGGAATGTGCATGTTATTTAGTTCTATATATCTACGCTTGCTGCATGTTCTCAGTTTGCTTTTTTATTTGTTAAAAAAAATATATCTTTAAAGATATTAATATTTAAAACATAATATTTTAAATAAATTTCATATTTAAATTTTATCAAATAGTCAATTCATAGCATTTTTATGTTCTGAAGTGCCTGGTTAGTATTTACAACATAATTGAATTAATTTATTTGTAACCCATTCATTAACAAAATCAGTAATATTAAATTAAATTATAATTATTTGGTACTAAATTTAGAATTTTAGTTACAGGTTTTTTAGGATCTCCAGTCTGAAGCGGCGAACGACTCCCATTGCACACACAAATTTTCATATAGAATATTATAAACTAAGATAAATTAATATATGAAATTCCATTTAATCCTAGAAAGAAAGATTTTTAAAAATAAACTTTTGAGAATTTTAGTAGTACACAGAAAAAGTGGTCTGAAGAAAGAAGAAGGAAGCTTAGCGAAATGAAGAAAGAATACAGAAGAGAGAAGAGCAGAGAAGAAAGAATTGAAATTGTGAAGAGGTCCCTAGAAGGCCTCATAGAATAAATAAATAATAATAAATAAAATTTAATTTAATTCTAATAATTTAATTGACCACACCATTCTTTTTAAATATTATTTTCATATGACAGATAATGAAAGTTTATTCACTTTTTCATTGAGATTATTAATAAGATTTAAGAATTATGATCCATATAGGTGTAATTTGAAAACATTTATTATTTTTAAATACTAAAATTTAATATTATTCATAAATTAGATTAGTTAGGAAGGTACACTTAGGTGAGGGTTGAGGAACTTCGATGAGCTGCATATGTGAGTACGAGTACGAGCCATGTGAGTACTATTGTATTGTTATTTGTACCACTGTTATTATTTATTGCTTATTGATTTTATTATTTTTATATAAATATGAAATTAATTCAATTGTTTTGCAAATACTAACCAGACCTAACAAAAAAAAAAAGATTAATTGATTTGGTTTTTTAATCCAATTTAAATGTTAATTTTTAAAATTTGATACTCTTTGATTTAATATGATAATGTGAATTAATAAGATTCTTATGAAAACTAAAATTGAAGAAAGCAGGAATTTTCAGACAGTTATTTTATTTATTTTTAAAATATGGTTTTGCTATTAAATTATTACAATGGCTTAACAATATATGCTCTACAGATCCATATTAAGGAATGATTGATATACATAGATTCATAGTTATGTATGAATGCTCATTAAGTTAATAAAAGAGACCTCATTTCTTAGAAACATATTCAGTGGTGATTTAAATATATTTTAATGCTACTCTAAATCATATTCAGAAGACTTCCGCTTATTCATTTAGCGAGGCATCTTAATATTTTGTTCTAATAGAATTCATAAAAAAAACTTGATAAAACACCCTTACGTGTCAAGCAATGTAATTGAGCCGTTTGTATGTAGATAATTAATGGGTATTAATTTATTTATTGTTTAATAATAAATAACCGGCCATGTTTTAGCATAGATGAAACGCAAATACTTCAGGGAAAAGAAGATAAAAAGCTATGAAAATATTCACCGCATATATTGATTCCGTTACACAGAAAATTTCTTATAGCAGTCTAATTTACCTAATTTAGTTTGAAAATTTGAGAAGTTCAAAGTCAAACAACAACGAATCTTTTTCTTTTTTGCTGAAGCAGTTCAAAAGACATGGCACCACCCTCAGGTGTTGAAGGAATACCACGCTGAGTTGTCCATTAAAAAAAAAATAAATACCTCTCTACTATGTCCAACTCAGCCTGGTATCCCCTTCAGCACTTTAGGTTGGTGCATTTTAATAGTTTAGTATCCGTCCGATAAATAAAAATAGTAAATTAAACAGAACAAAATTTCTAGTCGATTTCTTTTACAATTCGTTTTCAAATGTTGTTCACACCATCCTTAAGTGTTGAAGGAATATCACGCTGAGTTGTCACTAAAAAAAAAAAAAAAATACCTCTCTACTATATCCAACTCAGCCTGGTATCCCCTTCAGCACTTTAGGTCGGTTCTTTTCAATAACTAATATAGTGTATTAAATTGAACAAATTTTCTAGTATCGTTGTTAAAAATTAACTTTTACTTAAAATCTGATGAAGCCATCAGATCATATTTGTTTTCTAATCTAAATATATTGGCTTTTTAATTTTTTTCGAGCGTTTTAAAGAATTTTTATTAAACAATGACTCATGATAATAACCGAGTTGACAACAGGCTTTTTAAATTCTGAAATATGAGGTCTCGTTCGCATTGAGTTGGAATGCTTCAGAAAAGTATAGAATAATATGTTGTTTTGAAAACACTATAGTATTGTTGCTTTAAAAAATAACTGTCTGATATTCAAATCTACTTTCAAACACTATTACAATCGTTATTATTTTTGATCTTTTAAATAAATGTCTGATAGAGTTACCTCGCTAGGATAAAAAAAACAAGAAACAGTCTTGTCTGGGATAATATTCCAGCATTTCGATGATAGGGAACAATTGGATCCAGCTGTCAACTTTTCATAGGAGGAGCAGAGTTCTCTCTTATTTCCACTGTTGTTACTTGGTATACCATCTTGTCTATGTTGGCTTTGTCCATCGAACACTTCTAGATCCGGGTTGTTTACTTCATTCTTGTTCTAGGCACTACAATTTTGTTCACATCTTTGTTATAACTTTGTAATAATGAAGCCATCATCCTAGTCTCGAGCACTGTAGGTTGTGGATTAGGCCTAATGGGGATACCACATTAAAAAAAACGCACACCCAGCACTCTACCTCTGAGGTGGTGTGGAAAGGAGTGCATTATTATTAATTTTAAGGAGAGAGGATGTATGTGCAACCATTTGGATCCCTTGCTTCAACAACGTCTTGGTTAAGAAATTTTTTCTGATTTGGATGTAAGTAGATGATATTTTATACGTTTTAAGATCACTTTTAGTCAGTTATCTACTATGTATAAAATGCTACAATACTATGTATGTATAGACATGAATCATATTTTTTATAAGATTCGATTTGCTCTTCCGGGTAACGGGTAGATACTTCTCATGATCCTGATGAGAAGAGATCTACTTCAGGGACCTAGCGACCCTGCCCACGTGAGCTCTTGTTTTCCCCCTTTATCCTATATTACATGGGAAAACATGTCCATACCCCATTTCCTGCCAACCACCAGCTTATCCTCATCCTATCTTCAATCCCCTTCCATCTTTTTGCATGTGGAATGTGCATGTTATTTAGTTCTATATATCTACGCTTGCTGCATGTTCTCAGTTTGCTTTTTTATTTGTTAAAAAAAATATATCTTTAAAGATATTAATATTTAAAACATAATATTTTAAATAAATTTCATATTTAAATTTTATCAAATAGTCAATTCATAGCATTTTTATGTTCTGAAGTGTCTGGTTAGTATTTACAACATAATTGAATTAATTTATTTGTAACCCATTCATTAACAAAATCAGGAATATTAAATTAAATTATAATTATTTGGTACTAAATTTAGAATTTTAGTTACAGGTTTTTTAGGATCTCCAGTCTGAAGCGGCGAACGACTCCCACTGCACACACAAATTTTCATATAGAATATTATAAACTAAGATAAATTAATATATGAAATTCCATTTAATCCTAGAAAGAAAGATTTTTAAAAATAAACTTTTGAGAATTTTAGTAGTACACAGAAAAAGTGGTCTGAAGAAAGAAGAAGGAAGCTTAGCGAAATGAAGAAAGAATACAGAAGAGAGAAGAGCAGAGAAGAAAGAATTGAAATTGTGGCGAGGTCCCTAGAAGGCCTCATAGAATAAATAAATAATAATAAATAAAATTTAATTTAATTCTAATAATTTAATTGACCACACCATTCTTTTTAAATATTATTTTCATATGACAGATAATAAAAGTTTATTCACTTTTTCATTGAGATTATTAATAAGATTTAAGAATTATGATCCATATAGGTGTAATTTGAAAACATTTATTATTTTTAAATACTAAAATTTAATATTATTCATAAATTAGATTAGTTAG
Organism: Rhaphigaster nebulosa; assembly: GCA_948150685.1. Classification (NCBI taxonomy): domain Eukaryota; kingdom Metazoa; phylum Arthropoda; class Insecta; order Hemiptera; family Pentatomidae; genus Rhaphigaster; species Rhaphigaster nebulosa. Next base: position 73,635,512 of record OX411312.1, read on the forward strand.
GAAGGTACACTTAGGTGAGGGTTGAGGAACTTCGATGAGCTGCATATGTGAGTACGAGTACGAGCCATGTGAGTACTATTGTATTGTTATTTGTACCACTGTTATTATTTATTGCTTATTGATTTTATTATTTTTATATAAATATGAAATTAATTCAATTGTTTTGCAAATACTAACCAGACCTAACAAAAAAAAAAAAGATTAATTGATTTGGTTTTTTAATCCAATTTAAATGTTAATTTTTAAAATTTGATACTCTTTGATTTAATATGATAATGTGAATTAATAAGATTCTTATGAAAACTAAAATTGAAGAAAGCAGGAATTTTCAGACAGTTATTTTATTTATTTTTAAAATATGGTTTTGCTATTAAATTATTACAATGGCTTAACAATATATGCTCTACAGATCCATATTAAGGAATGATTGATATACATAGATTCATAGTTATGTATGAATGCTCATTAAGTTAATAAAAGAGACCTCATTTCTTAGAAACATATTCAGTGGTGATTTAAATATATTTTAATGCTACTCTAAATCATATTCAGAAGACTTCCGCTTATTCATTTAGCGAGGCATCTTAATATTTTGTTCTAATAGAATTCATAAAAAAAACTTGATAAAACACCCTTACGTGCCAAGCAATATAATTGAGCCGTTTGTATGTAGATAATTAATGTGTATTAATTTATTTATTGTTTAATAATAAATAACCGGCCATGTTTTAGCATAGATGAAACGCAAATACTTCATCCCTGAGTATTATATTCTGAAGAAGATAAAAAGCTATGAAAATATTCACCGCATATATTGATTCCGTTACACACAAAATTTCTTATAGCAGTCTAATTTACCTAATTTAGTTTGAAAATTTGAGAAGTTCAAAGTCAAACAACAACGAATCTTTTTCTTTTTTGCTGAAGCGGTTCAAAAGACATGGCACCACCCTTAAGTGTTGAAGGAATACCACGCTGAGTTGTCCATAAAAAAAAAAAAAAAAAAATACCTCTCTAGTATATCCAACTCAGCCTGGTATCCCCTTCAGCACTTTAGGTTGGTACATTTTAATAGTTTAGTATCCGTCCGATAAATAAAAATAGTAAATTAAACAGAACAAAATTTCTAGTCGATTTCTTTTACAATTCGTTTTCAAATATTGTTCACACCATTCTTAAGTGTTGAAGGAATACCACGCTGAGTTGTCACTAAAAAAAAAAAAAAAATACCTCTACTATGTCCCCCTGGTATCCCCTTCAGCACTTTAGGTCGGTTCTTTTCAATAATTAATATAGTGTATTAAATTGAACAAATTTTCTAGTATCGTTGTTAAAAATTATATTTTACTTAAAATCTGACGATGCCATCAGATCATATCTGTTTTCTAATCTAAATATATTGGCTTTTTAATTTTTTTCGAGCGTTTTAAAGAATTGTTATTAAACAATGACTCATGATAATAACTGAGTTGACAACAGGCTTTTTAAATTCTGAAATATGAGGTCTCGTTCGCATTGAGTTGGAATGCTTCAGAAAAGTATAGAATAATATGTTGTTTTGAAAATCACTATAGTATTGTTGCTTTAAAAAATAACTGTCTGATATTCAAATCTACTTTCAAACACTATTACAATCATTATTATTTTTGATCTTTTAAATAATGTCTGATAGGGTTACCTCGCTAGGATAAAAAAAACAAGAAATAGTCTTGTCTGGGATAATATTCCAGCATTTCGATGATAGGGAACAATTGGATCCAGCTGTCAACTTTTCATAGGAGGAGCAGAGTTCTCTCTTATTCCCACTGTTGTTACTTGGCATACCATCTTGTCTATGTTGGCTTTGTCCATCGAACACTTCTAGATCCGGGTTGTTTACTTCATTCTTGTTCTAGGCACTACAATTTTGTTTACATCTTTGTTATAACTTTGTAATAATGAAGCCGTCATCCTAGTCTCGAGCATTGCAGGTTGTGGATTAGGCCTAATGGGGATACCACATTAAAAAAAACGCACACCCAGCACTCTACCTCTGAGGTGGTGTGGAAAGGAGTGCATTATTATTAATGATAAGGAGAGAGGATGTATGTGCAACCATTTGGATCCCTTGCTTCAACAACGTCTTGGTTAAGAAATTTTTTCTGATTTGGATGTAAGTAGATGATATTTTATACGTTTTAAGATCACTTTTAGTCAGTTATCTACTATGTATAAAATGCTACAATACTATGTATGTATAGACATGAATCATATTTTTTATAAGATTCGATTTGCTCTTCCGGGTAACGGGTAGATACTTCTCATGATCCCGATGAGAAGAGATCTACTTCAGGGACCTAGCGACCCTGCCCACGTGAGCTCTTGTTTTCCCCCTTTATCCTATATTACAGGGGGAAACATGTCCAAACCCATATCCTGCCAACCACCAGCTTATCCTCACCCTATCTTCAATCCCCTTCCATCTTTTTGCATGTGGAATGTGCATGTTATTTAGTTCTATATATCTACGCTTGCTGCATGTTCTCAGTTTGCTTTTTTATTTGTTAAAAAAAAATATATCTTTAAAGATATTAATATTTAAAACATAATATTTTAAATAAATTTCATATTTAAATTTTATCAAATAGTCAATTCATAGCATTTTATGTTCTGAAGTGTCTGGTTAGTATTTACAACATAATTGAATTAATTTATTTGTAACCCATTCATTAACAAAATCAGGAATATTAAATTAAATTATAATTATTTGGTACTAAATTTAGAATTTTAGTTACAGGTTTTTTAGGATCTCCAGCCGGAAGCGGCGAACCACTCCCACTGCACACACAAATTTTCATATAGAATATTATAAACTAAGATAAATTAATACATGAAATTCCATTTAATCCTAGAAAGAAAGATTTTTAAAAATAAACTTTTGAGAATTTTAGTAGTACACAGAAAAAGTGGTCTGAAGAAAGAAGAAGGAAGCTTAGCGAAATGAAGAAAGAATACAGAAGAGAGAAGAGCAGAGAAGAAAGAATTGAAATTGTGACGAGGTCCCTAGAAAGCCTCACAGAATAAATAAATAATAATAAATAAAATTTAATTTAATTCTAATAATTCAATTGACGACACCATTCTTTTTAAATATTATTTTCATATGACAGATAATGACAGTTTATTCACTTTTTCATTGAGATTATTAATAAGATTTAAGAATTATGATCCATATAGGTGTAATTTTAAAACATTTATTATTTTTAAATACTAAAATTTAATATTATTCATAAATTAGATTAGTTAGGAAGGTACACTTAGGTGAGGGTTGAGGAACTGCGATGAGCTGCATATATGAGTACGAGTACGAGCCATGTGAGTACTATTGTATTGTTATTTGTACCATTGTTATTATTTATTGCTTATTGATTTTATTATTTTTATATAAATATGAAATTAATTCAATTGTTTTGCAAATACTAATCAGACCTAACAAAAAAAAAGATTAATTGATTTGATTTAAGTGTTGAAGGAATACCACGCTGAGTTGTCCATTAAAAAAAAAATAAATACCTCTCTACTATGTCCAACTTAGCCTGGTATCCCCTTCAGCACTTTAGGTTGGTGCATTTTAATAGTTTAGTATCCGTCCTTATTCATTTAGCGAGGCATCTTAATATTTTGTTCTAATAGAATTCATAAAAAAAACTTGATAAAACACCCTTACGTGTCAAGCAATGTAATTGAGCCGTTTGTATGTAGATAATTAATGTGTATTAATTTATTTATTGTTTAATAATAAATAACCGGCCATGTTTTAGCATAGATGAAACGCAAATACTTCAGGGAAAAGAAGATAAAAAGCTATGAAAATATTCACCGCATATATTGATTCCGTTACACAGAAAATTTCTTATAGCAGTCTAATTTACCTAATTTAGTTTGAAAATTTGAGAAGTTCAAAGTCAAACAACAACGAATCTTTTTCTTTTTTGCTGAAGCAGTTCAAAAGACATGGCACCACCCTCAGGTGTTGAAGGAATACCACGCTGAGTTGTCCATTAAAAAAAAATAAATACCTCTCTACTATGTCCAACTTAGCCTGGTATCCCCTTCAGCACTTTAGGTTGGTGCATTTTAATAGTTTAGTATCCGTCCGATAAATAAAAATAGTAAATTAAACAGAACAAAATTTCTAGTCGATTTCTTTTACAATTCGTTTTCAAATGTTGTTCACACCATCCTTAAGTGTTGAAGGAATACCACGCTGAGTTGTCACTAGAAAAAAAAAAAAAAAAAATACCTCTCTACTATGTCCAACTCAGCCTGGTATCCCCTTCAGCACTTTAGGTTGGTGCATTTTAATAGTTTAGTATCTGTCCGATAAATAAAAATAGTAAATTAAACAGAACAAAATTTCTAGTCGATTTCTTTTACAATTCGTTTTCAAATGTTGTTTACACCATCCTTAAGTGTTGAAGGAATATCACGCTGAGTTGTCACTAAAAAAAAAAAAAAAATACCTCTGTACTATATCCAACTCAGCCTGGTATCCCCTTCAGCACTTTAGGTCGGTTCTTTTCAATAACTAATATAGTGTATTAAATTGAACAAATTTTCTAGTATCGTTGTTAAAAATTAACTTTTACTTAAAATCTGATGATGGAGCGTTTTAAAGAATTTTTATTAAACAATGACTCATGATAATAACCGAGTTGACAACAGGCTTTTTAAATTCTGAAATATGAGGTCTCGTTCGCATTGAGTTGGAATGCTTCAGAAAAGTATAGAATAATATGTTGTTTTGAAAATCACTATAGTATTGTTGCTTTAAAAAATAACTGTCTGATATTCAAATCTACTTTCAAACACTATTACAATCATTATTATTTTTGATCTTTTAAATAAATGTCTGATAGGGTTACCTCGCTAGGATAAAAAAAACAAGAAATAGTCTTGTCTGGGATAATATTCCAGCATTTCGATGATAGGGAACAATTGGATCCAGCTGTCAACTTTTCATAGGAGGAGCAGAGTTCTCTCTTATTTCCACTGTTGTTACTTGGTATACCATCTTGTCTATGTTGGCTTTGTCCATCGAACACTTCTAGATCCGGGTTGTTAGACACCATTCTTTTTAAATATTATTTTCATATGACAGATAATGACAGTTTATTCACTTTTTCATTGAGATTATTAATAAGATTTAAGAATTATGATCCATATAGGTGTAATTTTAAAACATTTATTATTTTTAAATACTAAAATTTAATATTATTCATAAATTAGATTAGTTAGGAAGGTACACTTAGGTGAGGGTTGAGGAACTGCGATGAGCTGCATATATGAGTACGAGTACGAGCCATGTGAGTACTATTGTATTGTTATTTGTACCATTGTTATTATTTATTGCTTATTGATTTTATTATTTTTATATAAATATGAAATTAATTCAATTGTTTTGCAAATACTAATCAGACCTAACAAAAAAAAAGATTAATTGATTTGATTTAAGTGTTGAAGGAATACTACGCTGAGTTGTCCATTAAAAAAAAAATAAATACCTCTCTACTATGTCCAACTTAGCCTGGTATCCCCTTCAGCACTTTAGGTTGGTGCATTTTAATAGTTTAGTATCCGTCCGATAAATAAAAATAGTAAATTAAACAGAACAAAATTTCTAGTCGATTTCTTTTACAATTCGTTTTCAAATGTTGTTCACACCATCCTTAAGTGTTGAAGGAATACCACGCTGAGTTGTCACTAGAAAAAAAAAAAAAAAAAATACCTCTCTACTATGTCCAACTCAGCCTGGTATCCCCTTCAGCACTTTAGGTTGGTGCATTTTAATAGTTTAGTATCTGTCCGATAAATAAAAATAGTAAATTAAACAGAACAAAATTTCTAGTCGATTTCTTTTACAATTCGTTTTCAAATGTTGTTTACACCATCCTTAAGTGTTGAAGGAATATCACGCTGAGTTGTCACTAAAAAAAAAAAAAAAATACCTCTCTACTATATCCAACTCAGCCTGGTATCCCCTTCAGCACTTTAGGTCGGTTCTTTTCAATAACTAATATAGTGTATTAAATTGAACAAATTTTCTAGTATCGTTGTTAAAAATTAACTTTTACTTAAAATCTGATGATGGAGCGTTTTAAAGAATTTTTATTAAACAATGACTCATGATAATAACCGAGTTGACAACAGGCTTTTTAAATTCTGAAATATGAGGTCTCGTTCGCATTGAGTTGGAATGCTTCAGAAAAGTATAGAATAATATGTTGTTTTGAAAATCACTATAGTATTGTTGCTTTAAAAAATAACTGTCTGATATTCAAATCTACTTTCAAACACTATTACAATCATTATTATTTTTGATCTTTTAAATAAATGTCTGATAGGGTTACCTCGCTAGGATAAAAAAAACAAGAAATAGTCTTGTCTGGGATAATATTCCAGCATTTCGATGATAGGGAACAATTGGATCCAGCTGTCAACTTTTCATAGGAGGAGCAGAGTTCTCTCTTATTTCCACTGTTGTTACTTGGTATACCATCTTGTCTATGTTGGCTTTGTCCATCGAACACTTCTAGATCCGGGTTGTTAGACACCATTCTTTTTAAATATTATTTTCATATGACAGATAATGACAGTTTATTCACTTTTTCATTGAGATTATTAATAAGATTTAAGAATTATGATCCATATAGGTGTAATTTTAAAACATTTATTATTTTTAAATACTAAAATTTAATATTATTCATAAATTAGATTAGTTAGGAAGGTACACTTAGGTGAGTGTTGAGGAACTTCGATGAGCTGCATATATGAGTACGAGTACGAGCCATGTGAGTACTATTGTATTGTTATTTGTACCATTGTTATTATTTATTGCTTATTAATTTTATTATTTTTATATAATTATGAAATTAATTCAATTGTTTTGCAAATACTAACCAGACCTAACAAAAAAAAAAGATTAATTGATTTGGTTTTTTAATCCAATTCAAATGTTAATTTTTAAAATTTGATACTCTTTGATTTAATATGATAATGTAAATTAATAAGATTCTTATGAAAACTAAAATTGAAGAAAGCAGGAATTTTCAGACAGTTATTTTATTTATTTTTAAAATATGGTTTTGCTATTAAATTATTACAATGGCTTAACAATATATGCTTTACAGATCCATATTAAGGAATGCTTGATATACATAGATTCATAGTTATGTATGAATGCTCATTAAGTTAATAAAAGAGACCTCATTTCTTAGAAACATATTCAGTGGTGATTTAAATATATTTTAATGCTACTCTAAATCATATTCAGAAGACTTCCGCTTATTCATTTAGCGAGGCATCTTAATATTTTGTCCCAATAGAATTCATAAAAAAAACTTGATAAAACACCCTTACGTGTTAAGCAATATAATTGAGCCGTTTGTATGTAGATAATTAATGTGTATTAATTTATTTATTGTTTAATAATAAATAACCGGCCATGTTTTAGCATAGATGAAACGCAAATACTTCAGGGAAAAGAAGATAAAAAGCTATGAAAATATTCACCGCATATATTGATTCCGTTACACAGAAAATTTCTTATAGCAGTCTAATTTACCTAATTTAGTTTGAAAATTTGAGAAGTTCAAAGTCAAACAACAACGAATCTTTTTCTTTTTTGCTGAAGCAGTTCAAAAGACATGGCACCACCCTCAGGTGTTGAAGGAATACCACGCTGAGTTGTCCATTAAAAAAAAAATAAATACCTCTCTACTATGTCCAACTCAGCCTGGTATCCCCTTCAGCACTTTAGGTTGGTGCATTTTAATAGTTTAGTATCCGTCCGATAAATAAAAATAGTAAATTAAACAGAACAAAATTTCTAGTCGATTTCTTTTACAATTCGTTTTCAAATGTTGTTCACACCATCCTTAAGTGTTGAAGGAATATCACGCTGAGTTGTCACTAAAAAAAAAAAAAAAATACCTCTCTACTATATCCAACTCAGCCTGGTATCCCCTTCAGCACTTTAGGTCGGTTCTTTTCAATAACTAATATAGTGTATTAAATTGAACAAATTTTCTAGTATCGTTGTTAAAAATTAACTTTTACTTAAAATCTGATGAAGCCATCAGATCATATTTGTTTTCTAATCTAAATATATTGGCTTTTTAATTTTTTTCGAGCGTTTTAAAGAATTTTTATTAAACAATGACTCATGATAATAACCGAGTTGACAACAGGCTTTTTAAATTCTGAAATATGAGGTCTCGTTCGCATTGAGTTGGAATGCTTCAGAAAAGTATAGAATAATATGTTGTTTTGAAAACACTATAGTATTGTTGCTTTAAAAAATAACTGTCTGATATTCAAATCTACTTTCAAACACTATTACAATCATTATTATTTTTGATCTTTTAAATAAATGTCTGATAGGGTTACCTCGCAAGGATAAAAAAAACAAGAAATAGTCTTGTCTGGGATAATATTCCAGCATTTCGATGATAGGGAACAATTGGATCCAGCTGTCAACTTTTCATAGGAGGAGCAGAGTTCTCTCTTATTTCCACTGTTGTTACTTGGTATACCATCTTGTCTATGTTGGCTTTGTCCATCGAACACTTCTAGATCCGGGTTGTTTACTTCATTCTTGTTCTAGGCACTACAATTTTGTTCACATCTTTGTTATAATTTTGTAATAATGAAGCCGTCATCCTAGTCTCGAGCATTGCAGGTTGTGGATTAGGCCTAATGGGGATACCACATTAAAAAAAACGCACACCCAGCACTCTACCTCTGAGATGGTGTGGAAAGGAGTGCATTATTATTAATGTTAAGGAGAGAGGATGTATGTGAAACCATTTGGATCCCTTGCTTCAACAACGTCTTGGTTAAGAAATTTTTTCTGATTTGGATGTAAGTAGATGATATTTTATACGTTTTAAGATCACTTTTAGTCAGTTATCTACTATGTATAAAATGCTACAATACTATGTATGTATAGACATGAATCATATTTTTTATAAGATTCGATTTGCTCTTCCGGGTAACGGGTAGATACTTCTCATGATCCCGATGAGAAGAGATCTACTTCAGGGACCTAGCGACCCTGCCCACGTGAGCTCTTGTTTTCCCCCTTTATCCTATATTACAGGGGAAAACATGTCCATACCCCATATCCTGCCAACCACCAGCTTATCCTCATCCTATCTTCAATCCCCTTTCATCTTATTGCATGTGGAATGTGCATGTTATTTAGTTCTATATATCTACGCTTGCTGCATGTTCTCAGTTTGCTTTTTTATTTGTTAAAAAAAAATATATATCTTTAAAAATATTAATATTTAAAACATAATATTTTAAATAAATTTCATATTTAAATTTTATCAAATAGTCAATTCATAGCATTTTTACGGTCGTGTCTGGTTAGTATTTGCAACATAATTGAATTAATTTATTTATAACCCGTTCATTAACAAAATCAGTAATATTAAATTAAATTATAATTATTTGGTACTAAATTTAGAATTTTAGTTACAGGTTTTTTAGAATCTCCAGTCTGAAGCGGCGAACCTCTCCCACTGCACACACAAATTTTCTAATAGAATATTATAAACTAAGATAAATTAATACATGAAACTCCATTTAATCCTAGAAAAAGGGATTTTTAAAAATAAACTTTTGAGAATTTTAGTACTACACAGTAAAAGTGGTCTGAAGAAAGAAGAAGGAAGCTTAGCAAAATGAAGAAAGAATACAGAAGAGAGAAGAGCAGAGAAGAAAGAATTGAAATTGTGGCGAGGTCCCTAGAAGGCCTCATAGAATAAATAAATAATAATAAATAAAATTTAATTTAATTCTAATAATTTAATTGACCACACCATTCTTTTTAAATATTATTTTCATATGACAGATAATGAAAGTTTATTCACTTTTTCATTGAGATTATTAATAAGATTTAAGAATTATGATCCATATAGGTGTAATTTTAAAACATTTATTATTTTTAAATACTAAAATTTAATATTATTCATAAATTAGATTAGTTAGGAAGGTACACGTAGGTGAGGGTTAAGGAACTTCGATGAGCTGCATATGTGAGTACGAGTACGAGCCATGTGAGTACTATTGTATTGTTATTTGTACCACTGTTATTATTTATTGCTTATTGATTTTATTATTTTTATATAAATATGAAATTAATTCAATTGTTTTGCAAATACTAACCAGACCTAACAAAAAAAAAAAGATTAATTGATTTGGTTTTTTAATCCAATTTAAATGTTAATTTTTAAAATTTGATACTCTTTGATTTAATATGATAATGTGAATTAATAAAATTCTTATGAAAACTAAAATTGAAGAAAGCAGGAATTTTCAGACAGTTATTTTATTTATTTTTAAAATATGGTTTTGCTATTAAATTATTACAATGGCTTAACAATATATGCTCTACAGATCCATATTAAGGAATGATTGATATACATAGATTCATAGTTATGTATGAATGCTCATTAAGTTAATAAAAGAGACCTCATTTCTTAGAAACATATTCAGTGGTGATTTAAATATATTTTAATGCTACTCTAAATCATATTCAGAAGACTTCCGCTTATTTATTTAGCGAGGGATCTTAATATTTTGTTCCAATAGAGTTCATAAAAAAAACTTGATAAAACACCCTTACGTGTCAAGCAATGTAATTGGGCCGTTTGTATGTAGATAATTAATGTATATTAATTTATTTATTGTTTAATAATAAATAACCTGCTATGTTTTAGCATAGATGAAACGCAAATACTTCATCCCTGAGTATTATATTCTGAAGAAGATAAAAAGCTATGAAAATATTCACCGCATATTTTGACTCCGTTACCCACAAAATTTCTTATAGCAGTCTAATTTACCTAATTTAGTTTGAAAATTTGAGAAGTTCTAAGTCAAACAACAACGAATCTTTTTCATGTTTGCTGAAGCAGTTCAAAAGACATGGCACCACCCTCAGGTGTTGAAGGAATACCACACTGAGTTGTCCATTAAAAAAAAAATAAATACCTCTCTACTATGTCCAACTCAGCCTGATATCCCCTTCAGCACTTTAGGTTGGTGCATTTTAATAGTTTAGTAGCCGTACGATAAATAAAAATAGTAAATTAAACAGAACAAAATTTCTAGTCGATTTCTTTTACAATTCGTTTTCAAATGTTGTTCACACCATCCTTAAGTGTTGAAGGAATACCACGCTGAGTTGTCACTAAAAAAAAAAAAAAAAATACCTCTCTACTATATCCAACTCAGCCTGGTATCCCCTTCAGCACTTTAGGTCGGTTCTTTTCAATAACTAATATAGTGTATTAAATTGAGCAAATTTTCTAGTAACGTTGTTAAAGATTAACTTTTACTTAAAATCTGATGATGCCATCAGATCATATTAGTTTTCTAATCTAAATTTATTGGCTTTTTAATTTTTTTCGAGCGTTTGAAAGAATTTTTATTAAACAATGACTCATGATAATAACTGAGTTGACAACAGGCTTTTTAAATTCTGAAATATGAGGTCTCGTTCGCATTGAGTTGGAATGCTTCAGAAAAGTATAGAATAATATGTTGTTTTGAAAACACTATAGTATTGTTGCTTTAAAAAATAACTGTCTGATATTCAAATCTACTTTCAAACACTATTACAATCGTTATTATTTTTGATCTTTTAAATAAATGTCTGATAGAGTTACCTCGCTAGGATAAAAAAAACAAGAAACAGTCTTGTCTGGGATAATATTCCAGCATTTCGATGATAGGGAACAATTGGATCCAGCTGTCAACTTTTCATAGGAGGAGCATAGTTCTCTCTTATTTCCACTGTTGTTACTTGGTATACCATCTTGTCTATGTTGGCTTTGTCCATCGAACACTTCTAGATCCGGGTTGTTTACTTCATTCTTGTTCTAGGCACTACAATTTTGTTCACATCTTTGTTATAACTTTGTAATAATGAAGCCATCATCCTAGTCTCGAGCACTGTAGGTTGTGGATTAGGCCTAATGGGGATACCACATTAAAAAAAACGCACACCCAGCACTCTACCTCTGAGGTGGTGTGGAAAGGAGTGCATTATTATTAATTTTAAGGAGAGAGGATGTATGTGCAACCATTTGGATCCCTTGCTTCAACAACGTCTTGGTTAAGAAATTTTTTCTGATTTGGATGTAAGTAGATGATATTTTATACGTTTTAAGATCACTTTTAGTCAGTTATCTACTATGTATAAAATGCTACAATACTATGTATGTATAGACATGAATCATATTTTTTATAAGATTCGATTTGCTCTTCCGGGTAACGGGTAGATACTTCTCATGATCCTGATGAGAAGAGATCTACTTCAGGGACCTAGCGACCCTGCCCACGTGAGCTCTTGTTTTCCCCCTTTATCCTATATTACATGGGAAAACATGTCCATACCCCATTTCCTGCCAACCACCAGCTTATCCTCATCCTATCTTCAATCCCCTTCCATCTTTTTGCATGTGGAATGTGCATGTTATTTAGTTCTATATATCTACGCTTGCTGCATGTTCTCAGTTTGCTTTTTTATTTGTTAAAAAAAATATATCTTTAAAGATATTAATATTTAAAACATAATATTTTAAATAAATTTCATATTTAAATTTTATCAAATAGTCAATTCATAGCATTTTTATGTTCTGAAGTGTCTGGTTAGTATTTACAACATAATTGAATTAATTTATTTGTAACCCATTCATTAACAAAATCAGTAATATTAAATTAAATTATAATTATTTGGTACTAAATTTAGAATTTTAGTTACAGGTTTTTTAGGATCTCCAGTCTGAAGCGGCGAACGACTCCCACTGCACACACAAATTTTCATATAGAATATTATAAACTAAGATAAATTAATATATGAAATTCCATTTAATCCTAGAAAGAAAGATTTTTAAAAATAAACTTTTGAGAATTTTAGTAGTACACAGAAAAAGTGGTCTGAAGAAAGAAGAAGGAAGCTTAGCGAAATGAAGAAAGAATACAGAAGAGAGAAGAGCAGAGAAGAAAGAATTGAAATTGTGAAGAGGTCCCTAGAAGGCCTCATAGAATAAATAAATAATAATAAATAAAATTTAATTTGATTCTAATAATTTAATTGACCACACCATTCTTTTTAAATATTATTTTCATATGACAGATAATGAAAGTTTATTCACTTTTTCATTGAGATTATTAATAAGATTTAAGAATTATGATCCATATAGGTGTAATTTGAAAGCATTTATTATTTTTAAATACTAAAATTTAATATTATTCATAAATTAGATTAGTTAGGAAGGTACACTTAGGTGAGGGTTGAGGAACTTCGATGAGCTGCATATGTGAGTACGAGTACGAGCCATGTGAGTACTATTGTATTGTTATTTGTACCACTGTTATTATTTATTGCTTATTGATTTTATTATTTTTATATAAATATGAAATTAATTCAATTGTTTTGCAAATTCTAACCAGACCTAACAAAAAAAAAAAGATTAATTGATTTGGTTTTTTAATCCAATTTAAATGTTAATTTTTAAAATTTGATACTCTTTGATTTAATATGATAATGTGAATTAATAAGATTCTTATGAAAACTAAAATTGAAGAAAGCAGGAATTTTCAGACAGTTATTTTATTTATTTTTAAAATATGGTTTTGCTATTAAATTATTACAATGGCTTAACAATATATGCTCTACAGATCCATATTAAGGAATGATTGATATACATAGATTCATAGTTATGTATGAATGCTCATTAAGTTAATAAAAGGGACCTCATTTCTTAGAAACATATTCAGTGGTGATTTAAATATATTTTAATGCTACTCTAAATCATATTCAGAAGACTTCCGCTTATTCATTTAGCGAGGCATCTTAATATTTTGTTCTAATAGAATTCATAAAAAAAACTTGATAAAACACCCTTACGTGTCAAGCAATGTAATTGAGCCGTTTGTATGTAGATAATTAATGGGTATTAATTTATTTATTGTTTAATAATAAATAACCGGCCATGTTTTAGCATAGATGAAACGCAAATACTTCAGGGAAAAGAAGATAAAAAGCTATGAAAATATTCACCGCATATATTGATTCCGTTACACAGAAAATTTCTTATAGCAGTCTAATTTACCTAATTTAGTTTGAAAATTTGAGAAGTTCAAAGTCAAACAACAACGAATGTTTTTCTTTTTTGCTGAAGCAGTTCAAACGACATGGCACCACCCTCAGGTGTTGAAGGAATACCACGCTGAGTTGTCCATTAAAAAAAAAATAAATACCTCTCTACTATGTCCAACTCAGCCTGGTATCCCCTTCAGCACTTTAGGTTGGTGCATTTTAATAGTTTAGTAGCCGTCCGATAAATAAAAATAGTAAATTAAACAGAACAAAATTTCTAGTCGATTTCTTTTACAATTCGTTTTCAAATATTGTTCACACCATTCTTAAGTGTTGAAGGAATACCACGCTGAGTTGTCACTAAAAAAAAAAAAAAAAATACCTCTCTACTATGTCCCCCTGGTATCCCCTTCAGCACTTTAGGTCGGTTCTTTTCAATAATTAATATAGTGTATTAAATTGAACAAATTTTCTAGTATCGTTGTTAAAAATTATATTTTACTTAAAATCTGACGATGCCATCAGATCATATCTGTTTTCTAATCTAAATATATTGGCTTTTTAATTTTTTTCGAGCGTTTTAAAGAATTTTTATTAAACAATGACTCATGATAATAACTGAGTTGACAACAGGCTTTTTAAATTCTGAAATATGAGGTCTCGTTCGCATTGAGTTGGAATGCTTCAGAAAAGTATAGAATAATATGTTGTTTTGAAAACACTATAGTATTGTTGCTTTAAAAAATAACTGTCTGATATTCAAATCTACTTTCAAACACTATTACAATCATTTTTATTTTTGATCTTTTAAATAATGTCTGATAGGGTTACCTCGCTAGGATAAAAAAAACAAGAAATAGTCTTGTCTGGGATAATATTCCAGCATTTCGATGATAGGGAACAATTGGATCCAGCTGTCAACTTTTCATAGGAGGAGCAGAGTTCTCTCTTATTCCCACTGTTGTTACTTGGCATACCATCTTGTCTATGTTGGCTTTGTCCATCGAACACTTCTAGATCCGGGTTGTTTACTTCATTCTTGTTCTAGGCACTACAATTTTGTTTACATCTTTGTTATAACTTTGTAATAATGAAGCCGTCATCCTAGTCTCGAGCATTGCAGGTTGTGGATTAGGCCTAATGGGGATACCACATTAAAAAAAACGCACACCCAGCACTCTACCTCTGAGGTGGTGTGGAAAGGAGTGCATTATTATTAATGATAAGGAGAGAGGATGTATGTGCAACCATTTGGATCCCTTGCTTCAACAACGTCTTGGTTAAGAAATTTTTTCTGATTTGGATGTAAGTAGATGATATTTTATACGTTTTAAGATCACTTTTAGTCAGTTATCTACTATGTATAAAATGCTACAATACTATGTATGTATAGACATGAATCATATTTTTTATAAGATTCGATTTGCTCTTCCGGGTAACGGGTAGATACTTCTCATGATCCCGATGAGAAGAGATCTACTTCAGGGACCTAGCGACCCTGCCCACGTGAGCTCTTGTTTTCCCCCTTTATCCTATATTACAGGGGGAAACATGTCCAAACCCATATCCTGCCAACCACCAGCTTATCCTCACCCTATCTTCAATCCCCTTCCATCTTTTTGCATGTGGAATGTGCATGTTATTTAGTTCTATATATCTACGATGGCTGCATGTTCTCATTTTGCTTTTTTATTTGTTAAAAAAAAATATATCTTTAAAGATATTAATATTTAAAACATAATATTTTAAATAAATTTCATATTTAAATTTTATCAAATAGTCAATTCATAGCATTTTATGTTCTGAAGTGTCTGGTTAGTATTTACAACATAATTGAATTAATTTATTTGTAACCCATTCATTAACAAAATCAGGAATATTAAATTAAATTATAATTATTTGGTACTAAATTTAGAATTTTAGTTACAGGTTTTTTAGGATCTCCAGCCGGAAGCGGCGAACCACTCCCACTGCACACACAAATTTTCATATAGAATATTATATACTAAGATAAATTAATACATGAAATTCCATTTAATCCTAGAAAGAAAGATTTTTAAAAATAAACTTTTGAGAATTTTAGTAGTACACAGAAAAAGTGGTCTGAAGAAAGAAGAAGGAAGCTTAGCGAAATGAAGAAACAATACAGAAGAGAGAAGAGCAGAGAAGAAAGAATTGAAATTGTGACGAGGTCCCTAGAAAGCCTCACAGAATAAATAAATAATAATAAATAAAATTTAATTTCATTCTAATAATTCAATTGACGACACCATTCATTTTAAATATCATTTTCATATGCCAGATAATGAAAGTTTATTCACTTTTTCATTGAGATTATTAATAAGATTTAAGAATTATGATCCATATAGGTGTAATTTTAAAACATTTATTATTTTTAAATACTAAAATTTAATATTATTCATAAATTAGATTAGTTAGGAAGGTACACTTAGGTGAGGGTTGAGGAACTGCGATGAGCTGCATATATGAGTACGAGTACGAGCCATGTGAGTACTATTGTATTGTTATTTGTACCATTGTTATTATTTATTGCTTATTGATTTTATTATTTTTATATAAATATGAAATTAATTCAATTGTTTTGCAAATACTAATCAGACCTAACAAAAAAAAAGATTAATTGATTTGGTTTTTTAATCCAATTTAAATGTTAATTTTTAAAATTTGATACTCTTTGATTTAATATGATAATGTGAATTAATAAGATTCTTATGAAAACTAAAATTGAAGAAAGCAGGAATTTTCAGACAGTTATTTTATTTATTTTTAAAATATGGTTTTGCTATTAAATTATTACAATGGCTTAACAATATATGCTCTACAGATCCATATTAAGGAATGATTGATATACATAGATTCATAGTTATGTATGAATGCTCATTAAGTTAATAAAAGAGACCTCATTTCTTAGAAACATATTCAGTGGTGATTTAAATATATTTTAATGCTACTCTAAATCATATTCAGAAGACTTCCGCTTATTCATTTAGCGAGGCATCTTAATATTTTGTTCCAATAGAATTCATAAAAAAAACTTGATAAAACACCCTTACGTGTCAAGCAATGTAATTGAGCCGTTTGTATGTAGATAATTAATGTGTATTAATTTATTTATTGTTTAATAATAAATAACCGGCCATGTTTTAGCATAGATGAAACGCAAATACTTCAGGGAAAAGAAGATAAAAAGCTATGAAAATATTCACCGCATATATTGATTCCGTTACACAGAAAATTTCTTATAGCAGTCTAATTTACCTAATTTAGTTTGAAAATTTGAGAAGTTCAAAGTCAAACAACAACGAATCTTTTTCTTTTTTGCTGAAGCAGTTCAAAAGACATGGCACCACCCTCAGGTGTTGAAGGAATACCACGCTGAGTTGTCCATTAAAAAAAAAATAAATACCTCTCTACTATGTCCAACTCAGCCTGGTATCCCCTTCAGCACTTTAGGTTGGTGCATTTTAATAGTTTAGTATCCGTCCGATAAATAAAAATAGTAAATTAAACAGAACAAAATTTCTAGTCGATTTCTTTTACAATTCGTTTTCAAATGTTGTTTACACCATCCTTAAGTGTTGAAGGAATATCACGCTGAGTTGTCACTAAAAAAAAAAAATACCTCTCTACTATATCCAACTCAGCCTGGTATCCCCTTCAGCACTTTAGGTCGGTTCTTTTCAATAACTAATATAGTGTATTAAATTGAACAAATTTTCTAGTATCGTTGTTAAAAATTAACTTTTACTTAAAATCTGATGAAGCCATCAGATCATATTTGTTTTCTAATCTAAATATATTGGCTTTTTAATTTTTTTCGAGCGTTTTAAAGAATTTTTATTAAACAATGACTCATGATAATAACCGAGTTGACAACAGGCTTTTTAAATTCTGAAATATCAGGTCTCGTTCGCATTGAGTTGGAATGCTTCAGAAAAGTATAGAATAATATGTTGTTTTGAAAATCACTATAGTATTGTTGCTTTAAAAAATAACTGTCTGATATTCAAATCTTCTTTCAAACACTATTACAATCATTATTATTTTTGATCTTTTAAATAAATGTCTGATAGGGTTACCTCGCAAGGATAAAAAAAACAAGAAATAGTCTTGTCTGGGATAATATTCCAGCATTTCGATGATAGGGAACAATTGGATCCAGCTGTCAACTTTTCATAGGAGGAGCATAGTTCTCTCTTATTTCCACTGTTGTTACTTGGTATACCATCTTGTCTATGTTGGCTTTGTCCATCGAACACTTCTAGATCTGGGTTGTTTACTTCATTCTTGTTCTAGGCACTACAATTTTGTTCACATCTTTGTTATAACTTTGTAATAATGAAGCCGTCATCCTAGTCTCGAGCATTGCAGGTTGTGGATTAGGCCTAATGGGGATACCACATTAAAAAAAACGCACACCCAGCACTCTACCTCTGAGGTGGTGTGGAAAGGAGTGCATTATTATTAATGTTAAGGAGAGAGGATGTATGTGCAACCATTTGGATCCCTTGCTTCAACAACGTCTTGGTTAAGAAATTTTTTCTGATTTGGATGTAAGTAGATGATATTTTATACGTTTTAAGATCACTTTTAGTCAGTTATCTACTATGTATAAAATGCTACAATACTATGTATGTATAGACATGAATCATATTTTTTATAAGATTCGATTTGCTCTTCCGGGTAACGGGTAGATACTTCTCATGATCCCGATGAGAAGAGATCTACTTCAGGGACCTAGCGACCCTGCCCACGTGAGCTCTTGTTTTCCCCCTTTATCCTATATTATAGGGGAAAACATGTCCATACCCCATATCCTGCCAACCACCAGCTTATCCTCATTCTATCTTCAATCCCCTTGCATCTTATTGCATGTGGAATGTGCATGTTATTTAGTTCTATATATCTACGCTTGCTGCATGTTCTCAGTTTGCTTTTTTATTTGTTAAAAAAAAAATATATCTTTAAAAATATTAATATTTAAAACATAATATTTTAAATAAATTTCATATTTAAATTTTATCAAATAGTCAATTCATAGCATTTTTATGTTCTGAAGTGTCTGGTTAGTATTTACAACATAATTGAATTAATTTATTTTTAATCCATTGATTAACAAAATCAGTAATATTAAATTAAATTATAATTATTTGGTACTAAATTTAGAATTTTAGTTACAGGTTTTTTAGGATCTCCAGTCTGAAGCGGCGAACCTCTCCCACTGCACACACAAATTTTCTAATAGAATATTATAAACTAAGATAAATTAATACATGAAATTCCATTTAATCCTAGAAAGAAAGATTTTTAAAAATATACTTTTGAGAATTTTAGTAGTACACAGAAAAAGTGGTCTGAAGAAAGAAGAAGGAAGCTTAGCGAAATGAAGAAAGAATACAGAAGAGAGAAGAGCAGAGAAGAAAGAATTGAAATTGTGACGAGGTCCCTAGAAGGCCTCACAGAATAAATAAATATTAATAAATAAAATTTAATTTAATTCTAATAATTCAATTGACGACACCATTCTTTTTAAATATTATTTTCATATGACAGATAATGAAAGTTTATTCACTTTTTCATTGAGATTATTAATAAGATTTAAGAATTATGATCCATATAGGTGTAATTTTAAAACATTTATTATTTTTAAATACTAAAATTTAATATTATTCATAAATTAGATTATTTAGGAAGGTACACTTAGGTGAGGGTTGAGGAACTGCGATGAGCTGCATATGTGAGTACGAGTACGAGCCATGTGAGTACTATTGTATTGTTATTTGTACCATTGTTATTATTTTTTGCTTATTGATTTTATTATTTTTATATAAATATGAAATTAATTCAATTGTTTTGCAAATACTAACCAGACCTAACAAAAAAAAAAGATTAATTGATTTGGTTTTTTAATCCAATTTAAATGTTAATTTTTAAATTTTGATACTCTTTGATTTAATATGATAATGTGAATTAATAAGATTCTTATGAAAACTAAAATTGAAGAAAACAGGAATTTTCAGACAGTTATTTTATTTATTTTTAAAATATGGTTTTGCTATTAAATTATTACAATGGCTTAACAATATATGCTCTACAGATCCATATTAAGGAATGATTGATATACATAGATTCATAGTTATGTATGAATGCTCATTAAGTTAATAAAAGAGACCTCATTTCTTAGAAACATATTCAGTGGTGATTTAAATATATTTTAATGCTACTCTAAATCATATTCAGAAGACTTCCGCTTATTCATTTAGCGAGGCATCTTAATATTTTGTTCTAATAGAATTCATTAAAAAAACTTGATAAAACACCCTTACGTGTCAAGCAATGTAATTGAGCTGTTTGTATGTAGATAATTAATGGGTATTAATTTATTTATTGTTTAATAATAAATAACCGGCCATGTTTTAGCATAGATGAAACGCAAATACTTCAGGGAAAAGAAGATAAAAAGCTATGAAAATATTCACCGCATATATTGATTCCGTTACACAGAAAATTTCTTATAGCAGTCTAATTTACCTAATTTAGTTTGAAAATTTGAGAAGTTCAAAGTCAAACAACAACGAATCTTTTTCTTTTTTGCTGAAGCAGTTCAAAAGACATGGCACCACCCTCAGGTGTTGAAGGAATACCACGCTGAGTTGTCCATTAAAAAAAAAATAAATACCTCTCTACTATGTCCAACTCAGCCTGGTATCCCCTTCAGCACTTTAGGTTGGTGCATTTTAATAGTTTAGTATCCGTCCGATAAATAAAAATAGTAAATTAAACAGAACAAAATTTCTAGTCGATTTCTTTTACAATTCGTTTTCAAATGTTGTTTACACCATCCTTAAGTGTTGAAGGAATATCACGCTGAGTTGTCACTAAAAAAAAAAAATACCTCTCTACTATATCCAACTCAGCCTGGTATCCCCTTCAGCACTTTAGGTCGGTTCTTTTCAATAACTAATATAGTGTATTAAATTGAACAAATTTTCTAGTATCGTTGTTAAAAATTAACTTTTACTTAAAATCTGATGAAGCCATCAGATCATATTTGTTTTCTAATCTAAATATATTGGCTTTTTAATTTTTTTCGAGCGTTTTAAAGAATTTTTATTAAACAATGACTCATGATAATAACCGAGTTGACAACAGGCTTTTTAAATTCTGAAATATCAGGTCTCGTTCGCATTGAGTTGGAATGCTTCAGAAAAGTATAGAATAATATGTTGTTTTGAAAATCACTATAGTATTGTTGCTTTAAAAAATAACTGTCTGATATTCAAATCTTCTTTCAAACACTATTACAATCATTATTATTTTTGATCTTTTAAATAAATGTCTGATAGGGTTACCTCGCAAGGATAAAAAAAACAAGAAATAGTCTTGTCTGGGATAATATTCCAGCATTTCGATGATAGGGAACAATTGGATCCAGCTGTCAACTTTTCATAGGAGGAGCATAGTTCTCTCTTATTTCCACTGTTGTTACTTGGTATACCATCTTGTCTATGTTGGCTTTGTCCATCGAACACTTCTAGATCCGGGTTGTTTACTTCATTCTTGTTCTAGGCACTACAATTTTGTTCACATCTTTGTTATAACTTTGTAATAATGAAGCCGTCATCCTAGTCTCGAGCATTGCAGGTTGTGGATTAGGCCTAATGGGGATACCACATTAAAAAAAACGCACACCCAGCACTCTACCTCTGAGGTGGTGTGGAAAGGAGTGCATTATTATTAATGTTAAGGAGAGAGGATGTATGTGCAACCATTTGGATCCCTTGCTTCAACAACGTCTTGGTTAAGAAATTTTTTCTGATTTGGATGTAAGTAGATGATATTTTATACGTTTTAAGATCACTTTTAGTCAGTTATCTACTATGTATAAAATGCTACAATACTATGTATGTATAGACATGAATCATATTTTTTATAAGATTCGATTTGCTCTTCCGGGTAACGGGTAGATACTTCTCATGATCCCGATGAGAAGAGATCTACTTCAGGGACCTAGCGACCCTGCCCACGTGAGCTCTTGTTTTCCCCCTTTATCCTATATTACAGGGGAAAACATGTCCATACCCCATATCCTGCCAACCACCAGCTTATCCTCATTCTATCTTCAATCCCCTTGCATCTTATTGCATGTGGAATGTGCATGTTATTTAGTTCTATATATCTACGCTTGCTGCATGTTCTCAGTTTGCTTTTTTATTTGTTAAAAAAAAAAATATATCTTTAAAAATATTAATATTTAAAACATAATATTTTAAATAAATTTCATATTTAAATTTTATCAAATAGTCAATTCATAGCATTTTTATGTTCTGAAGTGTCTGGTTAGTATTTACAACATAATTGAATTAATTTATTTTTAACCCATTGATTAACAAAATCAGTAATATTAAATTAAATTATAATTATTTGGTACTAAATTTAGAATTTTAGTTACAGGTTTTTTAGGATCTCCAGTCTGAAGCGGCGAACCTCTCCCACTGCACACACAAATTTTCATATAGAATATTATAAACTAAGATAAATTAATACATGAAATTCCATTTAATCCTAGAAAGAGAGATTTTTAAAAATATACTTTTGAGAATTTTAGTAGTACACAGAAAAAGTGGTCTGAAGAAAGAAGAAGGAAGTTTAGCGAAATGAAGAAAGAATACAGAAGAGAGAAGAGCAGAGAAGAAAGAATTGAAATTGTGACGAGGTCCCTAGAAGGCCTCACAGAATAAATAAATAATAATAAATAAAATTTAATTTAATTCTAATAATTCAATTGACGACACCATTCTTTTTAAATATTATTTTCATATGACAGATAATGAAAGTTTATTCACTTTTTCATTGAGATTATTAATAAGATTTAAGAATTATGATCTATATAGGTGTAATTTTAAAACATTTATTATTTTTAAATACTAAAATTTAATATTATTCATAAATTAGATTAGTTAGGAAGGTACACTTAGGTGAGGGTTGAGGAACTGCGATGAGCTGCATATATGAGTACGAGTACGAGCCATGTGAGTACTATTGTATTGTTATTTGTACCATTGTTATTATTTATTGCTTATTGATTTTATTATTTTTATATAATTATGAAATTAATTCAATTGTTTTGCAAATACTAACCAGACCTAACAAAAAAAAAAGATTAATTGATTTGGTTTTTTAATCCAATTTAAATGTTAATTATTAAAATTTGATACTCTTTGATTTAATATGATAATGTAAATTAATAAGATTCTTATGAAAACTAAAATTGAAGAAAGCAGGAATTTTCAGGCAGTTATTTTATTTATTTTTAAAATATGGTTTTGCTATTAAATTATTACAATGGCTTAACAATATATGCTTTACAGATCCATATTAAGGAATGCTTGATATACATAGATTCATAGTTATGTATGAATGCTCATTAAGTTAATAAAAGAGACCTCACTTCTTAGAAACATATTCAGTGGTGATTTAAATATATTTTAATGCTACTCTAAATCATATTCAGAAGACTTCCGCTTATTCATTTAGCGAGGCATCTTAATATTTTGTCCCAATAGAATTCATAAAAAAAACTTGATAAAACACCCTTACGTGTCAAGCAATGTAATTGAGCCGTTTGTATGTAGATAATTAATGTGTATTAATTTATTTATTGTTTAATAATAAATAACCGGCCATGTTTTAGCATAGATGAAACGCAAATACTTCAGGGAAAAGAAGATAAAAAGCTATGAAAATATTCACCGCATATATTGATTCCGTTACACAGAAAATTTCTTATAGCAGTCTAATTTACCTAATTTAGTTTGAAAATTTGAGAAGTTCAAAGTCAAACAACAACGAATCTTTTTCTTTTTTGCTGAAGCAGTTCAAAAGACATGGCACCACCCTCAGGTGTTGAAGGAATACAACGCTGAGTTGTCCATTAAAAATAAAATAAATACCTCTCTACTATGTCCAACTCAGCCTGGTATCCCCTTCAGCACTTTAGGTTGGTGCATTTTAATAGTTTAGTATCCGTCCGATAAATAAAAATAGTAAATTAAACAGAACAAAATTTCTAGTCGATTTCTTTTACAATTCGTTTTCAAATGTTGTTCACACCATCCTTAAGTGTTGAAGGAATATCACGCTGAGTTGTCACTAAAAAAAAAAAAAAAATACCTCTCTACTATATCCAACTCAGCCTGGTATCCCCTTCAGCACTTTAGGTCGGTTCTTTTCAATAACTAATATAGTGTATTAAATTGAACAAATTTTCTAGTATCGTTGTTAAAAATTAACTTTTACTTAAAATCTGATGAAGCCATCAGATCATATTTGTTTTCTAATCTAAATATATTGGCTTTTTAATTTTTTTCGAGCGTTTTAAAGAATTTTTATTAAACAATGACTCATGATAATAACTGAGTTGACAACAGGCTTTTTAAATTCTGAAATATGAGGTCTCGTTCGCATTGAGTTGGAATGCTTCAGAAAAGTATAGAATAATATGTTGTTTTGAAAATCACTATAGTATTGTTGCTTTAAAAAATAACTGTCTGATATTCAAATCTACTTTCAAACACTATTACAATCATTATTATTTTTGATCTTTTAAATAATGTCTGATAGGGTTACCTCGCTAGGATAAAAAAAACAAGAAATAGTCTTGTCTGGGATAATATTCCAGCATTTCGATGATAGGGAACAATTGGATCCAGCTGTCAACTTTTCATAGGAGGAGCAGAGTTCTCTCTTATTTCCACTGTTGTTACTTGGTATACCATCTTGTCTATGTTGGCTTTGTCCATCGAACACTTCTAGATCCGGGTTGTTTACTTCATTCTTGTTCTAGGCACTACAATTTTGTTCACATCTTTGTTATAACTTTGTAATAATGAAGCCGTCATCCTAGTCTCGAGCATTGCAGGTTGTGGATTAGGCCTAATGGGGATACCACATTAAAAAAAACGCACACCCAGCACTCTACCTCTGAGGTGGTGTGGAAAGGAGTGCATTATTATTAATGTTAAGGAGAGAGGATGTATGTGCAACCATTTGGATCCCTTGCTTCAACAACGTCTTGGTTAAGAAATTTTTTCTGATTTGGATGTAAGTAGATGATATTTTATACGTTTTAAGATCACTTTTAGTCAGTTATCTACTATGTATAAAATGCTACAA
The DNA here is from genome assembly GCA_948150685.1 of Rhaphigaster nebulosa. Classification (NCBI taxonomy): domain Eukaryota; kingdom Metazoa; phylum Arthropoda; class Insecta; order Hemiptera; family Pentatomidae; genus Rhaphigaster; species Rhaphigaster nebulosa. The sequence goes on from OX411312.1 coordinate 73,660,863, forward strand.
TACTATGTATGTATAGACATGAATCATATTTTTTATAAGATTCGATTTGCTCTTCCGGGTAACGGGTAGATACTTCTCATGATCCCGATGAGAAGAGATCTACTTCAGGGACCTAGCGACCCTGCCCACGTGAGCTCTTGTTTTCCCCCTTTATCCTATATTACAGGGGAAAACATGTCCATACCCCATATCCTGCCAACCACCAGCTTATCCTCATTCTATCTTCAATCCCCTTGCATCTTATTGCATGTGGAATGTGCATGTTATTTAGTTCTATATATCTACGCTTGCTGCATGTTCTCAGTTTGCTTTTTTATTTGTTAAAAAAAAAAATATATCTTTAAAAATATTAATATTTAAAACATAATATTTTAAATAAATTTCATATTTAAATTTTATCAAATAGTCAATTCATAGCATTTTTATGTTCTGAAGTGTCTGGTTAGTATTTACAACATAATTGAATTAATTTATTTTTAACCCATTGATTAACAAAATCAGTAATATTAAATTAAATTATAATTATTTGGTACTAAATTTAGAATTTTAGTTACAGGTTTTTTAGGATCTCCAGTCTGAAGCGGCGAACCTCTCCCACTGCACACACAAATTTTCATATAGAATATTATAAACTAAGATAAATTAATACATGAAATTCCATTTAATCCTAGAAAGAGAGATTTTTAAAAATATACTTTTGAGAATTTTAGTAGTACACAGAAAAAGTGGTCTGAAGAAAGAAGAAGGAAGTTTAGCGAAATGAAGAAAGAATACAGAAGAGAGAAGAGCAGAGAAGAAAGAATTGAAATTGTGACGAGGTCCCTAGAAGGCCTCACAGAATAAATAAATAATAATAAATAAAATTTAATTTAATTCTAATAATTTAATTGACGACACCATTCTTTTTAAATATTATTTTCATATGACAGATAATGAAAGTTTATTCACTTTTTCATTGAGATTATTAATAAGATTTAAGAATTATGATCCATATAGGTGTAATTTCAAAACATTTATTATTTTTAAATACTAAAATTTAATATTATTCATAAACTAGATTATTTAGGAAGGTACACTTAGGTGAGGGTTGAGGAACTTCGATGAGCTGCATATGTGAGTACGAGTACGAGCCATGTGAGTACTATTGTATTGTTATTTGTACCACTGTTATTATTTATTTCCGTTCTAGGCAGAGTTTTTGCATTTAGTATGTGCATGCTATTTATTTGACTATTTCTGTGGTTTCTGCCTCCTCTCTCAGATCATTTGGATTGCTTATTTATTATTTTCTAAAAATATGAAATTAATTCGATACTGTTTGATTTGAATATTTTTGTTTTCAGGACATCATGTATATAAGGATAATGATCCGTATTCATATGTTTAAAGGATAGCATGCTGAATTATTCCCCAAATGAATCTAATTTAGAATGGGAATTTTAAGTAGAATGAAAATTGAGTGGTGTTCTGTGAAGGGGAAAACATGCCCATATCCTATGTGCTGTAGACTATCAGCTTATCCTCGCCCTATCTTCAATCTTGTCTTTCCTCTGGCAAATTAAGGAGCCAGTTGTTCCGAGGTAACGGGATCTCTCTCACAGTGCCAAATGTCCATAACTGAGCAAAATGACTCTAGAAGATATAAAGGCCTTACAACAAATGGACAGTCTAAGCAAAAAGATCAGAATGCAGAAAAGGACTTACTAATAGCAATATGCATTATAAAAATTCTTAATAGAAAAAAGGTTTATACCTTAGGAACAAGAGCACCCTGATAACACAAATATATTTGGAGTAAAGAAGATAAACAGTAAAAAAGGGAAAGAGTCAGAAATCGTGAAACTTTTCCTTTCAACTATCTTTCTCGTTGTCTCTTTTATCCGATCGATTGTCACGTTCAAACAGGAGAATTGAAGGAAGATGTGATAGAAGTATTCTGCCATCCATAGGGAAGGAATAAAAGGGATCAGAAAGAGATAAAATTAAAACCGGAATTCAGAAAAAAATTCTAAACATTTTTTAATACAGAAGGCAATTATAGTTATATATGTTTTAAATTTTCAAACCATTCTTGGCTTAAACTAAATTAAATTATTACTTTTTCCAACCCAGAATACTATTGGCTTTGTAGTTAATTTGAATAATTCATAGTTTCTGTAATTTTCTGCCATAGAAGAATTGTTAACAGAAGATCTGGTCTTGGATAATTTTGTTGTCGGCTTACTCCTCAACTAGAGACAGAAAAATTTGAGATAATCTTGAAGACCATTGTTGTGAAGAGAAAGGATACCACCTGTAGCTAAGCAGAAAAATGGCTGAATGAAGAATTGTTGGATCCCAGAATCTTGAAGCTTGACCAGATGTACTGTTCTCAAGAGAACACAAGAAGGCAATTCTTCTTTATAGAAGAATCTTATACTGCTCAGTGCATTATGGAATTTCTCTGATTCCTTAAACGATGCTATACCCTTTAAAGTACAAGTTGACTGCAGATTTTAAGCTTTCATTTGTATTTAAAGGTCAAGAAATCTGGCATGAATGAGAAGGTAAATAAGACACATGGAGGTGGCGGAGCACATATAGCAGTATCTAGATGAATGAAGTGAGTTGCATATATATATATATATATATATATATATATATATATATATATATATATATATATATATATATATATATATATATATATATATAAATATACACCATATACTAATATATTTGAACATTTTGCACCCATTATAGAATAAAGGTATAATCCAAAAATTGAAATTTTTTCACTAAATATTCTTAATACTTGGGTGGTGGGTGAGACAACTAGAATTATCCTTATATTCTAAGTACAAAACAGACCAGTTCCTCAATTGAATACTGTTGCTAACTTAAAGTTTGAATTTTTTGAGTTGTATCTTTATTCTACGACATGTGTGATTTATATTATTATTCTTAACTGATTTAAAAAATTAGTTCAATTTCAGTTTCTTATGTGTAGAAACTCACTTGTACATAAGTCATTGTTATCGTTTTATTATCATATTTAATTAGATTACAGGGCTGTGGAACACACACACAGACCTTCTGGAAAATCACAATCTTCGGGAATAAGAAAAGAAGACACTAAGGTAGGTGGAACTAGTTCTTAGTCCCTTCTATATTATTTTGTATTAATTATATAACCATGACACATTGTTGGCCAAGTCTTCCCTTTCGATAATATGTCTTTTATAAATTTGTATCTGTTCTGTTCTGTTGGTTGCAATCATATTCAAAGGGCTAAATGGAAGTAAACCTTAAATTGTTGTAGTTTTTGGAAGTTGAACATTTAGAGAACCAGACTAATATAGGATTAAAACATCATAAAATTCAATTTTTCTCAGATTAGAATTTTTATAACATAACATATTCTTCTACTTGGCTCATTATTTGTCATCTGTCAATAAATCATTTTTTTAAAAGTAATGCTTAGTTTGTCTTGGATCAGTAAAAAATTGTTAAAAAATGTATTCCAAATTAGTGGAATAAATTTATATAATGCTTTATATTTTTTAGCTGATGCCCAGTCTTTTGGTCATTTATAATTTCCAGTTTTAAGTCGTGCTTGATATGGAAAATGGCCATTTTTAGTTAAATTAAAGGTAATGATAACCTCTTGTAATTCTATTTTTGCTAGATTATCGCAGCTTTGTTTCTTTTATAAAAATAAAACGAAATCTAAGACTGATTTTTACTGTTTAAATTGATATTATCATAAATGAAGAGAGTATAACTCATTAGAATCCAACAATGTATAGACCATTCACTATGTATATATACTATATATATATATATATATATATATATATATATATAAAGGAATATATATATATATATATATATATATATATATATATATATATATATATATATATATATATATATATATATATATATATATATATATATATATATATGGAGAGAAGAGAGAAATACAGCCAGAGAATGCATGAGTACTGGGCAAGCATCAAGTCCACTCTCCCTCTCTAAGTGGAAAAGTTGAACATCGTGATCCTTAACAGACCCATTCGAAATAATAATAATATAAACATATATATATATATATATATATATATATATATATATATATATATATATATATATATATATAATAATTTTATTTTCTGATTGAAGAGCTAAGTGGAAAAACAGGTTATGTTCCAAAAATTTTGATCAGAGAAAAATTTAATTCAATGATTTTTTTATTCCTTTTTTAGACTGCATCACAAATTTTTAAACTTCTGAAATATATCGCAATTTAAGGTTTATAAAAATTAAACAAGGTATGTAGAGAGGTTTTCCAAAAAGGTCATATAACATCTTTTAACAACTCCAGCTTTAAATTATTTCATATAGTGAACATGGAAATAATCATTTTGAAATATTTATTTCAACTAATATTACATAGTAATAAAAAATAGTGAATTAATAATACTTTCGAAGGTAACATATAATTCACTAAAATAATTACTTAAAAACAAATTTTAAAATAATCTATTTCAAATTAAAAGCTCTGCAGGATAGTATGACGGCGCCATCTTTTGGCTGTAGAAGAAACGTTAGTTCTAAGTAATTTCAAAAGGTGGCGCAGCAGACACTACTCTGGCATATAAGTTCCTGTTAATATATTTTTTTCTTTTTAGATATTTGTTTAATATTAAAAGTTTCTTATAACTAAAAATAATGTAATAAATATAATTTTTATAATGTTTAAATTTTTTTTTTACAGGCTCGGAGTTTTCGGAGTGTGCGGGAGTGCGTTAATTGATGTGATTATAAGTGAATTTTATCCGTGAAGGATGAAGATCTCGGTATATTACAGGTAAGTTCCTCCTTTTCAATTTTTTTAAATTAAAAATATTCATTAAAAAAATTAACTGTACTAGGATAATAGGGTAATAGGGTTTGGAAAAAAAATCTTTGTCAATCGATCTATAAATCAATGATAAATTCTTTGATGATATATGAAATCAGTGGCGTAGCCAAAGGGGGGTCCGAAAAGTGATAAATTACATTTTATCTCCGAAATAAAAAAATTCTTTTAATTATTCTTATCTGTAAACAAAAACTGTATACACCTATTTGAATAATATCTCATAAATAATATACCTAGACATAGAAAATATTATTTATAGAGAGGGCTCCCACGGTTGGGGTGTATTTCTTGAAAGTTCATCTTATCTTCTTGGAGTAAAAAAAAATTTTTAAAATACCTTTGCAAAAGTAAAATTATTTTATGGAGTAGAATTTTTTTTTGTGACTAATACATCTTTGTTATTTAGAAATACTGTATTAATTTTTTTTTTATGACTAATTATTTTTCAAAATGCAAACCTATTTTATAATAAATAGTTACAATGAATTGTTTGTTCATTTTTTAGATAATGTATTACTTTTTTATGCGATCATTCCTAAAACCCAATATTTCACTTTCAAACATGCTAATCCCACAGAACAATAATAATTAAATCAAATTAATAAATAAACATTAAAAATGCTTTCATTTAAATTTAAGAATCTCATTCTGTTCTGTTTTTTTTTAAATTTGCTTTGGATATTATTAATTATCTATACGTATTTGCATAATCTGTAAATCCTTTCAAGACTATGGTCTTTTTTTTAGTATTATTAATATGCATACTTATTGTTTATATTGTTTTATTAGTTAAATATTTTTTTTAAGCATTAGTTTTTCCTTATATTCGAAAAAAAAACCCTTCATAATGTTCATTTTTTTTTCAGACTCGGTCGACCGGAGGTGATGAGTGCGTTCTAAGATTTTGACGTGTTAATTCGCGTGTTTTATGATTTTGACGAGTTTTAATTCGTGCGTTATATAATAGTGCCCGAGTATTAATTAGTGCGTTAATGAGTGCATCCGATGTGAGATTTCCTGAAGTTGGCAGATCTTCTTACTACAGGTAAGCTTCTTGATTTAAGATTTTTTAAAATTGAAAAATACGCTTTAAAAGTGATCGCTCATTAAGTAAAGTTAAGTGCAATAGAACTTAGAATAGAAAAAAAAAAAGGAAGAAAAGAAAAGCTTATTAAAACCTTTTTTCATTTATCCTAATGAGTTATTTTATAAAGCATATTTGATTATTATTACTTTTTTAAAAATCTTATTATTTCATCTTTGAGCATTAAAAACAAAAATTCTTGTAGAATAAACATACTCTACAAGAATTTTTGTTTCTGGAGTGAATGATATATTTGGGCTAATTGCTTCTTGGTACTGTGAAAGCTGTCATATAACTGAAGAATAGTTACTTTGAAATTACATAGTAATATATTTTTAATAATACAGAGAATTTAAATCTTTTTTTTTGTCGTACCTGTTGGTTGTTTACTTAATTAGTTTCAAAACCCTATATTGTATCATATATATAAAAATAATTATTCAAATAGTTAAATGATTAAACAAAAATATTAACAATGAAAATATAGCTTTATAGGACAACATAAGAAGAAATGGTGTTAATTTAAAAACATTTTCCTGGTATTTTTCTTAATTAACTGCATACAAATGAAACTTTTGTAGATCCTTTTATTTAGAGCCATAGTAATTGTGTAACTATTATTACTATTGTTATTTATTATTAATTTCGATGGTATTGTACAATACAAAAATTACTATCCACTATTCGTTTCGATATTTCAATCTTCATTAAACTTATTTCAGTAACAGGGTTTCAATGGGAACATGAATAGAATACTTAGAAAACATGGCTACAAAGTTCAATACGCTATATCTATACTGGTCCGATTTCGATATTTTTTTTTTTGTTATGTAGTAATTTAATTACCTTTCAAATGACGGCATACGCAATTTACCGAAAAATTTATATTTTCTCTGGGTTTTTTTTTTGTTTGTTTTTTCTCGAGAATTCACTTTACTATGAATAGTTAAAGGGCCTTAATGAGAAGACTTTAGGCAAGTTTCATCAGAATCGTTAGGGCCATTTTGGCGTTGTGTATAAAAAAACATGCAAAAACAGGCACAAAATATATAAGTTTACTAATAATAGTGTAACTCTTCGAAAGCACCTCCCCGTACAACTTTTCCCTTTAAATATAAAAAAAACATGTTTTTATTTTTTTTCCTTTTCCGTAGCTGCTATAACAGCGCACAGAGTGAGAATTTGGTTCACAAGTATCTATGGACGAAACCCTACAAAACAAAAAATCAGTCCTCCCGTTCTAGAGATTATCGTGACATAGACAAAACAAAACAATGGCCAAAAATGCGTTTTTTGATCTCAGGGGGCTATCAAACGTAAAAATCCGTTTAAAACTGCACATCGAAAATTTCATCCGATTACAATGCTTTCCTTACCTAGTTGCGGTAGGAAAGTAAAAAAGGATAACTTCAGTCTAAAAATAGCCAGAAATAAAAATTAACATTTTTACTTACTAATGTTTCCGCTTTGCATCATAAAATGTTCAACAGCAAACGGTTTCGTTTTGGATTTGTTTGATTTAATTAAAGGTGGACCGAAGATATAATTTTTGTTTCTACTGAAGTACAATTAAATATACAATATATACAAAATATACAATATACACAATATACAATTAGTCTAACAATTAAATATACCATCTCACCTTCACATTGAACGAGGGATTCTCGGCCAGCAGATGGCATGAGAATCATAGACCGTGAAATACGAAGAATGGCTACCATATGTCGATTAAGCTGGACTGGGATTTTTACCCAACCCCAACCAATCCATAGTTACATCCTTTTGTTCTTCCGTTTCCTTCCTTGTTAATTGTAATCAGAGTGGAAATAACAGACGTACGAACCGTCTGAAAGGATTGCTTCTTGAATAACGGAACATAAGAAATGCCTGTATTTATATAACATGTTCCAAGGATTTCTTGGAATGAGTGAATGATGAAACTACCAAGGAACTTGTTATTGTGGCAGGAGTATTTAACAAAGCATTCTAAGGAGTATCTAAGTCATTAAAAAAAAAAAAATGCTAAAGAAAGGAAATGAAAGATAAAGGTACCTACTTTAAAGTAAACACTTAATGGTTCAATTTGGACATTTTTGAGTAATAGGTCTCAGCCTCAAGCTATGTAAACAGACGAGTTCCGATACTTGAAAATATATCTCCAGTTAAGGCTTGAAACAGACAAAATCATTTTTGAGAGTAAAACTGAGTAACTTTATGATTAAAAAAGTAGCGATCTCAATTTTAAAAAAAAATAATAATGCAATAACGATTTATAATTGACAGGCCGTCTAAAACACCTATCGTCATGCTTTTAAAATTAGGATTTGAATCAAGGTTCTATTTGTTATGAAAAAATAATATTAACCGTTTTAATGATACTTATTTATGATGTAATTAATATATTAATATAGCATTTTTAACTGAATTCTAAAAAGTAGCAGGGTGATCTGGGGTAAGTGCGTTTTCGGTAGTACCCTAGGGCATTCGGCCCGATACAACTTTCTGTATATAAATATATATATATATATATATATATATATATATATATATATATATATATATATATATATATATAAAATAGTCAGTTATAAGATTATGGTTATTTTATACTATCGGAAATTTAATTTTGTTTACGTAATTGAAACGATATATATTTAAATACATTAAGGAAACTTAAAAATGAAAAAAATATACTTACCAAATTATATTAAAATCTTATTTTTCTAACTTTTATGGACAAAAATTCATTTGACAGTTCATCTAGATCAAGTTTTTCACATAATTTATTTTGTATAGAAATAATTGCAAGTGTAATTTAACCTCTCTTGATAAATGTTGGATCGGGGATATGTTTTTATTAATTTGAGCTTTAAAAATGATCTTTCCCCATTAGCTACCGATACTGGAAGTGTCAGAAGTACCCGTCATGAAATTGACAAATTTGGAAAAACAATTATTAGATTATTTGCCTATAAATAATTTAAAACATTCAAGAGATCATGATTGTTTATTTATTTTTTTTCAATTTTAAATTTTTTTTAAATTATCAATTCATTATACAACTCTAAACCATTTATATCTATTTCTTCTCCATCATTCAGAGTAGGTTGTAAATCATTTCAAACTATCATAATTTATACTAAAAACATCGTCAAAATTTAAAAGAAATTTAAATTTTTTGGAATGGCTCATTAAGCTCAAATATTTAATCAATCAACAAAGTAATTACAGTGTCTAACAGTAATTACATTAGTTTAACTTAAATTGATTGGAACTTGGGTTAACTACTGAATTCATTGATTTTTAAAAAAATATGATTATCGGTATTTATGCTAAACATGTTGATTTGTATTGTGGGACTTATTTAATCTCATCCTTTTGATTTTCCATTAAACACAAATTGTTTGAACATAGTTTTTATTAAACAACATGATTCAATACATAGTTATTTTCAGAACCGTCGTAAGATATTAGACGCCCGTAGGTAAATAAAAGTAATGCGCCCCTCTTCATAAGATATGCATACATGTAATATTTTATATTTCATTTATAACAGCTATTTGATTATTTTTGTTATAAAAATATTTTGAATAAAAATAACGGTAATAGTTCCGCAGAGCAACTGATGGGCGTGGCCTCTCGACAGATCGGATAATGTTTTTGGCACGGTCTGTACAACAAATGCTGAGTCCGTTAAGGCGGCCATTGATAATCACTCTCTTTGTTATTATAAATTTAATTTTTACCTTTTTTGTCATAGATTCCATCCATTTTTTAATCATAGGGTGGAGATATCAGTCTGAACGAATTTCAGCTGGCTATTATTAACTAGTTTATACCACCTCCTACATTTTCGATTTATAATTTTATAAGTTATTTTATTGAAATTGGGGATCATGGTTTATGACTCAGCATGGGTATATTTATTGTGGGTTATCTTTTTTTTTTTTTAATTCTTTTAGCATTCATAAATAAATTTTAATTATCTCTTAGTTTATTCCTCTTAATTTTTCATCCTCAATCTTTAATAATTTATTAAAAATGGTAAAGGACCTGAAATTATATATATCCTTCAACTAGAATCCATAAATGATCTCAGTTTAGAATAAATAAATGCATATCATAAATCATATAAGTTCTAAAACCAGGTTTAAATCATTTAGAACCTATAAATTCAATAAATAATTATAAGAAACACCATAAATGTTATAAATTGATATTATGGATAAACTATATTAAATAATAATACAAGGTTGGAGTGATTGGATCTTGGATTTCAAATATGGAAGACCTTACTCAGGGCAGAGTCGGCATTCGATGTACAGACCGTTCCAAAAAACATTAGCCGACCTGTGAAGATGCCACGCCAACCAGTAGCTCTCTGGAACTATTATCAAAATAACTAATACTAACAACAAAATAATACAACACGAATAAAACTTGCTGTCTCCAATTGCCGGCTATCCAAAAATTGCCGGCTATAGTTCCCCGAGGCTTTAGCCCATTTTACTCTGTGGTCTGGGTGGCTCTCGTTGTTTAGTAATATAATATGGAAGAACCATTACCTTAATATTAGCAACATATTTATAATAGAAGATACATAGGCGAGATAAGGTGTACGATTCCAAACCTGTAAAGCAAAGACAGAAAACACTTGTTATAGATACGTTAAGTCGACGCGAGTTGACAGACACAAGAACACTGGCTTGCGTGCGCGCGCAGCGCTTGCCTTCCACCCGCGCCAAGACATGAAGACAGTTTACTGGTGCAAGTGGATTCTATATTTCTGAAATTTTTTAGTATTTCTGCTCAGTATTACTTGCTTTATTTTCGGTATTTCTGCTGTGCTAGCGTATAAGCAAGATTAAAAAAAAATAATAGAATGTTGTTAATAATGCCAAAAATATTTGACAGCAGCTCTTAAAATTGAGATTTAGTTAGTCTTAACGGATTTCTGTAACTTTAAACATCTACATATAGCAGCAACTTCATAAAAGAAATTCTCCTAAAGCGTTGTTTTTTTTTATTAATTTTTTTTTTATTCTATCCCTTACCCATTTTCGTTGTTTTCTATTTTTATTGTTTATATCATGCAAAGTAATGTAATTAACAAATTAGCTACTGTATTCATCCTTTCTTGCAATATGGAAACATTGTTGATGATTAATACAACAATGAAACAGTCGACTGTCCTGATTTTGAAAACAAATATTACTAGCATGCGATTTGACTCTTCTACCATCATGCGAATCTATTCTGCTTATGGCTTGCCAGTTAACCCGCATCGTGTAAACGCACCTTATGATTCATAAAACCGCTCTTTGACAAACACAGTGTTTTAGTGGAATAACTATTAAACGACAGTAGGTAGTAGTAGTAATATTATAATAATTTTAAAATTAACAAGTTGGTTAAAAATTCAACCAACCATGAAAGTTCGTTCTCACTAACTAAGCAAATATACTGAACAACAAATATAATTTTATATAAACATAATTAGTTGTAAATTGTTTTCGTTATATAAATTATTTTGGCGTCCCCTTGGGATTATCAAGCCGTCCGATACCGGATGATACCCTGCATCTTTTGCTTACCGGATCGGATCTCAATTTTATTATTTTTTTTTTATTCTAGTCTAAGCAAATTTTTTCACTACCGTTTAAAATTTCTAAATAATTATATATCCAAAAAAGAAAAATTTATCTGGATTAAATTTTTTTTTCTAATACTTTGGTAAAAAGATTCTAAAACACTATATGTTTCCTCTATTTTCATAAATGACCAAGATATGTGCATATTGGATCACAGTGGTGACCCTTAATGCCAAATCTAAAAAAAAAAATCCGTCTAGGAGAAAGATGCGGACGGTAGAGAGGATTTTTTTTTTATTTGATTTTTGGATTGTAAGTATCTTGAAACGTAAAACCTCAAATTTTGAGGGGAGAAGGGGAATTAATGTGTTTTTTTTAATTGGGGAGACAACGTTGTCTGAGGTGACCATTAAATGTGAATGAAAGTATGTACAATATTTCCTCACATTTGTAATTTTACGATTATCTAAAATCAGTCATAATTTTACAATACTGTCAAAATTTTAAAAATACATTTTGATTTTTTACTTAAATGTTAAAATTAATTTTATTAAAATGTTAAAAATAAAATTTGTTTTAATCTATGACTTTAATAAATACACCATTAAAATGCGGCAATATTATCTAATTTTTGTTCACAATATGAAAATACTATTCCTGTGGATGTTTTTTAGGATATTGAAAAAAGAACATACTTTTTCGACTTTATTACATAGCAGTTTTTATAGGATTTGTAAGGTTGTACTAGATTTTGTTTCTTATTAAAACTCCTTACTCAATTCAAGTTTCAAAAGTGATTTCACCAGCAGTTTCACATTGAGCTACAGTTCAGTTGAAAATTGAAGTCGGTGTAGTAACATAAAGGCTTACTGAAGTCCCGCACTTTAAGTATTTTGAGAGCTTCAACTCGATTCTAACTTTCTTCGAGTCAGAGTGACTTGAGACTTGCATCGTAAGATAATAAGGAATAAAATTAATTCTGAAACTTCGCCGACATGAAACAGATTTCAGCGTGTAGGTTTAATGTTTCAACATAATTCTGTATCTGGGCATCTTTTTATTTACATAATTTCTGCAAAAATAATCATCATCATTTTATAAAAAAGATAAACAGTCCAATGGCACTTACAATCTGGTTAGTTTGCTTCTGGTACTAGTAGATAGCGTTAGAAGCGTTTATCTACATCAAGATGACCTGACTTTCAGACTCGCATGCTTAAAAATTAAGTTTACCATTTGACAACTTCAGCTAGCAACAGGCTGACAAGCTTAAAGATATATATATATATATATTAAAATTCGCGCATTTATCAAATCTAAGCACTTTTATATTATATGCTAGGAGTATCTAATTTTATTCAATTCATTAATTTGAAACTTAATTCAAGCTCTCTTATTGGCATTATCTGCAAGCACAGTTGTTGGCTATGATACCATTATAAAAATTTATTCGATGACAAATATACCTCACTCTGTAATTAATTATTCAAAATATTTACTATTTGTTACGTATATGATTTACATTTTATTTATTTAGCTTATTTATTTTATTTTATGTAACAAATAAATTGTTGCTTATTGCTCAATACTTATTCTTTAATAAGTTTCATAATTTTAAGTTTAATAATTTTCCGATTGAAATGTAAGAAAATAATTCCCCTTCAGATAAAATTTATTTGATTTAATTTATTACTCAGCACAAAATTTCATAAAATAATTGGAGTTTAATCATATTTATTAATTTTAAATCCTATGCTTTTAAATTATAATTTTAAATGCTTCATTTTATTTTATTTAGTTATAATTATTGAATGAAATAATTAAAATAATTTCCTTTCATTTTTTAATTTAAATACATTAAATACACCTACATTTGTGGTCAGATAAGCAGGGATTCTAAAAGTTATAATTGTTGTTACAAAAATTATTTATTCCGTTAGATAACAAATCTTTCTTTCATTACCACTGAATTAGTGAATTAAATAATATTGATATGAATTTTAGTTTTGCAAAATCGAAGAAATAAGTGCCTCTAGCCCTGATAAAGTTGTTTTAAGATGTTCAATTACTGATCATTCCACACCAAATAGAACGTGGAACGGCCGGATTTTTTTAGAGTGATGCGGAACGGCTTGAAATCCATCGGTGCCAAACTCTATCACGCCATGCCAAAACCCAATTATTCCAGTCGACCGTGAGTGCGGAAAACCGGTGGAGTGGAACGATGGACAGTTTTTCAAACAGTTTTTGGTCTGTGCTATAATAATAATAACAATTTTTGGCCAATTAATAACAGTATAGTTAAAATTTAAGTTAAAGTCGACAATAGTTAAAATATAGTTAAAATCGACTGTATAAAATATGTTACAAAAATATTTATAAGAATAACTTATTTTTTACCATTAAATATGTTAAAAAATATAAATAGTAATCAAAAGGAAACAAATATTTTTAGTGGATTTATAATTTCTAAAAAGGTTAAAATCTCCATTTTTTTTTAAGCGGATAGAGGGGAGTGTCCATTGAAATCTTCTTTACATCATGCACTTCAGTCACTCCACTCCATAGTTCCATTCGGGGTGATCGTCAGTGGCAGTTTTTAAATTATTTTAATTTGTAAATTGTAATTAGTTCACGTTTGATGTAAATCAACACAATAAAAGCAACTTATAATTACTTTTAATAACTTATTTAATTAACGCTGTGAGTGTAATGATGAGATACAATTGAAAAAATTAATTTTATGATGTATCAGTAATTTGGTTTTTAATAGCACGATTCCTATCTTCTTGTAATAAATGCTAATATATAACGATTGATATATTCATAAAATTTATTTATTTAATTCAATGGCGTAATATTCATTCTATGAAGGTAAAATGTCGAATCTTTGGTATGGATACAAATATGAAAAGTATGAAATAATTAATTTAAATCAATATTAATAGTATTGGAAAATAACAGGGGTGTACGCAGAATTGTTTTTCGGGAGGTAGGGGTATTTTAATATTTTTTAATGTTGCAAGTAATCCTCAAGTGTCTGTAATTGCCAAATAGCGCGTAAGGTTTAAAGATAAGAATGAAAATTGGATAAAAAATTATTACTCAAAATACAAAATTATATGAAAATCATATTTTTTTTTAAATTTCGGGGGAAGCGGTACATCCCTCCGACCTCTTCCCCCTCCTGTGCTTACTCCACTGAACAATAATAAAGGCAGCAAATGAAAATATCGTGGTTCAATAATAAATCCGTTTTTTTTCCAGTGAATTCATTAATTTATTAGATGCTCAAGGTTTTCCACAGTTGTAGGAATGCTAAGGCTCGCTAAATTCACAGCCTAGTATAAGAGACCCTCTAGGGAGTCTTTCTGGGTCTGTTTAGCATGAAGTGACAGTTAACATTTCAATCTCATGTTTTTATCTTTGGTATAATGAAAGCTGAAGTAGCCAGTTTATAAAAACTTTCCTGATAATGTCGCCAGTTGATCACGTACTCTCCTTAATTAAAGTCTAATGACAGAATGCTTGAGTAAGAAGGCTCGGTGGAAATGGGGTTTGATATTGAAGCCTTGTTCCTTACTTTTTTTTTTTTCTTTGAAATAAGTTCCACTTGCTGTGAGTTTCTTCGACCTCCATTCGTTCAACTGCTTTCATCTATAAATTTCTCTTAATGACCATACCTTTACAATCGTAAGCTTCTATGTAATTTCATTTATCTTTTTTTATGAATTTCTGAGGATTAGGCGAATCAAGAATTCTTCTCAATACTAAATTTTTTTCTTCTGTTTAATTAATTGCTTTGTTGACACATAAAAACATTTGTATATATATATATACATATATATATATATATATATATATATATACATATATATATATATATATATATATATATATATACATATATATATATATATATATATATATATATATATATATATATATATATATATATATATATATATATATATATACAGAATGTATCAGGATAGGCCGATCAAAGGCTCGCAAGTGATTCCACGCTTCATATGCAACAAATTAGTTCATTTGGACTATGGTATTATTCCGAACAGAGAAGGAGTAATTTAAAATTTTGTGTTTTTTAAGGCTGTAACGTTTTCTGTTGAATAGGAAGCGATAACCAAAAAAAATATTTAAGTTAGATAATTCCCATTTGTAGCATCGTAAACAAGACAAAACGTTCTTTAAAAATAGAAAGAATTTGATTTTGTTAAAACCATTAAAAAGGGGATTTTGAGCGGATAAATTACATCAAGTTTTGTTTTTGGAAAAACCATAGATTATTCGTTTTTTTTGTTTTGGTTTTTAATCAGTTTCCTAAAGGATAACAGATTCTCCACTTATAGAAAAAATTTCTCGTTTAATAAGATTTAAATCCATGATAATTAAGTTGAGGTTTGTAACAGAATATGCTGTGACTTGCCTATAGTTCTGTAAAACAATTATGTGACGTGAAATTCAAATTCTCTCTCCTCAAACTACCAGTATTTTTAGCACAAATAATTATAATAAATTATTATAAAATTTTTTTGTGTGACATGGTATGTAGTTATGTATGTATAATACATTAATTATTAAAATATAATATTATTAATTTTAACAATAAAAATATTTAATTTGGGTACAAAAATTTAAATTCTTCTTTAATAAATTTTCAATATGCCCTCCACTCCGTCGTCCTTTCCAACACGGTTTCGGCCGCTACAAGGACTTCCGCCTCGTTAATCCTCATTTCGTTGCATTTTTCAATTATTCTCTAAATTAATGCTGTTTTACAAAAAAAAAATTACCACGCCTAGCTTAACCGACATTTTTGTGAGAGCTGAATATGGCAGAAAGGAAGTGGCCGGCCAAATGTTCGAACTTAATACCACAGGGCTTTTAAGTCTGGAGGATCTGGAAGACAGTGGTTTATTCAGAAGCTATTGAGACAAAGAGCCACAAAGAGCTACTTGAAAAAATTATTAAAAAAGGTATTGTGAAGCTCTCCGAAATGTTTTAGCTTGCTACTGATGAATCGACTTCCAGAGCTCTCGAACCATTCGTTTAGCAACTGTTTGTGTAATCATAATAAATTCGTTAACAATGATTACATTATTTGCATTATTACAATTGTTTCTAACGGGCTGTTAAATAACTTAAGAGGGGCTTTCTTTCGACCAACCTTTCTTGAAGTGCTCCTTGGAGGCACTTTAAGACTCGACAGCACCGGGCATAGAATGGGAAAGGTCGGGGTAGTAAATCGGACCAAAGCGTCGCGGGTTCGCGCCGCCCGCCCTGACGTACGACCGCCTCTAGCTATTAGTCGGCCCAGATTGCTGACCAGACCACCTCCCCAGGATGGAAGGTCCCGGCCTAATTGACAAGCGGAGGCTGACTTGTGAGCTCTTTCTGCTCGTCCATCGTCCTCTTGGGTTCTCTCCATTAACGAACTCCGTTTATCTGGTCCTGTCCCCGGTAATAGCTCTCGCCACTAGAGAGGGAACAAGTTGCCTCTTGGCTTATTGTCTTGTAAGGAGATGGAAGCTTCATTGTGTGCCGGCAGGTGCAAGTATCATCAACACTTCAAAGAATTAAAAAAAAAAAAAATGTCGATGTTATTGGTAGATTCCATTTCAACACAAAGCCTCGATTCTCTCAAACAGCTGTAAATAAGTAACCAGTCAACGTTTCTCCAATTCAGGCATTATTAGGACTGAAAAATATAAGATCACATTAATGTTGACCAGATATAGTACGTTTTACTTCAAATGCCGAAAAAGGCTATCAGATCATCATATACTGAACATTTATATATATTTATTTATTATATTTATTTATTTATATTCCTTTTGGCTTATAATCTTTACACTGTTGAAGAGAGGTGTGTTATATCTGGTCTGCTTATGCTGCTTAGAACCTATGTTTTTCAATTAAACTTTGCCAGACTACATTAGTTATTCATGCATTAGCATACTGCGGAATGCTGAATGTAATGCTTTAATAATTTTGGCTGTTGGTATTGTACTAAGGAAATTCTAGGGATTTGAAAGTGAATGGGATTTTCATAAGTCAATTCTGTGGTGTTTGGGTAAAGCAATTTTGTAAAAAATGGTTTTTTTGTTTAAGTTAAAAATTAAAAGGCCAAACATATATTTTATTACAATTTAGACAATGTTTCGGTCATCTTGAGTCATTTTCAAGTCTGCTAACGTTGTCTAAATTGTAATAAAATGCCTCATTGGCCTTTTAATTTTTTGCTTAATTATCAATTATAGCACCAGATAATAGAAACTCTGGAGATATAGGAGATGAGTTTAAGTTAAATTTTGTCCTATATAATCAACTTTATCTTTGAGAAAAAGGCTATTAGTCACTGAAACAATTTTCATCGAATGTTTCATTGACTTATTTACTTTTTCTCAAAAGTAAAGTTCATTAAAAATGAACAAAATATAATTTAAATCCATTGTCGCAAAAAAAATTTACTTTTACCCCTTTACCATAAGACCGACGAATGACTACTTTTGAAGTTTACAGAATTACATCTATATTTTATATATTTTAGACGCCTTTTAAATTAGAGCGCCTATGTGCTTAGCGCACTTCGTATATGCCTCGCGCCGGTCCTGACTGTATTCTCATCTAATGATGAAAGTCTATGAGATGAATCGTTTTCAGTGTAGGCGAATGTTAAAATGCTTGGTACGGTTCTACACTCATTTGTGCTCTGCACATTTTCATGCTCGTAGTAAAGAGATTTTTTTTTATGTTAATGGTCACGGATATATCGAGATAGGGATTGCTGACCCGGTGGAATTCTCGCGGCTACAAGAGCCTGATAATAGAACCAGAGATAAGGCGCCTCTTCGGACTCGTGCTGGAAGGATTAAGACGCGGAGATGGGCACATTGTTCCTCTTCATGAATATTTATCCATTTCTGAAATCGTGAGGGATCGTTACCTCTGAGGGGATGATAGATTTTTATCAATTATGCAAAAAGGCCTGTAGATAGTGGGGCCCAACTCTAGGCCTGGGGGGCCCATATCCAGTAATTCTCATGCAAATTACAGCCCGCGGCTGACCCGTGCCTCGCCTCCATTAGCCGCTCTATCCTTCTGTCTCATATACCACTGTCCTTCGGGGTCTCTCCTGGCCCTTTGGCACTTCTAGGTCTTCGTATTGTTGAACTGGACGATCTTTGCTTTTTGGTCGACGTGCTTCAACGGCTGAAAGGGCAAAGGACATGTTAACGCTTAACATCGTAAACCTAAATCTGATGTATATGAAGCTTAATTCAGCACCTTCAGACTTCTTTCACACTATTATAAGTTTTACGTTTCGGACTAGTTTAGCTATTTTCTATCAAAAGTTAATATATTCACTTCTCCAAAACTAAGATTTTTTTGACAAATTAATATTCTACACCTAAAAATTATTCAGTTTATTTCAAATATTTGATTTTCCCCTGTCAAATAGATGTTGTAAATAAAAATTTTCAATAAAAATTTGCCTTACCTCCACGAGATGTCCCTTTAATAAATTTGTTGTAATATTATTCCAAAAGTGGATATATGAACTTTTGATAGAAAACTTCTCAATTGTTTATTACCGAATTATTCTTATTTATAACATATAATTTGCATCATATCTATATAATTAGTTAGCATGATTATTATTTATACTAAATTAATATGTTATATTACTTTAGTAATTAATTTATGAATTAACCCATCTCGCTATACTAGTCACTATAATAATTGATTAGATTTATTGATTTTTATTTTCCTTGTGCATGTAAACATTCTGCTATCCCAATCATATTATTATATTCAATTCTAATTTATTTTGTAACATAAAAATTAATTTATTCCATTGGTCACTTGTTTATATATTCTGTTTAAGTAACTGTAAGTTTCTAATCTTGTTACTATCAATTATTCTGCTTAATTTGTCCTATTTTTTGGGATCATCTTATTCGGCATTATTTAAAAACTAAAAAAAAATAAATAAAACAATGTTTAAGATATACATTCATTATTTTGAAAAAATAGATTATTATTTATACCTTGAATTGCCCTTCTGGCCCTGCCTCCTAAATTTATGCTAAGTGACCCATGTCTCCTTCTATTCTGCCATACCTTGTATTATCTTTTATTTATATTATTATCTTAGTATTTTCTTAATTTATACTCTAATTATTAATTATTTTATTTATTCAATGTGCATCTATTTTGTTAATAATATTTTTATAATGGCTATGGCTGATCTCCGAATTAGAAACTATTATAATTCTATCACAGTGAACCATCATCTGTAATTTATTGAAGAATCAGATTATGATTTTGAATATATTTTCTCAGTTCGAATTTTCATCGACAATCCTCGTATTATTTCTTGAGCCATTAAAAGAGCAGGCCTGAGCGCTAAGTCGTTAATTGGGGAACTCTTTGAATAAACATTACCCAAAGGTGGTGGTGTTGAAATTTTATGTGCTTAGCCAGGTCGTAAAACCCCATGCTTGCCCAGTGAAATATAAACCGGAAAAGTGGGGATTTTCTAAGCCGATTAAAGTTTAACAGAACGAACTGAATTTCACGGGTAGATGCCACCTATGTATTTAGAAGGTAGGAATTACAAAGGGACAATAGGCGAAGGAAATGAAAATACAGTTTTTTCTCCTTAGTGTTTATGTAAATTAGCATAATTGGACTCTTGAATTTTTTAGTTTTTTAAAAAAATTGTATAATGTTTTATAAAATTAGTTTCGTAAAATTGGGAAATTGATATTCAAGGAGGAATGGTGCATGATTAAATTAAAACAAAAAATAAGACATTTCATAAAGGTGAGGGGAGGTGGAAAACGGTTGTTATTTCTGAGTTACAAAATCATTTGGTTCGCACCTTGTTTGAACCAGGCTTGCAGAAACTTAAAACATAGAATTTACAAAACATTATTCTCCCTTTTTTTGGTACGAAACGTTGGGGCTTACATTGAAGAAAGAAAAACGCCTTAAAGTCTTCGAAAATTAAGTATTTCATAGAATATTTTGCCCTGTTAGTATAATTACAGTAATTGTATCGCGACGGTTGAAATGGGTCAATAAAGTTGTGAGGCTTGACAACTAAGGAATACCTAAAAAGTTAATCAGAGCTGAACCGACGGGTAAACGCCCGAAGAGCAGACCGAAGCGTAAGTGGGAGGATTGTGTTGATTAACTTGCGGAATTGGGTTTTTACGAGGGTCGTTAGATGGCGATATACAATCGGTGATCTGTGGGATCAGTAAGTTTTTTTTTTTATTACTTTAATGTAATTACATAGTTTATGTATGTAAATAATTTTTTAAAAATATATCAATATTTTTGTCCGATAATTAAATTTGAGTATGGAAAACCGAATTTTTTTCAAAAAAATAAATAAAAAAATTAACAAAGAACGGCGGGTTCGACAAACAAAGAACCAAAAAAACTTGTGCTGTGGTGTGTTCGAGTCAGTCATCTTCTTAACGGTTTCTGATTATCGATATAAATATCGAACAAAAGTGTATCTTATCGAGAGTTTTCAAATACTACTCGAACTACTATTCCGATATATCAATTAAAAAATATCGATATTTCGGGTTTCGATGTTTTTATCTTTGGAAGCAGAAGAAGTGGGTTTTTACATTGAATTGGAGGCGCAAGTGCTATGAGAACAATCTTAGATTTGTAATAGCTTTTAGATTTTAATAATTTACACGAAACATTGTGGTATCTTTGTTTATACTTTTTATCCAACCGATGGTCGTTCTTCTGGATAGTCTGATAAGTTTAAATCTGCGAAATTTCTCTAAAGCGTCCATATTAAACTTCAATAATTATGAATTTCTGTCGGTATGAATGAATACTATAAAACCCATAATATTTTCTCATATAGCTATGGGGTTTTATAAATTGTCACTTTCATATGCTTTACTTTCCTCTAATTTTGACCCTATCCGAGGAATATACAACTTCCTCAAGTATCCTTAGTCTTTGGAGGAATCCTGCGGATGATTTCCGTTATATTACCCCTCAACAGCAACCCTTCCACCTGAGTTGCTCTGTGCAATCTATCATCGCGATTTCGTCCCCCCCTGTCATCGCCGCCCTAGGGAGGGTTTTCCGCAAGATTTTTGAGGGAGATGCGTCCTCCCTGGAGTACAGCGATCAATCAAGGGCAGACATTCCCTCATCAATAACTTACCACCCTCTCTCTTCATCAGTGTCTCCGACCTCTCGTCTCTTCTGGAACATCGGTGAACCCTTGAGATTTTGCTAGAATCTGATTTCGCTTATGTATTATTAACGGCCTTTTTCGAGATACGATACTTCAATTTCTTTTTATTTTCTATCTTATTACTTATTTGTTTCATTAAAATAAACATGAAAAAGTGCAATCATAATTTAAACTAAAACATAAGAATAATTAAATAAAAAACAGAAAATTATAAAAATAATGTTACAAAAAAAGAAAAAAGAAATTCAAAATTACAGAATTATATTAAATCCTACTACTACTGCTTGCTAATACAAAACTTAAATATTTTATCTATATACAGTGACTACTTTAGAAATGCTCAGATACTCTGGTCGTCCAGGAATTTATATATTAATCACTTCACATTAAAACATTATAAATTAAATTTGGGATTAAAAGGATCAGTTGAAAAAATATTAGGGTGGAAATTGATTACATATATTTAATTGTCCTTTAAGAATGGATTAAACACTGTTTTCGGATTATTTATTGAGCCTTAAAATATATTAAATCTTGCTTTTTAAAGTTAATTTAAAAATTTGAGTTAATTGAATCCATATTATTTTTAGAATAACGGAACACACATATTAGAATATATTTATAGAGTCGTTTACTTAAGGTTTCCAAAATAATGGAAAAAAAAAAAATAACGCTCGTTTTCTTTTGTAGATCTATATAGCATATACTCGTATATGTATGTAAAATATATATGTATGTAAAAAAAAATATTTATATATATATAATATTATTGAATTTTTTTTTTTTTTTTTTCATGTTTTAGCCATGAAAGGCTTTCTCTGTATCTGTTACTCTCTGTGAATTAGTATTTACTTAATTACTTAATTTAAAAATATTACAACTTTTCACATGTAGAACAGTTTGAAAATTTCAGTAACTTTCATAAAGCTTGTAATAACAAATTGCTATACTACCAGCGCCGTTCAGTCATTACAATAGACAACACTATAATTAAAGCACCACTAAGTCGGAGAATTCGAGTTGGAAGGTGAAATTCGCTTTTAGTAGATCTGTTTAACTGAAACTATTTAACATAATCGGGGTCTTAAAATAATTGCAAACGAAAAAAAAATTAGTTTAAGTAACTTTTAGAGGACACACTGCTCGATTTTCGATGCGCTTTCGTTTTCGACATCTCTACCTAACCCTCTCTTACCTTGAAAATTTGAGTTCCTTTTATAAAATATTTCTCTATTATCACTACCTATTTCATTCGTCACCCTTCTTTTTTTTTTTTTTTTTTTTTTTTTTTTTTGATAAATAATTCATTTTATTCCGAAATAATCTCAAAACAATTATTGTTTTTTTTTTGTTTGCTTTGTTTACTTGAGATGATATTTCAGCCATGTAGGTATTGGACATTTTTAAATATAGAAAATAAAGATTTGCTTATAGTGCTATTTTCATTAGAAAATTAATATTTATGGTATTACCTTCTAAATTTAATTAATCGAATTTATTAATTAATGAGTTAAAAAAAATTAAAAAAAGGAGACACAATCTATAATTTGTATATTATTGGAAAAAAAAAAACTTGAGTCCCTCAAATAGCAGCAAATAACTAACTAGCCGACGCACCGGAACTGATAAACATATCACATGAATCCTGAATAGAGATAGCTAATCTCACATCAGCAATAAAAAGACTAACCAAATAGACATAGAACATTACTCTAAATCAGTTAAACATAAACTGACGGAAAAGGGAAAAGTTAACATTAAATATATTGTTAATAAAATTGTTCGTTATCATTTTTTTACCGAGAAAAGATACTGTTTATTTTTATTTTATCACATTAATTAATAGATGCGATTAATTAAAACTAGAAAGTAATGCCGAATATATAAATTCTCTAACGAAAATAACACTATAAGCAAACCTTCAGTTTTTGTGGCTGAAGTATCTCGTGTAAAAAAAAAAAAAAAAATCTGGCGAATGAAATAGGTAGTGATAATGAGAGGGTTAGCGATGTCGAAAACGAAAGTGCATCGAAAATCTACCAGAGAGGACATAGTTTAAGATTTTTCTATAGATCTCTATTTCCAGAAGTTTCACTCAATCTGTGGTTAACCCTTTAATGGGTTTAAGCTCTCTCATGCAGTAGTTTTTTGTTGATACAATGGTTATTGGTCCTAACAATCAGGAATGACTCTTAAAAATCTCCCCATCCAATGCCCCTTCCCTCAAGGGACACATATGGCCAGTGCCCCTTTAATAATAAGAATAAAACATTGAAAATCTAATTATCCAAGCTAATTTTTTTTTTTTGGAGGGGGACAAATTACTTCTATTAATTCACATAATTACTAATATTATCTTAGCGAGAAAATAAAATGAAATAAAAATTACACTTATATTATCTCAAATAATAATATAATATAGAACTTATAATAATATGAAAGAGAAATAGAAAAGAGAAAAAAATACTAATAAATGGAGAAAATGAAAACATTGTCAGCTACATTGAATGCTCGTCACCAATAACAGTACCTCAAATGGGTACTGGCCATATTTGTCTCACCTAAAACAAATTTCTGCTATAGCGCGCTGACAAACTATTTTAAACCTTTAAACGAATTTGTCTGCACCTTCTACCATGTAGAAGAATGTAATCAAACTGTTTTGAATAAAAAATTCCCGCTCTGTGGATTATGGAAGATAACGATCACTGCCCGTTAAAGAGTGAGAGAGTGAAAAGTCCATGACGTTGAATGAGAAGTATGGACTGATTATTTGGAATATCGAGTTTTACTAGTAAAAAATATATACAAATAAAATATAGCACGGATCAATTATTTATGAATTGTTCCAAATATGCCTCGGACAGAAATCCATTTATATCACAGCTAAAAATAATCACATATAAAGATGATGTTAGATATCCCGATGTAGTGAAAAAAAACCTGACATGATAATAAATGAATTTGAAACATTTTTAACAAACCAGGTATCAAAACTTAGTATTAATTTAAATTTAAATTTTTTTAATAACAGATAAATAGTATGTAATAGAGAAACCGGCTAATAAGTGCGTTTTACATGGAAAAATGAATTTTTTTTTTTTTTATATTTTTGATTTTAGATTAAAATATTTTTCTAATATTGCAAGTTCAACGGCAGATCTGACATGGGTAAAAGCTTTAATCGACAGGGCGTTCTCCCTTCGTGAATCTAAAAAATGGAACTGAACAAAGAAAAAAGAAAAAAAGAAGTGAGACTGAGAAAAAGTGAACCGTGGAAGTATCCCGGATGATGGATGACTCCTCCTTCCATCACTTTTGTTACCCGACCCCCGAAGTTACGTCGATACTCTTCTATCATCTTTCAAAAAACTTTCCTAAAAAAATATTTGTGTAAATACTTCATACAGGATCGAATTTATAATAATAAGATTATTAACTTTTAAAGAAAATATAAATGAATACAAAAATATAATCTAAATTTCATTCATCATATTTATTCTGTCCTAACACAATAGCTTGCTCTTTCAATTAAATTAAAAATTGGATTGTTTTATATTTTTGTGAACAAAAACAACTTCCCTTGTGTGTTGTCACTTATATCGCTGTCCCATTAGCTCTGTGTGACATCGATATAAATTATAGCAGACAATCCTTTGTGTAATAATGATTTATACAAAATTTAATATTAACATAATAGACGAAATAATTTACTTATGGAAAAAAAACATACTTTAGAAAATTACTGCCAACTATTTTATATTAGAAAAAACAGCATAATTAAGAAAGAAAGAAAGAAAACCCAGAGGATGAAAGAAAATTTATTTTGGGTAAAAAATGTTAATGTTATAAAAATAATGGAGATATTTTAAGAGAAGTTGTGTTTGTTCACAAAAAAACAAAACAATTTAATTTAGTAACGTAAACTTCCGTAAGTAGTAGAAATTATATAATATAAATTAAAAATTGAATGTAAAATATATTTCCAATTATTTTCAGTATAAATTAAACATAAACATCATTGTACGCCGACAAACATTAAATTTGCTTTGGATTGCCTATTAAAAATAAAATAAAATAATAGTAATAAATAAGGTGACAGTTTTTTTTTCTCTTTTTCCCTTCTCTATTTACCCATTACCCTCTATTTTTCTCTTTTTCCCTTCTCTATTTACCCATTACCCTCTGTTTTTCTCTTTTTCCCTTCTCTATTTACCCATTACCCTCTATTTTTCTCTTTTTCCCTTCTCTATTTACCATTACCCTCTATTTATACATTTACCCATTGGGAGGGTCGATTATTTGTAAAATTTACAAGTTTCATGCTACAATAGGCATACTACCTTTATAGTAATATTTTAGTTACATTTGATAAGATCATTCATTATTGAAAAAATATGAATGAAAAATAAATATTGCAATACACTAATGAATAATATATGAAGTAAAATGAAGATATAAGGTGACAGTTAAACATTTTTTTTATTAAATTTTATAATTTTTTTGTTAGATTTTTCACGAGTAGCTATCTTCCCTGAATACTCATGTCAGTTCAAAATATTGCAATAATAAAGAAAACTAAGAAACTGATTTTTGATTCTTTGTAACTTATTACTTAATCTTAAAATTATTTTTTTCTCAACAATAATTTTCATACCTCTTATAAGTAATTTCGCCCTTTTTTACAATGTCTTGTTCGTTTTATTTTATATGTATGTATTATTTTGTGGAGCAAGTTTTTAAAATATATATTAACTTTATATGTATTTATATATATATATATATATATATATATATATATATATATATATATATATATATATATATATTAAATAATATTATTGCACACCGCCATTGATGAATAATTTCAATCGGTAAAAAGTATTTTACTTATACTTTTATCCTTTGAAAGACTTATTAATATAGAAATCTGGTCAAACACCATTGCGTCATTTATGGATAACAATATGTATTACATTCTGCATAAATTAAGTATTTTGCTCCAATAAAACGAAGCAAAATTAATTATGAATAAAAAAAGATGCAAAAATTATAGTTAGATTCCAATAACAATGCCCTAAGTGTCACAAATTCCAGCAAATAACTATCAGTCAACGTTTTGTGAATTTAGACATCACCAGGACAGATCGCATAAATGCAGACCAAAGACAGCTCATCTCACGTCAACATCAACAATGGATCTTTTTTAAACTATTAATGTGAGATGTAATCTTTGTTCTGCATATACTTTTCTGCCCTGAGAGGCCTTTATTGGGAAAACGTTGGTTGGTTATTTATTTACTGGTATTTGGGAGACTTAAGGTTTTGTTTTTGGAATCTGAATCTTAAAATTAAAAATTCAATATCACATCAATATCAGACCACACTGCGACAATTGTTTTGAGATTTGGCAGCAGTCACAGTTCACCCTAAGATGACCCTCGGAACTCTACGTTACCATCCGCCATTTCGTTTCATAATTGGCAACTGATTAAAGGTTTCATACGCCCGTATCTCGGCTATTTATGAAGATGAAAGAAAAAATATAAATAGTTTTGGAATCATTGTACTAAAGCCTTTAAAAAAATAATATATATAACTACTTGGAAATGATAACCTATAATGTTATACTTAGCAGGATTTTTAACTGCTATTTTATGAAGCTGTTAAATTAGAAATAGGATAACTCTTATTTAGCATTCGTTATTTTTCATATTTCTTTTATGAATTCATAAGTATGATAAAGATTGAACTAATATATATATATATATATATATATATATATATATATATATATATATATATATATATATATATATATATATATATATATTCATAAGTATGATAAAGATTGAACTTATATATATATATATATATATATATATATATATATATTAGTTCAATCTTTATCATATCCATATCTCAGCTATTTATGAAGAGGAAAGAAGTCTTTTTAGACCAATTAGTCTTTTGAGACTATTTGAGATTAGACTTTTGAGACTATTTGAGATTAGACTTTTGAGACTATTTAGTCTTTTGAGACTAATTGATATTTTACATAATTTAATTTTAGTTATGGTCTAAGTGTTTTTTACTTGCATGTTTCTCTCTTACCAATTCATGGAAGATATTTTCGGAATCCTCCCTAATACCCCGAGACGGAAGGAAGCACTGGGTAACGAACACGACTGATGACGGAGATGCAGCCCATTCACTCGAAGATCGATCTAAAACTCCACCTGCGAAGTTATCTCCTCTCTCGCTGGGGCTATATTTAACATAATAGAGGATTGTGCAGGCCAGCGGATTAGCATATCTGGGCGCTTGTGTGGGCGTTCGCTAGCCTCTCCCGGAACTCCTGACAATACCATCCATGTCTGCTTGCAGGATCGCCCTTCATCTTGGAGTACGGCAAAGAAACTGAACATGAATTGGAATACGTGACTCTTAATCTGCAGTTTAAAACTTTATGATCGAATCGCTTCGTTTTGGTTCTTTTAAATTTGCAATTGCTTTGCTATTTTATTTTTTTTTTTTTCATAAAAGATATGATGTACAAGTAAAGAAACGTATTATTTATTAATTTAAATATTTGAATTAATTTTCTCATTCTTAATAATACCGCCAATGGTTCTTGATAAATAACCTTATTAGGTAATATACTTTTATATTTTGGAGACGGTCGCACATGTATTTATTTATTTATATACATAAAATATGCTATGACAGCACATTAATTTGCCTTATGCAGAGTATTTTTACATTTAGAAAATCTGAGCTCACCCGGAAGCCGTTAACTTTTAAGTTAAGTTTCTTGGCCACCTCTTCGAAAATCGACTAGATGGATGTATGGATTCGTGGTGGATGTGTTTGTGCTAAGGGGTTCATGTTGTAAGTCTATTGTAGAAATTTCGGTGGTATTCTGTGGCAGTATCTGAAACTGTTAGGATGCCCAAATGGCTCGTCCACTATTTTTCGCAAAGCTTTTTACTGGAACGACTGAATTCTTTGGACGTTTGAAGTTTTGGTTGAGCCTCATAACTCTATCTCGTACATCCATAAAGATTTTAGGAATAGTTTGTAGTTGGTAAGTCTGTTAGTTGAGGATAATTTGGACCGTTTGTCAAATAATCTGGATAATAGTCCAAATCGTTTGTCCAGTTGTTTTATTTTCAGTTTGATGTGGGTCCTCCACATCACTTAATTTCAAATTATAGTATGTCCTGAAGAACTTATCTTGGAAGGATATTCTCATTTTTACTAATATCTACAACTCTATTTTTAGATTAACATATTTCCCAACTGTGTGGAAATATTCTAAAGTTGATAAGATATTAAAGCCAATAAAGACTGTCTAAATTCCTATCGTCCTATTAGCCTTCTTCATTCATTTTCCAAATTATATGAAAACATTTTTCTTCATGGTCTAAATTCTCCTGAAATATTGAAAGCTATTCAAAATATTCAGTTCGGCTTCAGAAAACAACATTCAGCCATACAACAACGTCATCGATTGGTATATTACATTTTCAGAGATTTGGAGTAAAAATAGATTGTTTTCCTTGATATCAGTCAAGCTTTTGATGAGGTACAAATCGGCATCGTCTTTGAAAAAGGCGTTAGCGCCATTTAGCAAACTTTACAGGAAACACATGCAACGATTTTTTCATCTATAACAATATATTTTTTTAAAATTTTTTTTTTTATTGTATAAAGTAGAAGTTTATTTAGCTGGCAAAACCTTTATAATTACAATATATTTTTAAGGCTTCTAGCACTGGTTAAGGCCAGAGAGACGACTCAGAGTGAATAGTATTTCAGAGTGGTGCTTAAGTCATCAATACGCAATTTTAAGACCATTTCCAATTTTTTTTTCTTGATATATCGTGAGTGAGAATCGATAGAGGTGGTATTTACGTACGTCCCATAATCAATTGAAAAGTAAATTTCGAATTTTTTGTGCTTAAGCCTTTTTCAAAAAACATCTTATTTAAAATAAGAAATTCGATTTTTTTTTATATCGTCGTTCCATTGGTTACGAATGTGAAAATCGCTACTTTTCAGGAGTGCAAAAAATACCGTTGCATTCTTCTGTGTATAAGGGCTGATTTAGATTATTTGAAATTTTTTGTTGGTATTGCACTTCTTTTATAGTTTTATGTGTAATTATTGTTTTACCTTTATGATAACTCGCATATTATTAGTTTAGCATGGAAGCTTCAGACTTAAAGATGTTTTTCGAAAAAATGGCTCTGTGATTTCAGCACTTTCTAATGCCGTACCAGATTCTTAACTTTACTACAGGCTGCAATTACCGAAATAATACCGAAAAATAACAAAAACAAAAAATCGGAATTATTATATATATATTGGTAGTGCCAATTTTGAGATGATATAGTTATTTTTAACATATTAACAAAAAAAAAAGAAGTTCAATATTATGTATCTAAACCTGATATTACAAAAAAAAATATCTGCTGTGGACAACACATGACTTCCTTGTACACCTATTAAACTATAAATCGGTGGCTCAAAAAGTGATCCTGAATTTGGTTACTAGTTTCCGAAGCTTGCATTATCTCAAAAAACGACACTCGGCGTCACGACATCCATCTATTGACACACACACGCACACAAATGGGGAGGAAAACCAGTATTTTACACTCAATTTTAACACTTAAAACAAGTAATAAAAATGTTTAATTGGATTGGAAACCAAATTGCGTTTGTAACCTTTATTACCGAAACATATGATTTATGTATTCAATTTAAATATCATTTTTGATGTAAGCTTATGATGACCTTCAAGTAAAGTACCGCTTCCGGTTTTTAAATTTAGACCAAAATCTAGTATGTTATTTAAATCAATGTATAAATTATAAATACTAAATTTGAGAAGGTTTGCATAGTATTTTAATATAATTTTTGATGGAAATCAATTGTGGCCTTCAAGTAAATTACCACTTCCGGCGATCAAGCAGTTACCAAAAAGGGAGGTTCACAACTAGATTTTACAAAAATTTTAAATACAAAATTTCAACTTTCTACAGCTAACTGTTTTTGAGTTATGCGAGATACGAACGTACGTACGTACAGACGCCACGCAGAAACTAGTCAAAATGGATTCAGGGATGGTCAAAATGGATATTTCCATTGAAATCTGAAAACCGAAAATTTTCGCGATTACAATACTTCCTTTATTTACTTCGTACAAGGAAGTAAAATATTGGGCCCTGAATACTGGAGTTCTTATATTTCAGCTTTTGTATAATATTGTAGTAAGATCGAGCATTATGAAGCTCATAAAAAATTGTTAGTTTGATTAAATTAAGTAAATTTTTGCACGCCTGCTACTGGACAATACTCGAAGCCAATTTGTCATTGACCCACTCAACCATCGGCTGCTACCAAGAGACTTGGCTATTGGTCTCAAGAAGTCTTTCCCTGACAAATGATACGTTCCGCCTACGTGGTTTCCGTAACTTATCTACTTCTAACGGCCTGCCATCTGCTATTTTTTTAAACTTAACGGGGAAAGTCCTACTCGTTGCGATCATATCAGAGGTCAGTTATGCTAGCAATCTGACTGCTACCAAAAGGAATCTGGTGATAAAGTGCTTTTTGTTTTCTCTCTGGTTCTCCGAGTTATGTGTGTGTGTTTTTTTTCTCTCGCCGTATTATCAACATAAAATCTTTAAATGCAGTCTGTATAGTAGAGCTAGGATTATGAATCGTTCTGATAAAAAGTTTTTTATTGCTTCCACATATTGAAAGAGACGTAATCGGAAAAACGGTATGAATCACTACTTTTTAGGTATCTTTTTATTCAAAATACCATTTGGACGTTTAGACAAAATACCATTATTTCTATGCTTGTGTCTATCCATATACACCACTACAACCTTTAAAGAGTCTTGGTTCCAGTAGTTGGATCATCAAGGAGGTGATGTGGTCAACATCCACTCACAACCCCCAACTAATGAAAGATGGGATACCCACTTCGTCTCGAATTCGTGACCGTGAGCCAGAAGTCCAGTGTCTTACCTATGATAAATTAAAACTTCAAAGTCGTTACATATTTCTTATCACAAAATATATTTAAATAATTTTCTGGATCAATTACGGCATTAGCTTTCAAGGGATAACATACACCCTTCAAATTTCACACTTTTTTAAATTTTCTTAGGAAGTTCCGGTATTCCTTCCATTTTCAAGTCCACCATCTATTGTACATATCATATTAAAAACAAGCTTAAGCACTAACAATAATAATATACTTTCAACATCACTTTAAAAATCATCTATAATTCGTTAATACCTTATTTTTATTTAGTTTATTTTCCACTCTAGCCTGACTATAAGGCACTACGGGTGTTTAGAGTAGTGTCATGTTATGCATTCCTACTTAACAACAAACTGTTGTAACTAGATCAGATACAAATTTTCTCAGAAGCTATGCACATAGCCTGCTTTTCGGTACTCCTCACTTCGGCCACCATCTTCACCTTCCTCCCCTCCTGGGTCATCTGTCCGACGGCCTCCCTGGCACAGTTCCTTCTCTCCTTCCCGAGGAAGAGTGTGCTTGGCTCACTATCATCTTCCAACCACACACAAAGTTCTAGATGTGAGGATAGATCTTTTTGGTCATCAGCTGAGGGAAGTCGGTCTCCATCAGAACATAGATCCCTGTCTTTCTCAGTAGTTTGGCCCTCGTGCAGGTTGCCACGATGTGTTCGGTGGTTTTCGGTACACCACTATTAATGTACATGTAATTAATAATCAATAATACATGTAATTAATAATTAGTAATTAATTTACATATCGTCATATAAGTATAACTCAGTTTTGGACGAAAATGGGTCAGGTAACTAACTCGTTTTATTTTTTGACGCCCGATCGAATGGCAATCATGGCAACGAGGTACAGGCAACGGCAGACGTTTTGAGGTTGAAATATCCTACACACTTTAAGAAAGGTGTTTTTTTTATTTTTTTTATCACCTGTAAAGTTGGGAGATTGAATTTGGTGGTACTAGAACTTATAAGAGGATATATTATCTCTTATTATTTAATAAATTGAGAAAAGCCAAATAAATTATTATTATACTTACATATTTACTATAACATACCGGTCATATTTTCATGTATTCAGTATGCTTAAGCTTGTTTTTGGTATATACTGGCTGTTGTTCTCCGAATTGAACCATCTGAAACAAAAGTCTTCCGTGTTACGATGTACCACATTTTCACCTTCCATCTTACAAATTTCCCCGACTGCTGTTTTCGCATTTAGTTCTTTTTTTCAGTAGTGCTTCAGCAGACCACAAATGACAATTTTTTCTTTCGACATTATCGTTGTGATTTATAAAACTGAATAAACACTCACAGTAACTGCCTCAGTTTGAATCGCTATTAGACATCTTAGGTATTTTAGGCCTTGTGAGCATAAGGTTCAAAGCTTAAAAAGTTTCTATACTTAAAGTATATTTAATTTTTTCTCTCATTGTAGCATAATATTTCAGTGTTTAATATTAGTTCAGAAACAAACATTTAATATATGTAAAATTTTTGAATTTATTGGTACATAATATTACTTATCAGAATTTAATCGAAAAATAAAACTTAGGTATAAAAAATATTTTCGTTAACAAAAACGAGTAAAATATTTTCAGTCATGTACAGATGTAATAGTAATTTTAGGCTCAATTTGGATTCAATTTTGTTGTAATGTTCTCCAAAAACCGGATTTGCTCAAACTTCACCCGCCATTTAGATTTTCTCTGTTTTTTTTTGTAACTGGAAAATGAGCAGTAGTTCCTTCAGTGATTGTATAAAAATATATAAAGTTTTTTATTTTTTTTATTTCGGGTATTTGCATTATTAGGTAGGCATGTTTTCGCTCTCACACTAAGCAAACAAATAAACTAAGAAAATTGGTTATAATACACAAAAACAAAAATAAATATCCTAGAATTTTTAGACCTAGAACAACCAAGAAAGTAGAGCTCTTAAAAGAACACGAAGGCCTGTCAAGCCCATATAAAAATTTACGTCGCAGGTCTTTTGTAACGAGTTAATTTGTCGAACAATCATTATAGACAATAATGATAGCCAGTGATAAAAATATGTTTTTTTTTGGACCTATCCTATATCATTAGCTGCGAATGCACCATATGCTTCAATATTTGTCATCATACAACCAACACCCAACCCCTGAACCTGACCAGTCCACCCTACCTAAGACCGGTGCGATGAGGAACATCTGCCAGAAGTCACTTTTTAGTGCCATCTGCGTGGGATGACAGCGGAACTGACTTTTTGGTGACAGCAATGAAACTCTAGTTTACACTTCCACGGCCAGTCATCCGCCCATTATTGGACCTTTATCTGTTTTCTATGGGACCACAATGCTAGTGGGAGTTGGATACTAAAGCTTTTCTGAGCAAACGTTTTTTTTCTTACGCCTCTGCCATTGTGCCATTTCAGAAAGAGGATAGTATCTTTTTGGCACCATTGACACCTTTTGCCTCGAAAAAGGAGATCCCTATGGCCTTTTGTCGATATCCGAAATCTTTACGAGATTCTGCCGAGTCATATTAGGAATGAATGAATACCCGACCGGTCGCGACCTAAGGGAAGTTATTAGATCGTTAACTTATTTTTTTTTTTTAGAGGAACGGATTTATTTTAGCAGAGAGAAGGAGGTTTGAATAACGAAATTCCCGACTGTTTATATTTGAATTTGATTAACTTATTCAATTCAGGAATCATACAATAAAATAAAAAAATCTGGTGCGTGCATTGCACAACATTCTCTTACTTCACTACTTGAAATACATATTAAAATTTTACACTTATGGCAGTTTCTATGGTAATTCCAATTACTTTCTATAGAAACATTAAGTTTCCATTAAATAATGTAACATCAGAAATTATTATCTATAACAATCACTTAAGTTTATATGTATTTCGCCTCTCTCCATTACCTTCTAATACTTTACATGCTAAATATTATTTTTTGTTAAATTTTATATATTTATAATTTTTTTAGCTTTCCCGCGATATATTATACATCTATATTACTACTCTTTTTTCAAGCAGAAAGATAAGTGGAAGTTGTGTGAGCGCACCACACCAGATATTTTTTTTAATTTAAGGAGGTTAAAATCATGTGACCTCACTGCTTCCTTCCAAACTTACATGAAGGCTTCGTAGCTGGAGTAGATATCCTCACTTTATATTATAATGAATTTAGATTGATATTAAAGTTTTTTTCTAAATAAATAATTATGTGCTATATTTAAACGAAATGCGTAGCATTGTAAATATTTTTATACAATGCAAGAACTTTTTTGGTTTAAAAAATGACGTATTCCTTATAATATTCTTTCGGATAGCTAACAGTTGTTATGCCTTGTATTCTAGCAGAGTTGATTTTAATTGCTGAAAAGGCGTAGTGCGAAGATATGATGGGATAATAACATTTAGCCGGATCTTACATTGACTTTGGAGAAGCTTAGGTAGCATGAGTATGGAAATATTCGGCGACCTTTTGACGGATTGGAAATATGGATTCGTTTTTAATGCGATATTAATTATTAATTAATCATTATTGCCTTTTGGCGTAACCATACCCTCCTCGAAGGACATGCGACCCGACATAGCAGCTGCTCTCGGCAGACACCGGAGGAGACAGGATCGAAGAGGAGGTCAAGGTTGGGTCACTGACCTCTACAAATCCCCTTGACCTCCAGCCCTACTGCCTCTCCATTCATGTCCTTTTCATTCATCCTCTCCGGAACACTCCTTGTCGTAACAGGTTCCTTGTAACTTCTACGTTACATAATGCTAAAAAAAAAACGTTACAGTGAAATGTTACACGAAACTTTAATTCGGAAGGGTAAATAAAATAGAATAGATTTTTATTCAGTAAAATTAACTGTTGAGTATGACCAAATAGCGACATTTATCGATCGGTACCAAAAATAAAAACATGTACAAATTACAAAGGAATACAGTTACAGTTTAGTAATTTTTTAATAAAAATTATTCAGTCGGATGTTGTTGGGGAGCTTCTCTTGTTAATAAGTATATACGAGTACATGTTAAAACTTAAAATTAAACACATGAAAGAGAAAGAAATATAAATTACTGCTATTAATAATTACACATAAATGTTAGAGGAATATACACAATAGAATAGAAGAAAAGAATAAATAATAATAAAAATACATTTCAAGAATAATAATATAAAATTAATGTACTACAGATTTTGATAAAAAATATAGAATAAAATAAACATTAATGAATACTAGTTGTGCCCTATGGTTTCATCCGCATTAAATTTGGATTAACTCCTAATATACAAAATAATCTTTAAAGTAATGTTATATGTTATGTTGTAATTTGTATATGTTTTTATTTTTGGTACCGATCGATAGATGTTGCTATTGATCAGTCTCATTTGTGGTAGACATTTTCGAGGAACAGGGTCAAAACGACAATATTTTTTTTTATTGGCAAAAAAGTTTTACACTTTTTTTTCCCTCATCCTTCAATTTTATTTAAACAATGACGTTTTCACACAATAATTTTACACTTATTTAAAAGTTTGCGTAGTCAACTTGCTTCTATAAGTATGAAGTTCTAATGACGACACGTACGCAGCGACTTATGGTTACTGTTCCGTTCCTTTGGGTCGTTGTGTAATGCTACAAAGGTTACAGCTTTCCTTAATAAATGGTCTATCTAACGCGAAAATAATTTTTAAAATCGGATGGCTAGTTCTTGTAATTTGCGCATTAAAACTCACAAAATCTTCAGCTTTATACATTAGTATATGTCGACGTCGTTTTTTGATAAAGGCTTGAGCACGAAAAATTCGAAATTTAGTTTTCGATTTATTATAGGACGTAAACACCACCTCTATCGATTCCCGCTTACGGTATAGCGAAAAAAAATCGACTATTGATGACGCAAGCACGGATTAATGAAGACTCTTAGTCGTTACTCTGGCCTTGGTAATATATTGTAATTATAAAAGTGTTGGCACCTTAATAAACTCCTAATGCACACTCCTAATTTTTAAAATATATATCGTTTTTCAGGAAAAAACGTTTCATGATTTCCTATAAAGTTTGCTAAATGGTTCTTACTACCTCGATATACATATGAAATAATATTAACACTCAAAGAATGGGAATAAATAGAGTATAAATAAGTGTTAAGAGGAAAATTGATAGATAGAAAAAAAAAATCTGAGATAAAGTCCTATTATGATGGAATAACATAGGTGTACATAAAACAAAAATCATTTTTGGTCAAAAAACAAATTGAATAAATAAATAAAATATTATCAAGTATATACATAACCATCGAAAATACCGATAACAACAACCTCTCTCCACTAGGTTCTAAAACCAATATCCACAAGGTTGGACCTAATGCAATATTTCCTTCTACGTTTCGGTCGACTCGTGGATTGGTGTTATATCTGTTCTCTCAAGATTGTATACGAGTATATTATTAAGATTCTTTATATTCAATTGTATAAATAATAATATAAATGTAATGCTGCTGCGGTGGTTATATAAGATCATTGGCTGGGAACCATCGGCCGCATATATCAGGGCATTCCTCTGCAAGTGGACCCTTCTGTTTAAATAATGAGGATAAACCACAAAATTGTGACGCGACGCCACAAGGCCCATTCACGTGTGGTCAATGGATATCTCATTCATGAAACCATATCGTAAAGGTATCCTTTATATACAACACCCTATAACGGAAATGACCGTGGTCTCTTTTCGATTGAAAATCCCCAACGAGTGTGGTCGAGGGGGGTTTCGAATTAAAGAACTCTGCGGTCGTCCGGTATGCGAGCTCCTTCTCCATCTTAGGAAAACCGCACTTAATAGTCTCTGAAAGTGTATCGGTGAAATTCCGGGGGATTCTTAATAGCGGATATATAAATATAGCTCTCTTTGTTTTCTCCAGCAATTGTAATTACGACTCCAGACAGGGACTGCTGGAGAGGATAGAATGGTTTTACGGTATTGAAACGGTTCATAGGTGAATGAATTCCGTTACTGGTTTCACATTGATCACAATGATTGGACACATCTCAATTAGAAACTACAGAGCGTTACGTCAAAGGTGCTCTAAAAAGTCCGAAATAATAATCTTTCTTAATAGAAAATTTTAAATAAATATTAGTTTTTTTTTTACTATGAAATATAAATTTAAGAAATCACAGTAGCCAATTTTATTTTATTTTACCTTCATTATTTTTAAAAAACTTAAAATTTTTAAGTATTTTTGCGATTCAAATTCAAAAATTCAAACTAGACAGCTTCGTTTCAGTCATTGGATATTAATATATCATCTGGATACGTAAGCATGATGATATAGAAGGATCAGTCTAATTAGGGATTGATAAATTATTTGCCACTTCTGTATTTTTTTCTTTATTGAAAAGCAGTTTCAAATGTTATACATTTATCTTCAGTTCTAAAAACACACAAAAATTCAAAAATAAGCAATTTAAAATACAGTTTGGTATTATTATACATATTAAATTAAATGTAATATAAATTAAGTATTATAAAACATTTATGAATTATGAATTTAATTAAAACAAGAGATCAAATACATGTTGGTACTCACTAAGATTTAAGTTTTACTTTAACTTACTTAATTATTTACTTAAACCTTGTTGAGTACCAACATGTATTTGATCTCTTGTCTTAATTAAATTCATAATTACTAAATGTTTTATAATACTAATTTATATTACATTTAATTTAATATGTATAATAATACCAAATTGTATTTTAAATTGTTTATTTTTGAATTTTTGTGTGTTTTAAGATCTGAAGATGAATGTATAACATTTGAAATTAGTTTTCAACAAAAACAAAATTATAGAAGTGGCAAATAATTTATCAATCCATATTTTGCTGTACTTTCATATAAAAAGTTTTTTTTTAACGAATTACCGTTTCTTGACCAAATTTTAAATAAATAGGAAATGTGGTCAGCATTCACACTCAAACACCAGGTTTCCTCAAACCTGTTAT
Source organism: Rhaphigaster nebulosa (assembly GCA_948150685.1). Taxonomy (NCBI): domain Eukaryota; kingdom Metazoa; phylum Arthropoda; class Insecta; order Hemiptera; family Pentatomidae; genus Rhaphigaster; species Rhaphigaster nebulosa. Next base: position 73,699,788 of record OX411312.1, read on the forward strand.
AGAACCTTAAGGTTTAACAGTTTACTGTTGCAGACATGGATACAACTATCGCATACAATGCCATTGTGTAAACTGTATGACAGTAGACGTCTTGACAGCATTTAGTGTAGTGATAGTACTATCGGATTTGATGTGATAGTTGACGGTGAACTTTATATACCTTATCAACTATAATGGTGATTTTAAAGGCTCTCATATATTGTGCTCCGATTATTTCTAGACTTGAAATTGATATTATCCCAACGTTTTGACATTATTCAATTCTTTTAAGACGAATACATAAAAACTACATAATTTAGTTGTTTTTTTGGGGGGGGGGAGGGAGGGAGGATTTATTGTGAATTTCTTTAATTTTATATCTAGATGCATTTTTTAAAATTTAATTCACATTAAATTAGTTATTGAATTAAGTTTCTTAAAGTTATTATTTTTTTTTTTTTTTATAAACGAGTTGCCTTTCTTAAATTAATCATATCACCTGTTCTTTTAGTTTAGTGTTAAGTCAGCTGATCAACATCCGCCATTTTTCCAACTTTCACCAGGTTTTCTATCAGTTATTCTATACAAGGCAATACTACCACGGCAGAAAACTGCCATTGTGTAAACGAAGCTTTAGAGTTTGAAGACTGCGCCGAACCATAATAGACCAGAAAATAAACATTCTCCTTTAGTTAGTCTCTAGTCAGATGCCAATCAGTATCGTATAAAACAATATTAGCTGTCTGTGAAAGAAGGCTGCTTAAAAAGTTTATCACGTTCCATTTAAAAAACAATTATAATTAAATTTAAAAATAATTGCAGTCTTCACCTTGTCATTTTTTTGCAATGGACTATGACTAACCATATTAATTATTTATCAAATAGGTTTTTAGCATAATTGTACTCTAACTTATTGTTAGCTTCTATTTAGTTTAAATTACTATTTTAATTATTGATTCAATGTTTATGATATCGACATATAAAAACATTATATTTTGGATGTCTGATTTAAAATCGACGACATTTTAAATATTTTTACTAACATAAATTGCTTCTTTAGTTTCTTAATTAGTTTAGTTTCCTTCTTTAGTTCTAAGTTTTCTAATTCTATACTGGTTTCACATTGATCAGAATGAATATAAATTTAAGAAATAACAGTAGCCAATTTTATTTTATTTTACCTTCATTATTTTAAAAAATTTAAAACTTTTAAGTATTTTTGCGATTTTCTAAAATTCAAACTAGACAGCTTCGTTTCAATTATTGGATATGAATATATCATTGGAATGCGTAAGCATGATAATATAGAAGGATCAGTCTAATTAGGGATTGATAAATTATTTGCCACTTCTATAATTTCGTCTTTATTGAAAAGTAGTTTCAAATGTTGTACATTTATCTTCAGTTCTAAAAACACAAAAAAATTTAAAAATAAGCAATTTAAAATACAGTTTGGTATTATTATACATATTAAATTAAATGTAATATAAATTAAGTATTTTAAAACATTTATGAATTATGAGTTTGATTAAAACAAGAGATCAAATACATGTTGGTACTCACCAAATATTTCAATTGCCTTATTGAAAATTTCAACATTACTAAAATGAAAAGAATGGTTTTATCATATACTATGTCCGGCTAATGCAGTACTTTTGACATCTTTAGGGTTACTATCGTTAGTTTTGTGCTGTTGAATTCTATTTTTTACTATCTATCTAGTTTGAGGCATTTATACCGATTCCACGAATAAGGCAGATGACACAGCAAAACAAATTCTCGACTTGAAAAACAAATACCTTTGTCTTTCATAATGTTTGTTGTCCTTCCTTCCCAGGAAGCAGGATATTCCCTACGACGGTTTAGTCTGTTAGTTCGTTTATTTTGAAACCATTTAAAAAGAAAAAAAAAAAACCTTCAAAAAGATTCTCATCCTTTAAGAAAATATTATAGAGCGGAAATGGTTAGCTCGGACTATTTTTATTCCGTTTACCAGAGTCCCCCGTTTCCGTCCGGAAGGAGAAGAATAATAGATGTTCTCAGTCTTGAGTTATCTTGTGAGGAAATTCTGGGATGGATGTCTTTGAAACTTTTTTGAATATATATCTAGACTAGAGTATTATAAATCCGAAGTGCTAATAATGTAGGCGCAATTGATAGATATTGACGTCATGTATGTATGTTTTATTGTTATCTATGTCATATTATTTAGTTATTATGAAGTTCAATTCAAATGTCTCTTGATACAGTTTACGCTCGCTAATCCGAATTATTTAAAACCAAAGGATTAGCGAAAAATTCAGATTTAAGAACGGAAAAAATACAACTTCATTAATTACATGTCAATTTAAATACAAAAAATTATATTTTATAATATTTTACATTAGTAAATCGTTGTCTATTTTTTTGAGAAACAAATTTTCGTTTGTTTGGAAGTTGAAAGAATCTTTTTTATTGTCTCTGATTTAAAATTCATGGCTCATAGTTGACAGAACTTTTAAATAGACATCAAACTACTCATTGTACTCACAATAAAATTTTGCAATTTAAATTAATTTAGTGGAAATTGAGGTTAATTAGTATCCACCGATATAGAAATTGAGAAAATAAATACCCTTCCAAATTTGTATAAATTTTTTTTTAATATTAAATAAAAGGAGTTGGTGTTTTTTACGAGATTCTTTAAGCCTAACATCACGTGCTTACATTGCTTACAGTTATATTGAATGTATGTATATACTTCAAATCAAATCTTCACCATTTTTTTTTAAGGGTTGATTAAGATAATGGATAGGTTCGGATTAGCGAGAGTCCACTATTGTTTTTTCTATGGGGACGATAAAGCAACAACATTTCAATCAACAACCTAGAAGACGTTTATAATAAAACATTATTATAACCATTTTCTGTTGGATCATATTGCATGGATTTGTAGTAACATCTCTACAGATAGGGAAAACTATGCAGAATTAAATGTAAAAAAAATAATTTTACAGAAATTAACTGTTACATTCATATATAGGTACAACTAGATAGCCGTCTTTATACAATACCTACTACAGTTGGGACCGACGTTGAAGTCAGCTGCCATTCATAAAGCAGGCAATTATTGTATTTATTCTTATCCTTAGGACGCCGATAATGCTATATTATTTATTATTACCATGTGTATTGTCAATTGTGTATAACTGTATTGCATTGTCCTATTGCCTTTGCTACTCGAGTGTAAATTGTAAAACGACTTAAAATTTAAAAATCGATATATTGTATACTGTGTATTGTATAACCTGTACCACGTTAGTATATTAAATTTGTTACTAGCGTTGATCAAATAATAATAATATCTATATTTGTGCTTTGAATTATGCTATAAACCAATACATGAATTGGATATTTTAATTTTATGTATGATAATATTTAGATAATATAGTTTTGTAAGCATTGCCTGCTGCGTCAAAAGCGGCTCACTTAAATTATAAATAGATAGTTGTTGTAAATATCTATGGTTACATTATAGTATAATTTAAACGTTATACATTGCTACTATTTGAATTATAGTATGTTGTTTAGGCTACTCTCCGTTGAGCTATCACCCACCGGCTTTGTAGTTACACCCAAAGTATTTTGTTTTCTCCATTTTTTATTTATTATCTCATTTATTTATTGTTGGATTGTAATTTTATAACTAACATTTGAGGAATTTTCTAGCAAAAATAAGTATATCCACTTTTGGAAAATTATTACAAAAAAATATTAGGAGGGCACCTCATGGAGATAGTGCAAAATTTTATTGACAATGTTTGTCTGGAGAAAATTTAAGATTTGAAATAAGCTGAATAATGTTTGGGCATAGAATATTAATTCTTCAAAAAAATCTTGAGAAATAACTTTTGGTAGACAAATCCTCATTTATTGTTATGATTAATTATTATTGTTATTGCCTATTCTTTTAGGACTTGATATGAAGCACTCCGACAAATTTTAGTGTCGTATGATACTCTATGCTCGACGACTCCCGGTCTAGTAGTTGACGTAACTATGGATGTTATAGCCATTTCCAGCATCCTCTTTGTATTGTACTACTGACCACACTTCCCCTAATATCGGTCTCCATAAAAATCGGGGTAAATTAGACGACGATTTGTTGCCCCGGAAGCAACAGGTTACGCGGATCAGATGACACCCGGGCATGCAAATACCCCCGGACACAATAGTCCCGCTGTTGTCCCCGCGTCGAGTCGGTGGTGGTTAATGTTGCAGAACGGAAGGGAGTTCCAACCCTTAACCCTCGGCGGCAGCCCCATCATTTTTCCAACCGGTACTTCAGATGTCTTTTCCTTCAAAAAAGTCCCTCCCCTCGCCGATTCCCAAGGGACTCTTAAAAACAGTCATTAACCTGTTTTTTCAAAACCTTTTTCCCTCCTCGGTGAGAGCGACTGGAGCTGAGGGAAAAAAATAGAAAATAATGTCAACAAAGAAATCATCAATCGCAGAGGCTATTAACTGTAGAGAGGTTCTTTCTAATCAATCAAACACTCCAGGCAGCTCGCCCATTATCGATTAAAAAATACGTTAGTCTCTTTTGTTATTTTTTTTTTTCTTATTTGGAAAGTTGTTACTTGTTGTTAAAACCCCTTGTAAACTGTACAGGATTGTAAAAAGTTGTTTCATTGAAAGTAACAGTCAGGTGGTATTTATTTTTGAAAAAATATTGGATGTGAAGAATTATTAAAAATAATTATATAAGCTAAATACATAATCAATAACTTAAAAAAAATTAGAGATTATTAGTCTTTCTACATGGGCCCAATAAAAATTACTACTTTATGCCGAAATTAATAATAATAATAATAATTTTCTATAATATGAATTCTATAAAAATAATAAGAATTTTTAATTTAAAGGAGAACATGGTGTGTTTACACTTTGTGAACTAAAAACTCATTTCTTAGCCAGGTTAAATATTTCAGCATTAGATTTTTAAATTATTTTATTAGGAGTCTTATTTAAATAAAAAAATTGATTTTAGACCTGCGGTCGGTTGCGTTCGGAACATATAATCGTATACCTAGTAACAAAAACTTTTTTCAGCTTTTTTTTTTGTTTCTTATTAAGGAAATTATTATTGGCTTAAAATGAACAAAAAAATATATATTTTTTCCTCTCATTATATCGCCTGGTATAGCTATTATTGATTACAAAGGAAAATCGCTCCAAGAAAAAAATGTATGATTGGCTATAATAATAATAATGCCGACAATGTTTTTCTTAAAAATCAAACATTATTCTATTTTTGGATTCGGAGGTTCATTACAAGTGTAAGCATTAAAACATTTCAGATTAAACAGATAAAATATTTTATTTAATTATTCAATTTATCTATAGTGAAAACAAAATTATTTTTTCAATGCCTTGAAAAAAGAGGGTTTTTTCTGCCTTTCAACCAGTGTGGGGAGCGGTCAGAAATGAAACAATTAGGTAATATAGGTACTATTTAAATGTGTGTCGACATTTCGGTCTAAGATCTAGGCGTTCATCAGAGCTGAGAAAAACAAGAGAAGAATATACATGGGAGAAAATGAAAAAAATAAAATATCGTTTATAAAAATATTTTTTTAAATAAAACTGATGGGGTAATATTAAGACAATCGGGATTTCAAAGGGATTTAGTTTCTTATTTAGTCTGTCTGTAACACCACCAGAACCCTCTACAGACAGGTCTTAAAGTAGCTGCTGTTTAGGAATTGACAAAACGTTTATAAACCTCCGTTACCCAGTCTTCTGTTATCATCAGAGAATTTTACATAAGTGATTAAACAATTATCAATGTTATCACAGTGGATTTATGATAATTTGATCGATTGTTATTTTCTAACGTTTTGAAGGCAGAAATTTAAATACATAAAATTATTCTAAATACTAGAGTAACATTGTGACATCATTTTAAGACTGCTTAAACGGATTTTACGTAAAAACGGTTGGTCTTAGAGAAAAATGCCAGAGTAAAAGATTGTACAGCATAACGTTTTCTCTTTGAATGTGCCCGTTAATTGAAAAATTTACGGAACTTTAAAAATTAAAACGAATGGTGCAAACCACATTTTCATATTTTTTTTTTAAGTTAATTAATTTGCATTTATTAGAGAAAATGCTGTCTCTACCAGCTTGATCATATTTTTATTAAAAAGGGAATAAAAAAAAAAAAAAATACTTCAGAATAATGTGTTATGTTCATATAACCGACATAAACCAATCAGACCAACCGTTTTCCCGTAAAATGCGTTTGATCCGTCTTACAATGAACGCCCTGTATTATTCATATCAGTCCCGTAGGAAAGAAATAATTATTCTTTCCAGATATTAATTTGTTTTGTTTTTTAACACTTTTTTTTTTTTTTTTAACACTTTCGAGGGTTTTACAGAGTAACATCAGGATAAACAACAGGTGAGGAAACATGTTTGTCTTAATGTAACCCCGGATGGCGGGGCAACATTTTTATTTTTTTTTAATACTATTTTTCATTGAACAATAGTACAATCTGACCCACTCAAGGGCAGTGGGTATTAGGGCTGTAAGAATCCATTCATACCATATATACAAAATGAAAATATAAAATAATAATTAATAAAATAAAATAATAATAAATAGAATGACTTCAAAATAATCTATAATAATTTAGAAAAAAAAATATGTACATCATAAATAGAAATAAATAGATGGATAATTAAATAATATCAAAATAAATAAACAACCAAAACAAAAAAAATTATATAAAGCAAAAATAAAATAAATCATCTTAAGCATATGGGGTTACATTAAGACAGAAAAATCCCCTCTCTTACCTTCCATGTTAAAGATATTTGAAGAATCTGAGTACCTATAGTAAAGTAACTTAAGGTTACAGTTTCCATTTCGCTTTGGTAAAAATAAAAAATATTTATGATCAGGTTGAAAAAAAAAGAAAGAAAATATCTGTAATATAGGACCTAATGTAAACCCCGTTTACGGTATATAATTTTATTTTCTCAAATTCTTTCACGTAATCCTATTCTAGTCTAATAGTTATATTTTCTAGTATACCGTTTTTTTCTCAGCTGTGCTGAAGGCCAACAACTTTTGCTGAAAAACCGGAACACATTAAAACAATATATTAGATACTTTACTGAATGTTTTGTTTCAAACCGCGCACATACAACCTTTTACTTTATTTCATATACGTTCAGCATGGTACCTATATCTTCATAATTAATTATTAGTTTTAACATTTTATGTGGAGGAGGACACTAAAAGTGGCTATTAGTCCGTTTATAGCAGTCCAATCAAGCAAATAACTGACTGATTAATAGCAAGAGTAATAATAATTGAAATAGGATTCCATTATAATAAAAATTATTATTAATTTACTATTGTATTTTTATTGAAAACACGGACTTCTCATAATAATGCTTTATTATCACAAATATTATTTTTACATCTTTAACGACCTTTATATTTAAATTATAATATAGAATTTAACAATCCTTTAGCATCCATCCTGTCATTTTAAAGTCGCTCTGTATTCATGTTATATATATATATATATATATATATATTTTAACAAAATAATATTTTAATATAAAAGATTAATTAAAAAATACTTCCGATTCGTGACAATTTTTACATATTTATATTAATTTTCGCATAAAAAAAGAGATGCGTATTGTGACCAGTTGCTCATGAATACACTCAAATTTATTCTTTATTTTTGAAATTGTAAATATATTTGAAATATGATAATTATTCCAAAGTTTCGTAGCCTAAAACTAATTATTTTTTTACTTAAAATTGTATTTTATTTATAATTGTAGAAATAACACTCAAGAGAGAATTAAAAATGACACGAAGGTTGCCTAAACTTTATAAAATTATATATTATAGTTCTTTTAGAATATATGTTATGATTTGGAGATTAGTTAAATATGTATTTATTGATTTGCGCAGGCCCTCATGAAATATTAAAGCGGGTTAAAGTAAAATAATGTTTAGCTTAGGTTTAAAATATATTAATTGGGTATTATATAAAAACTGTCGATTTTTTTTTCAACTTCATATATTTTTTAACCTTTATTTAGAATTTAAGTATTCTATAATAATTATAATTTTTGTATTATAATTGGGTACTTCCCTAAATTACTGATAAAACGTCTGGATAAGCAAACTGCCTTACAAAATATAAATTTATGCCAAGATTAACCAAGATTTTACTTAATGCTAGTTGGAATAAATTTTATCCTATCCTGCTGATAATAGAGGGTAGAAAAACCCCCAAAGAATTTCCCTCATTTTCTTTCAGACCCACTATACTTCGTATAACAGCTATTGAGTTACAAAAAATATATATATATATAGTTAGACCATCCATCAATGTCAGACTGAGGCCTTCTACGTCTCTCCGGAATTCCACTCTCAGTTTATTTCCTATTATAACATTCGTCAGGATTTAATAGGAACAGCTATGCTTTATATGAATTATATATATACATATATACTTTCTTTTATTTGCCTCAAGCCTACTTTCTTTTGGTTATGATACAATTTAATATCATTAAATTAAATTTAAGTCAACATTTCGATATGTTTAGACATTTTTTCGCGATTTTTAACGTTTTTCGTACTTTTACAGCCCCTCAAAATTGAGCGTTCCTCACCAAACTAACCTTTCATTTTAAATATTTTTAGCTTTCACAACTTACTCCAAAATCATGATTTTTTTTTTAACAAACCAAATAAGACAAGACGTCATAAAACTTAATAGGTAACTTAAAAATCTTGCCATGGAAATGTAATGGGTCAAATCACATTCCGAGATTTTAGGAAATGAAGATGTTATGGAGAACACCCATATCCCATATCAAGCCTTTCTAAAAACAGATTATAACAATAATTTCTTACTGAATTGGGACATACTAAACATTTCTTAAAAATATGATATTTAATTTATTAATTGATGAAAAGCAGACGATACAAAATTTTCCTCTTATAATTTAGGATTGTTTTCTATACGTACAGGACATACAGGAGTTTATTGAAAAGATCCTACTGTAAGTGGATGGGGACAACATTTCACGATTTTTACAATAAATACTATTGTATTTATAATTGTAAAACAATAATTTTTATTGAATTTGTTCAAAAATAAAAGTAATTATAATAATAATATTATTATTTAAAGAAAAGTAATACTAAAGAGATAGATAATATAAGAAAGAAAATGTACCGGTATGTAATTTACATACATCACTTATATATCCCTTAATTTATAATTTAAATATATAAGCTCTATTGGTTGTGACAGCTTTCTATTTATCTCCTATATAGTAACTCAACGCAGAAATAATTCATTTTAAAATGTAGTATACATCATATGCTGAAAAATATACTGTGAGAATGTGCAAGTACAAGTGCATATAATAACGAGAAGAATTAAATTATACAAAACCAAATAAATTACTGAATAAAAAATAAAAATAATAAACATTAAAAAAATCAAAACTACAATAAAATGTGATAATACTTTATCACTCTACTAAAATATTTTTTTATAGATGAATTTTTTATAAATTTAACAATTCCAAATCAATATTGATAAATACCTTTTTGAAATCGGTTTTGTATCTTTTTAACGTTTGTTATTTTTATATATTTTTTTGTTCGATAATTTATTTGGTTTTGTAAAATTTAATTTTTCTCATTATTATATATATTAATGGTTGTAAATTCTCATAGGATGATTTTCACAATATGATGTATGCAACATTTTAAAATAAATTCCTACCAATGCGTTTAAGTAGATATACAAGTTTATTCCGTCCCTTAGGAAGATTAGGGTTGTAAGATTAAAAGTTATTTCCGAAATCGGGGTTTTTATTTTTTATTAAATTCTCTATAGTTTTCAAATTGCTTTTGGTTGACTAATGCTATGTTATGCGTGCCTAAGATTTCTTGTAAGGCAGTCAGATTTTTTGTGCTGCTATACTGTCTGCTGTTCTCATAGGTTTTGTTTCTAATTTATTATCTAAACATTTTGTATTGTTCTTTCCTAGCCGCTGTTGACTACGAAATCCGTGATAGACAGCAGAATGATACTCCCGAAGACTTTGGGTTGAGACAAGGGTTTTGAAACGAGAATAATCGAGAGGAGGGCTCGGGAGCAGACGTCGGTAGAACGAAGGAGGCAATAAATGCAGCAGATGCATCAGTAAAGGCACATTTTACTGCTCCGCGCCCATTTAGTCCAAGGGCGAAACTCAATTTTAGACAATGCCCCAAACGAAGCGGTTTTCGTTTTGTTTGCGAGTCCTCTGGTACCTGGCCACCACTACCTGCCTGTCCTGTGTCTCCGCTAACCGCAACTCCTCAAGGACCGTCTTCGTCCAGCGGAATTGCTTTTCAGAAGCTTCAGTTCTAAGGAAGAACTAAAAGAGAAGCGAAGGGTTTCATCCGATGGCTAGGGTTTTGTATGAAATCCTACCTAGAAAGTTCTGAGAAATCAGAGATGTGAGTCGCTCCACAGAGATACTTGAACTTCTCCGAGGGACAAATCACAAATTTTAAACCAAATACTTCTTTCCTCCTTCCAGAAGGACTTGACAGTTGGAATTATTTTTCTTAATAATCCACTAAAAAATATTCTATGCTTTCATCTCCCAATTATTTTCATAATATTGAGACTATTGCACGTTATCTAATCCTCCAATACATGCAATTTCAGTCAGCAAAACAGATCTTGAAATCTCGCAGAAGGATTTTACTTTTGGAATAAACGTTTTTGGGTCTGAGAAATCGATCGGGAAAATCCTTAAGTCTAGGAAAACTATTACGCAGAGAAGAAAACCAATCAGACTTTTGGGAAAATTTATGAATAAATTATAGTGAAACGCGGGTCATTAAACCGAACTAACGAATCGTTATCATTTATTCCAGTCAACTTTTATTCAAAGAAATACTTTTTTATGTAAATAACTCGCCTTTACTTATTTTATTTACAATTTTATTGTCCATTCATTTTTGCTAAAATATTTCAGTAAAAATGAGGGACCATAAACTGACATCGGATAGAGCATAGGAAGTGTTTTGAACTTCACCAATGATGCCTAATAAATATCATATTTTTAACGTGTATTTGATGTCTGTACGTCAGAGGTAACCTATCGTAACATGTTTTAAATACAGGAGAGAAAAAAGAGGTTTCTAATCGTACTTTGTTGAATGTCGCGGATTGTGGTCATTCTTAATATTTGAATTGTTACACTTTTTAATGCCCTTTTATCTTATTTGCAGTACTTACCCTAGGAAAATATGGAAAACATGACCAGAATATCGCAAATTCGATAATAAAATCAAAATCAGCAAACTTGGACTTAAGATAGTTTAATTCTGACGTACATATATAGTTAAATATTTGTAAGGTACATGACTATACAGTTTTTTTCTTGTTTTTTTTCATTCACGTTAATTAATTAATTAAATAGAAAAAATTCCATACCTGGATTGCTCCCCGAGGTACTGACTGACCTATAACTATTATTGTGAGGAATGATTGGTGTGTTTAAATATTTAAATTTATTAACATCGTCTTATAATTTTATATTTATCCAAACACTACTTCAACATTAATATGTTACGACATAGTTACTTATGATGTACTGGTTCATAAATGAAACTAAGATAATAATAATGGTTTTAAATAATAAATAAATCTATGTTCATCTGTGTGGAGCTCAACTAGTATAACCAATTACAAAAAACTCGAAAGAGTCCAAAACTTATGCATGAGAATAATCAATAACTACCCTCGTTACACAAAAATAGTCACAATGTTACAAGACTTGCAACTACCCTCAATTCAAGAATTTGTTTTATCACAAACTGTTACATATTTTGGTAAAAAAACAGCCAGTGAAAACCCACTGATAAAAGAGATCGGTAATTATAACAAATGTACACTCAAACGATACACTCATAAAAGGACAAAACATTTATTGTTAAACTAACAATAATTTATATTCACGTATTTTTATTATATTTTCATTACCTTAATTATAACTTTAAAGGTTTAGATTATTATATATATCGTATATATTATTTATTGTCATCAGCTTCCTATTTTATTAATTTATTTTTATTATTCATTCATAATTATTATTAATATTGTTTTGTGTGTGTAGGTTTTTGATTAAGTTTTCCTACTGTTGTCCAATATATAAATTCACTCATGAGATACGACTTATTCTCAAAAACCAAATTTGTTGATTTTAAGGATAAGTTATCCGAAATCATGTTAAAATATTTGAAAATATTGTTAAAGTGTACGTATGTAAATAAAACTTTCTATCTTCTAATCTATGTTAAATAATTTCTAATTAATAGGGAAGTTAATATATTATAATAAATTAATTTGTGAATGACAATTTCCCTTTGATCTATAACTTTATACTTTTTAAAAAAAACATTTTTATAACAAGGTTCGACGTTTCGAAGTCCTTCGTCGTCAGGATATATGCTTTCTACAATACAACATCAACTATATATTACACAAATATTAATACCTTAATCTACAATATATTTAGTTACTATTTTAAATAATGTTTTATTACCTTAAATTACATGATTCTCTCCCCATGTTCCGACATCTATATAATTTTACTTCGTCAATCTTAGCTGGTTTCATTATTAAAAAAAAGTAACAATAATTGGAAAACAAAAATAATAATAAGTGTGAAGAGAATGGGTGGAGAGGCAATTGACAACAGGGATTTGCACAAAGTTCATTTCCAATGATATTACAGAGTGACAAAGATGGAAAAGGAAAGTTACTCCCCAAATTAATTTTTTTTAATAATGAAACCAGCTAGGATTGACCAAGTAAAATTATATAAATGTCGCGGCATGGGGAGAGAATCATGTAATCTAAAGGTAATAAAACATTATTTAAAATAGAAACTAAATATATTGTAGATTAAGGTATTAATATTTGTGTAATATATAGTTGATGTATTGTAGAAAGCATATATCCTGATGATGAAGAAGGATTTCGAAACGTCGTAACCTTGTTATAAAAATGTTTTTTTTTTTAAATATAAAGTTATAGATCAAAGGGAAGGTGTCATTGCCAAATTAATTTATTTAAATAAATAAATCTTTTAAATGATACTAGCAGGGGCCTTCGGGATCTATTTATGTAATCGTGATTCATTCTGTGTACGAACATCGGCTGGATTATAAACCGTAGGACTAGCTTTCAATATTCAAATGGACCATTGTACAGGTTTGACCAGAAGATGCGCTTCATACCTACGGCTCCGGAAGCAGCTTGATGCGCAGTTCCCTCCCTCTCAGTAATTAAAGCGCTGACAGTCCATGTGGTGGTGTGGAGAAAGGATTTGGGTGTGGCATATGGAGGAAGGGTTGTGCATCTGCCGGATCTCGACTCTTACAGATCCCATCGGAGCGATTACATTGCCGATGCGCAACACAGTCTGACAGCGCAATCAAATGCTGATCAGCATCTATCAAACCTATGTCACGGTCCTCTGGTTAATCGGTCACGAAAAGGGATTAGTATCGCAATCTATCCATCTTGTCAATATTCTTTTAATATTTAAATCAAAAAAGAAAACTGAATCATTGACAGAGCAAATTCATTTTTAAAAATACAATTTATTTCTCCACAATTGGAAAATATTTTAATACTTCATTTATCCTTTTATATATATATATATATATATATATATATATATATATATATATATATATATATAAAGAGCAAAAACTCAAAAAGAGAAAATAAATTAATTGATAGAAAACAATTGGAAGATTCCAAAATACAATGCCTCAAGTCTTTAAAATACCGGTAAATAAGTAACCAGTCAACTTTTCGCCAACTCAGGCATCATAAGGACATACACCAAAAAATCACATCTATGAAGATACCTGACATCAACCAACATATCCAATCACGTACTCAATAATGACACACATATATCTATCTTAGACTATATTTAGATTATCTTAGATTACGTTTTATTTATTTTATTTTATATTATTATATAAATAAATAAAATACAATCTAAGGTAGTCCAGGAGCCGCTGTGCAAAAAAGTCGATTTATTAATATCAAGCTATATGTATACATGTCATACAAGAATGATTTTATTTGTTAGGACATAAATGAAAAATTGTGAACAAGAAGCCTAGAGTCTCTAAAATGTCGGTAAATCGGTAGGTTAGTTGTTTACTGATATTGTAGAGAGTCCAGGTTACTTGTGTGGAATCTTCAATAATATCTTTAAAATTGAGGTGCTCCGAAGGGGTAATCCGCCATGTCACAAATATTTTATTTTTTTCTTTAAAGACTGATATATCTTTATTATAATATCTATAATATTGATAAGGATTTCAATAAATATTAATTTAAGATTTGGAGGTTTATAGGTATCCAATATTCGTTAAGCGTCTTTATTGTAAATAAATATACTGTAGATGCGATATGTGACACAGGATCTCCCTGCTTAGACATTGCTCACCTGTGACACACGATCCCCCTGCTTAGACATTGCTCACCTGTCATAAAGACGAATATAAACGTCATGTGAAGATGGCAGTGACCAATCGAAAACTTATTTTGATCCTCACCGTAAATTAGTATTGAGGCAGCCATGGCAATCATAAAGCTTAACGACCTACAAGTAATTACATATAGCTAATGATTTATATTTATTATTGCACGAGCACTGCCTTCTATGGCATCCTCTCCATTCACCTCGTCGCCGGGGAGGGGGAGGGGGCGAGGAGGGGTGAGGGGTAAGGGAGGGAGGGCGGTAAATAAAATTAAACAAAACAAAATCGAGATTATATTACTTCTATTTTATGGCTCGTCCATTCTGCAGTTATTAAAATTGTAATGAAATACGTATATTATTAATGATCGTCATTGAGTCAGGAGAATAACAAAAGCCGCATTTTACAAGACATTTGCGGCCTGAAATGGGGAAAAATAATCTATGGTTTTTTCAATAACCATATACAGCAATAAATGAAATTATTAATGTATAAAGAATGCCCCCCTCACCAAAAGAAAAGAATAATGTTTAGGGATTTTAAAGCAAAGCCCAACGCTGAACCAAAAAAGTTCCTAAAAATATTGGTCAGCAAATGAAGTCATGATCAATTTTCAGGCCAAAAACATGAAAAAAATACGTTTTTAGACACTTTTTGACAAATGATAAAGAAACGACTCATTTTGAAAGAACGCTGTATTTTGAGTAATATTTTTTTTATTTGTAATAGTAGTTTTTGATCCAATTTTCATACCTATCCTCAAAACTTACACCAAATTTGGCGAATATAGATACGTAAGAGATTACATCGCTTCTTCTTATTTAATTCTCCACTCCCCTCCCGAAAAAAAATTAAATATCCTCTCCCAAAAAAATTTCTGTTATTTGTACAAAATGGGTCATGTTGGGTCTTATTCGTACAGTCTTAAGAAAAAATATTTTTTAAAAGCCTTACAAGGATAAATATTAAAAAAATTTGAATAATTTTTTTATAATGACCGAAATCTGGTTCTATATCAAATGAATAAAAAAGATATGTGATTTATAAAAATAAAAAATAAAATATATATATTTTTCTTTTATAAAAATCAGTATTGATTAAGTGAACCGCTTTAATTAAGTGAACCGCTTTAATTAAGTGAACCGCTTTAATTCCCCATTTTTTTATCTATAAAACCATTTATATAGTCTTTATTTGATTTTGTAACGTTTCGTACATTTTTTTTTTTTTTTTACGAAATTTTCGCTCATTTTCAAACTGTATTTTTGTCACGTAGGTGAAAATATAAAATATTCTTAAACATATTTCTAAAGACAGTACTTGTTATAAATTTAATTGCTCTGAGTTTAATAATTTTCTTTTTTGGCACATTCAGTGCAATTCTTTTGTTGTTGATAACATAGTATTTCTGGTTATCCACATCTTAGGTAATTATATATAAAAAAAAAAAAAATGGAATGAATATGATTATGGTTATGTATGGCTCTCAGGAAGTAATAGGTTTTTTTTATAATATAAGATATGGAGAGAATACTACGTCACCAATAAAGTAATAACATAGGTGAAAAAAATACTTTTGTAAAAAAAGTCCGAAATGTAAATAAAATAATGACTATGCAAAAGTTGTTATTAATTATTTTTTTTAAAAAGTAGGATTAATACGATTCTATCATCTCATGAATTTATTTTTTATTAACTCATAGCAATAATGACATTCCTTACATTTTTTTCTTTCATTTCTTACATTTTGACCGTATCTACGTTCCGGGATATATAAGGATAAATTTCTCTTATTCTTCATTACAAAGTATACAGGAATGCTGTATATGTCCAAAAAGATATTAACTCATATTTGCTAAAAGTTATGAACTGATTTCAATAGACTATGAACTCCTGATAAGCCCACTGTTCTATTTAAATACCCACCACATAAACAAAGAAATGAAAGAAAAAAATGTAAGCAATGTCATTATTGCTATGAGTTAATAAATAATTGTTTTAGACTTCCTAATGTGCTGTAATAGAAAAATAATATTTATTTTCATAAAGTTTTACTATGAAGTATTTTTTTTTTGGAAATTTAATACTATCATCATTAAAGCAGGTGGCAAACCCTTCCTCAAATTTGGTGAACTATGTCCGAATCCAGCCTTTCCTTCCCCTTTACCAATAAATAATCTTCCTCTCCGGTGGCCTGTCTGTCCAAGTTGTTCCCTCCCACCGACTCCCTTCTTACACTCCCCCAAAGACATACATTAGCCTAAGACTTTTTACTCCTTGACAGAACAAGACTCCCCATATTCCCACAAGGTACAGCAGGTGTGGCATATCCAAATCCTCCTAAATATAGAAGGGTTGCGCAGGTGGCGTTGGTTCCCACGGAAGTACGGCTAGCACTTTTTTACCACTTGGAGTAGAGAGCGATATCAGATTGAATGGCTCTCCTTACCCCTTCATGTGGAGGAAGTAGGGGCCCTTTTTTGGTCCGCTTTTTCATATCCCACTTCCCCATTCCTTGAAAGCCCTTTCTTGTAATAATTCTTAGTTTTGATTTAATTACTGAGATATGAGGGTTTTTTGCTCCACTTTGAGGTTCAGTCTAAATCCAATATGACTCCCCTTGAGGCAGCATCCTCATACTCTCATCACCGACTCCTCATAGGAAGTCAATACACGGTACAAAATTAATAAATAATAACATGTCATAAACTTATTTATAGTTTTTTCTATTATATGGAGCAGTTAGCCATTCAATACGGGTATTTATTTCTACACCTTCAATATTTTACAATATTACACCTATTGTTATTACAGTAATATTTATATTTTGGTTTATTATTTTCAATAAATAAAGACATTTTTTTTTATCCTCCTCAAAATTTTAGCTTCTACGTTTAAGATACGTCCAAAAAAAAAAATCAAAAAAATCCGTCCTTCCGCTGCACAGCGGGAGGAAAATTACAAAAAAACGGTCATAATTCTATAATTTCCAAAAGGAACGGCCATGAACCTCCAAATTTTGTGAATATTGGTATATACTGGTGTATTCCTTTGCGAATTCAGCCTGTCAATAGTAATGTTAGCAATTTAAAAAAAAAAAAAAAATATATATATATATATAAGAAAAAATAATATATATATATATATATATATATATATATATATATATATATATATATATATATATATTTATACCGTTACGAAACTCTTAAGGAAAAGCGGGACTGTCTTTTGTGAAAAAAATATTTACAACTATGTTTTAATAATAATAATAATAATAATAATAATAATATATTTAGCTTGTTCCAAAGTTCGCAGATTAGCTCAGCTAATCTTTATCGCCCATCCACATCCTTACTGACCCATTCATGTTTATTCAAAAGGAGCATGCAGGAACACAAACACTGTAGATCGGCAAAAAGTCATAATTGAAATAATTTTTAAATTTTCTGATTTCAATCTGGCACTTAAGTGGCAATAAAAAATGTGAAAAAAAAATTATACTTATTCAATAATGCTAAAAACATGCCATAAGTATGAATTAATCATAAGGATTTTAGAATTAAAACAAAACCCTTTATTTTAGTGTGATTGATCAATTTCTAAAATTTGCGAAGATTATATTATACATTATAAGGAATAACGGCATTGATGATGGATATGTTGTTTTAAAAATTCAGGACGATTTGACTTGAACAAATGTGTATTTAGGTGTTAATCGTATTTTTCATTCGTTTCATTGATCGTTTTTTTTGCGTTTTCATTCCACTATTGCTCATAATGGCCCGATTTTTGTGATATTTGTAATGCACTTTCAACGTGATTTATTTTTTCTGAACTCCTAGAGTGTACATTTGATGATTTTTGTTTTGATTTGACCAAAATCAATTATATTTTTCCTTTAGAATACTTACTTATTTTTTATTATTTAAGTAATACTTTAGTATACTAGGAGCGGAGCAGCTCAGTGGTAAGGTACTGTGCTACCTTCTGTAATTATTTATTCTGTAATCAGCCGTGGATCGACCCTATCCGATCGGGAGACCCTCCTGCGGCTCACCCAGCCTCCATAAAGTGGTTACCCTTAATTGGAGGAAAAACCTGGCTAAAAAAAAAGTTTTATTGGAAAAACCAATATCATCTTACAAACCGACATCATTTTTTCAAACTCGAGATATAATATAAAGCAGTTTCGACGTGTTTTATTTTTAATTTTTTCTCAACTCCTAGGGTGTTCATTACATGATTATTTTTTTTTTTAGAGTCGGAAATTTAATTTTCATTCAAATGATCATAATCAGCGAAAAATGTGTACTTTTCGAGTTATCCGCAAATAAAATATTCGACTTCTGCGCAGCCACTATATTGATAACGGTATATTTTATTATTGCAAAACCTTCTAGGAACCATGAATATGGTATAGTTAAAATTTGGTAAAGATTGTTTGTGTAGTTTTCGTGGCTAGGGTCTTACAAACGAAAAATTGGCTGTCTTAATATGTAATAGTACGATATATTACTGACTTGAGAATGGTCAGATTGTCTAAAACTTTGTCCTTACTAACAAAATAAAAAAACGTGGAGTTCGGAGGAGGTTGTTGCTAGAAGTCAAATACCATGATTTAATTTTGATGATGTTTAGCTTTATTTATTTATTTTTATTTTATATAAAAATTTCTATTCTTATTCATCCGGATATTTCTAAATTATTTATTATATTTTTAATGTTTGCAGGTCATTCATTATCATGTCGAACTGAGGCTAATTCTGTATGTATGGGGGTTTTCCTCAAACACAAATAGACAAATAAATAATATAATGATATTTACATTTCAAGATGCTTGGCCTGTTAAATGACGAGGTGGACGTAAATACAAAATTTAACGCCATTTACTAATTTCCATTGAAAATGATATGAGAAAATATACTACATTGTAACTTTGTAATAACTTAGCCGACCTAATTTTCTTTACAAATTAAAATATATGATTGGTCCTGTCTGTATATCTTGTCTTGTATTCAGTTCACTGAATGCCTCTTAATTTTATGAAGGTTTAATCATTTATAGATAATTTTTCCTAATTAATTACTATTTAATACTTAGTTGTTATTTATTAGTCAAGCTGTAAGAGAGAAGGTAAACATTTCGGTCTCACCAAAGCAAATTGTCATGTCTTGTTAAAAAAAAAAAAAAATAATATGCTAGAAATATGAAATAAATACAATTTATTGAAATGATTTGTTTTTTATTTCAGCAGGGCAAGCGGAGAACTACTGGCAGCACCATGGTGAGATTTTTAATATTTCCTATTTTTTTTTTTTTTTTTTGTTTTTAGGGCCATAGTAATAAAAATATGACCTATCACAATCAAAATTTTTATTATATAATGAATTTACATAAAAAATTGAATAGGTTGCGATGTAATTTTTTATCGTGTTTGATCAGATGACACCTGCACGCAATTTATTTTCCTTATTGTCAATAAATATTAATAGATAAATACATATTTACTGATATTCCAGCTGTTATAAAAAATGAAAGTTACCTCATGAAAAACTATCTTTGTTGTAGAGAACAAAATTTATACTTGCAATTATTTTTTTCTCTTATAATAGTACAGAGCATTTAAGATGAAAATTTATATTCAAAGAGCCAAAAAACAAAATTATTATTAAGCTAATTATTCATAAAAGTAGATTCATAACATAATTTTTTCGTATATATGCAAGAATATACTATATGTGAAAATCTTTGTGAATGTCAATTTTTATAAAATATGTTATCTTTTGGGCTCTGCGTTTCCGTAAGCATGAGGTTAAGAAAATATCTGATGTTGGACACCCCATGACTTCCTTGTTCGTCTAGTAAACTATAAATCGGCTGCTCAAAAAGTGACTCTGAATTTAATTACTAGTTTCCGAAGATAGCAGTATCTCCAAGACGACACTTGGCGTCGCGACGTCCATCTATTGACATATACATAAGATCTTGTTTATAAAGGTCTTATTCCGTTATTATATGTCGTTTTCTGTCTATGTCACCAGACAAAGCATTGGAAATCGATGGTTTCAACATTTTAAGCGGAAGAACTCGTTGAACTTATATCTTATTCTCCTGCTGCAGACTTGTTCAGCTCACAAATGGGGAAGAAAACAAGTATTTTATACTCAATTTTAACACATAAAACAATTAATAAAATTAGAGTGAAAAAAAAATCGCATTTATAAAGTTTATCACCGAACCATATGATCTGTGTATTAAATGTCGATATACCTTTTGATTTAAATTTATTATGACCTTAAAGTAAAGTACCCCTTCCGGCTCTTCAATTTCAACCAAAATTTATCATATTACTTATATTAATATAAAAGTATAATTTACCAAATTTGAAATGTTTTAGATTATATTTTAATATAATTTTTGATGAAAGTCTAATATGACCTTCAAGTAAAGTACCACTTCCGATTTGATAATTTTAACCAAAATTTATTATGTTATTTATATTAGTATGTGAGTCTTAAATACAAAATTTGAAAAATTTTGCACTATATTTTAATATAATTTTTGATGCAAATCACTTTTACTGCCTACAAGGAAGTAAAAATGTTACAGAAATAAGCTCTATTTATCAATAAATAAATTAGAAGTTTTTTGTGAGAGTGGGAATATGAAAATAAATGAAAAAAAAAATCATAAAACTTTATTCGTACAAGCGCGCTAGAGGAGGAAAACTGGAATATCCAATTAACTTTTAGAAACTGTAAAAGGAATATAAAACGAGTATAGATTTTTAGTTAATTCTTATTGTTAGGTATCGTTATTACTTTGAATATGAAATAATAACAGATTTAATTCAAACACGAAGTGTATTCAATTTCAAAAGTACAAATGTTATTTAAAAAAGAGTAATTGTTTGCTGGTAACTTGCAAGTTCATTATTGAAGTGTATAGAAAGCAAGGAAGTTTAAAAATTAATTACGAAACGTTATATTGACAGGCGAAAGAATAATGGAGAGAAATTTACAAGCGTAGGCGTGTATTTGAAAAGAACAAAGTTTATTCTGGAGAAAAATGCAGTTTTAAAAGGAAACCTTGCTTTTAATTTATAATTGATAACATTTTATTTGTGCTGTATTATCTTTTATATTAAGTTGTCAGTATATTTCAAGAGCAATTTTAAAATAAATAATAAGATTAATTTAAACAAAAAAAATAAATAAACCTGCCTCTACAACCAATGATGGGTCTTGGGTTCAATATTAGGAAAGGTTTACTTTTTCTTAGCTTATGCACGGAGGTGATGATGCCAGATAATAAGATTAATTAATCTAAGCATTAAACGTTCGGTTTTGATTTAATATTTTGTTTTATAAAATTAATCAATTTAGGTTAAGAGATGATATACCTTATTAATCCCACAATACATTTTATAATGAATAATTTTTTACATAGTCATAATATATAATTTTTTTGTAACGTTTCGGCCTTATTTAATACATTTGTTGGCCATTTTAAAACTGTAATATTGTATCAACTGCGTCGAATATTAAAAGATTATTAACCTATTATTAAAAGTAGTATTTGTTATTATTAATAAAAATTTCGATAGTAGCTTTGTATGCAGCTATGCGTTTCATAGCCCCCTGAGTCGGGAAAAAAACATTCTGTGTGTATGTCTATACCACGATACTAGGATAATCTCAGTTGACTGATTTTGTTGCTTATTTTTTTTTTATGTAGGGTTCGTCCCCCAATGACTGTATACCTAATCAGGCACCCGTGCAATATTCAATATTCAAAAAACTTGATTTTTTACAGACTTTTTTGCCTAAAGTCTTCTACATAAAGAAAGCTTTCCGATTATTTATATATAAGTTATACCCCCGAGAAAAAGGATGAAAAAAGTTATGACGAAAAGAATACTTTATTTGTGTATAACTTGAAAAGTATGCATTTTATGGTAATTTTTTTATGTAATTATCTGAAAGAAAATCGTCTGAAATAATAATAATAATACTAATCGTCGGTTTCATCAATTATATTCGAAAGCTAATTAAATTCCCTACAAAACAAAAAAAAGGAACCATTTAAATCGGACCAACGAATAAAGATATAGCGTACTAAAATTTTGCTCATTTGAGAGGTAAGTCAAAAGTCTTCAAAGTTGAATATAAAAAATCTTTATCGGATTAAAATGCGAAGACACAGCAAAAAAAAAATGTATTTGGGACTATCACGTAGTGATGAGCAGTAATGCATGTAATGAGCAGAAAGTTCTCTTAAATAGTTAGCACCGAGTATTCGAGTAAAATACTCTGTACTCGTTACTCAGAGTACATTTTGCCTATCTCTACTATCACCCAAAGCGGTAAGGAAAGTGGTGTGAGTGGACACACCAGATATTTTTATGATGCGGTCTCTGGACTTATATTTAAGCAAATGTATTCTGAAACACGTGATCGCTCCATATGTGGTCCTTCCATATTATATGAATTGTTAATTTCCAAAACGAACCCTAATCATCATTGAAAAATTTTCAGGAAGCGGGAAAAAATATATTTTCTATTACAATTGTGATATCAAAACCAATATTTAAAAAAGAAATTATTAACAAATTCTTCATTTGTTGCACATATTTCCAGAAATCGTTGATTATTTTAATATTCCCTAAACAGAAAACTGGCTGCTTCGTATTTTTGAGTTGGTTACTTTAAAGATTATTCTTATGATAGTGGTAACGGGGCACTGTCCAGGAACCTCCAGTGCAATTTATATTCTTGTGATAGTGGTAACCGGGCTTTGTCCAGGAACCTCCAGTGCAATGTTATATTCTATCTTCTCGTAGCATTCCAGTTGCTGTGATGGCATCTAGAAGAAGAAGAAGCCGAAGTAGAAGAGGCTCTAACAATATTCAGATATAATTAGCCGGGACAAAGCTATAGACAGTACGGTCCTGTAATGGCCCCAAGCACTAATTACCGACACGTGGGTTCTACAGCCTAGCGTCTCTCACGTGCAGCCTAAGAGATAGATCCTTTGTTAGAGTTCATATAATACCAAACTTTAACTATTATATTAATTTGTAATTATAAAATGTGATTTTTTAGCATTCAAGTTTAAAACTCTCAGCGAACCGGCCATGCTCGAAAAGATTTTTAAAATTTCTTTCCGTAGATCCATTAATCTAGTGATTAATCCAGGTAAAATTGCCTGTCCGCAATGTCTGAAAATTGCCTTAATTGAATTTTGGACCTCACAGCACAAACAAATTGAAACCAGGTTTTTTGTTCAATTTTTTCGTAACAATAGAGTCACAAAGAATAGGTTAAAAAAAAATTATGAATGAATAAATATAAAAGAGAAAAAAATTAACAAGAGACATAAATTAATTACTATAAACAATTGGAAGATTCCAGCACACACAGCCTCAAGTTTCTAAAATACCGGCAACCAACTGACCAGTCAACGTTCCGCCAATTCAGGTATCATCAGGACATACTCCAAAAATCAAATCTATGAAGATCAAATACAGCACATCTCACATCAACCATCCAGGAAGACGCATCAAACAGAGACGGCACATCACTCCAAGACATACATAATGGAGTATGTGATTGGATGTCTTGGAGTGATATGCTGTCTCTGTTTGATGCGTCAGAGATGTGCTGTATTTGATCTTCATAGATGTGATTTTTGGTGTATGTCCTGATGACGTTGACTGGTTAGTTTGTTGACGGTATTTTAGAGACTTGAGGCTTTTTGTGTTGGAATCTTCCAATTGTTTACAATTATGAATAAAATGAGTAAAATGCTTAAAAGTGAAAAAATATTATATTTATAAAAATAAAAAATATAAACGATAATATTATGGACTAGCTGCGCCCCTCGGCTTCACTCTCGTCAAATTTAGATTAACCACTAACATACAAAAAAAAATCTTTATAATGATAACCAATTATATATTGTTCCGTCTCATTTGTTGCAAACATTTTCTAGGAACAGGTTCAAAAATATATGATTATAAATGACGATAAAGTTGCATGTTTTAATTTATTTTTCTCTAACCCTCCGACTTTATTAACACAATAATTTCACACTTATTAAAATGGTTTTGTAGTCAATTTTCTTTCACAGGTATGGCGGGTATAAATCGATATAAATATATATACATTAGTATAAATCGACGTCGTTTTTTGAAAAAGGCTTAAGCACCAAATATTCGAAATTTAGGTTTCAATTTATCACAGAACGTAAAAAACTCTATCGATTTCCGCGAAAGATATATCGAAAAAAATGGAAACGGTCTAAAAATCGACCATTGATGACGTAAGCATCAAATACAAACGACTCTCAGTCGTTACTATGGCCTTGTCTAGTGCTAGAAGCCATAAAAATATATTATAATTATAAAATTTTACCATCTTAATAAACTCCTACTGTACAATAAGGCATAAATTTAAAAATAACTATATTTTTATTTGGAGAAAAAACGTTTCATGTGTATCCTGTAAAGTTAATTAAATGGCACTTACGCCTTTTTAAAAAAATACGTCGAGATATAGATAGATGAAGTTGTCATGACAACAAAACGTACTCAAGTTAGACACTTTTTCTCTTAGCAATTTATTTATTGTTATTTTTATATTTTTGTTTATGTTATTTTTATATTATTTATTGCTCCGTTCCTGTGATGCTATAAAGTTTAAAAGCCTTCCGCGATAAATGGCCTATCTACCTCACAAAGAATTATTCAAATCGTACTGGTAATTCCTGAAAATAGCGCGTTCAAACTCTTTAGTTTTTATATAATATTATAGATTAACACCTGATATCTTCTTAATAATCCCAATCCGAAATTTAAATAGGCTTAAATTGTATCCACTTCTTTATAATATTTTTATATAAAGAGAATATAGCACGATAACTGACAAAAAAATAAAATTTATAAAAATCACGGAATTTGAAAATAAAAAATGTTCCCATATCAGTATTATATAAAACACTCACCAAACATAGACACTACACCCCTCTGTGTTAAACCGTATTGGAGTGAAAATGGAGAATGACCTAAGAAATCAATTTTTTTTTATCCTCTGCTTTTATTAACAAAAATTAATAGAAAAAAAGCGGAGTATACGAACTAAATTGTAATGATTGTGCAGCCAAATACACGGGAAAAACTGGAAGATCGCTAAATCAGAGATTAAAGGAACATATACGTGCATATAATAATAAGACAGATAATTCCAACTTTGCAATTCATTTAAATGAAAATAATCATAAATTCATCAAAGACTCAGGAGTTTAATTAATACATCACGTTAAAAACAGTCTCAAATTAAATATATATGAAGCACTTGAAATAATAAAATCCTTCAAATCCAATCCAGATTTTTGCTTAAATGACCAAATAAATATCTCCAACAGTCCAATCTTAAATTTATTCCCATCTATAACAGAAATACAATTACTCACCGGCATTACTGGGAAAACCCTGACCCTTAAACCGTTTACCTAAAAATATCCTGCCTATTTCTCGTTCATTGTTAGTACAATGCGAGAAGGAACCAGTACAAACTTTTCTGTGTGATATAATCCATTTAAACCTTGGTGAGTACCAACATGTATTTGATTTCTTGTCTTAATTAAATTCATAATTCATAAATGTTTTATAATACTGGTTTATATAATTTAATATATTGAATTTTTTGTGTGTTTTTAGAACTGAGGATGAATGTATAACATTCGAAACTAGTTTTCAATAAAACAAATTTATAGAAGTGGCAAATAATTTATCAATCCCTAATTAAAATAAATAGAGTTAATAAATATTTGAAAATAATGTTTGTATATTGAACTTGCTCCCACGTCTACGGAGTTGTCCTGACAACCATTATGGAAACCTACATGCCTACGTACGTATACTTTTTATAACATTGTAAGAGATAATAATCAATGATGAACCAAGCGGTAAATGGATGGATCGAAATTAAGACGGTAAGATTGTTTGATCTCCTGGATTTATTTTTTGATAGGTTTAGGACTATGAAGTAGAATGGAAGTAAAATCCTTAATTAGCTCTAAAGATTATTATGTTGATAAGTTTTTTTGTGTCCTTGAGATAAGAAAATGCATTATTAAAATGCTAGCAGCGCGAAACTTTCCAATGCTTGCGCAAGGAGAACAGAATGAGGAAGCGAAGAGCTATAAGTTTATTGAACTACAAAGATCATCAGTCACCCTGGATGGAGGCAGGATCAATTAAGATCCAATAAAGATAATAAAGACAACCCGCGAGTTTTATAAATAAAGTTTGGTGAGCGACGGGCTATTTGGTGCATAACTGCCATTGAAGTTACAATCGCCTATAAACAATCACTCGTTCAATGCCCTGTTAATTACTGACGGGTAACAATGCCTCCGCCTTTTGTGTTTACGTCCAGATCAAGAGGTCTGTGGTCTGGCGGAACAATGCTATGAGGAAATCTTTCCCAACGTCGTTCTTGAGGGATCTGGGTAAAAAACGACGGTATTGTTCGGAACAACCTTTGACAGGAGCACGAACTCATAAAGAGGCAGGATGTGTAAAGGAAGGTGGGATTT
Source organism: Rhaphigaster nebulosa (assembly GCA_948150685.1). Taxonomy (NCBI): domain Eukaryota; kingdom Metazoa; phylum Arthropoda; class Insecta; order Hemiptera; family Pentatomidae; genus Rhaphigaster; species Rhaphigaster nebulosa. The sequence continues at coordinate 73,726,969 of OX411312.1, forward strand.
ATTACAAACTCCAAAAATAGAATTTCATGATTCATTTCTTCTGTTTCACTTAATTAATAGGATATTAACAAAATCAGTGTGTTTACCCTTACACTAAAATTAATGGTTGTAGTACCATCTGTTATCCTAAATCTTCATAATAATATTAATGAATAATCCGGTAATTAAATAAACTATTTAAATAATTAAAAGGCTTTGCGAACCCGGACGTTCGAAGCCGATAACACCAACGACCTTTCAATCCTCCCTTCTACGTTTTGGTGGACCCCTAGAAGGCTAATCCGTTGGTTTAGCGCTGATATCCTTTTAGCAATTTCTTTGTTATCCATTCCAACAAACTTATGCACTTATTTCATTCGCCAAAATGCTTAAACCTCAATTATTTTTTTTAGTTTTGATCTTATTAAATATTTTGATTACTATAATTTAATAGATACTTTCATTTTGATTAATTATTTTCAATACTAAACCTTTCTAATCAACCAAGAAAAAAACATTTAACGCCCCTCAAGATTTGAGGTTTTACGCTTCTTAGATACATAGAAAATAAAAATTGAATAGAAAAAAAAATCCGTCCGTCCGCCGTCCGCGGCCTTTCTCCGAAACGACTAGGCCGAATATTTTGAGAATTTGTACCGAAGTCACAGACCACCCCAGGACAATTATCAGAAATCGACATTACCATCCCTATTAAATATTTCATACGCCCGTATCTCGATCATTTATGAATATAGAGAGAAATAATAAAGTGTTTTTTGGGAATCAGTATACCCAGGAGCGTACGGAAGGGGGATTCGATTGGAAGAAGGAAAGTAATCACTTAATAATAAGTGTCTATAATCGCCAAATACGTTTTAATGCATTATTATTTCGATTCCTTAATTGATTTGTTTTTTGTTACTTGTTATTTTATTCCTTAAATATTAATCAAAATACAAACCTTGGATTGGTGGGTTTGAAAATCATACATTTCGGGAGGGAGGATATAAACCCTTGATCCTCCCCCTCCTTACGTACGCCACTGAGTGTAGCAAAGCCTATACATATAAAAAAAAAAAACCTGTACCACAACAACCCGTGAAGGGTCTTGGGATCAGTACTTGGTAAGGACCATACTGTTTCTAAGCCAACGGTTGTGCAAGAAGGTGATTTGGCCGATACCAACCTCAACCGCCAGGTTTTTTCCCCAATTAAGGGTACCCACTTTATAGTGGGTGAGCCCTAGGAGGGTCTCCCGATCCATGGCTGAAAACAGAATAAATAATTACCTGCCACAGCCGGTCTCGAACCCAGACCCTGAGATTAGTAGCATAGTGACCTACCCACTGAGCTATCTCACTCTCCAATACGAATAAAATAAATAAATAAAAATTCAAGCCAATTTTTTTTTAGATGTATAGCTATGTAGATATATTAAATCATAGTGTATATTTGTTTATCTCTTTTAGTTTTTAATATAATATAAATGAATATGGTGAAAACAATAGTAATGCATTTATTATGTTGAATAGCTTAGGGGAGGGAAAGAGAAGGAATAAAGTGGGTCATTTAGCTTTTCAAAATCAATGGCTCTTTCATTGTACTACATAGACCCCGTGGCAAAACCACATATCTTTACCTGACTTACTTGTTATTAATTTGGATATAACAAAATGGACGGCATATTAACAAAGAGCATTCTTTAGAACCCTAACGTATGAGATATGTTTTCTGGGCAACTATTATTAATTTTAAACGGTAGAAGTTTCTTGGTGTTTTATTTATTTTATTTTGTTATCATTATATCAAGATTTATTTAATAAGAAATTATATTATCTTAATTAATTAAGAAAAGTTATATTAAAGATGAAAATTCTGCAGGAGAGAAAAAATATGCTGAAGGCGAAATCCAGGTATACAGTCCACGAGCTCATTAAGAACGTCTGGATTTTATGGCGTTTGTCCTGTGCTTTACTGGCCATCATTTCACCTTAGTTGAGCCTGAAGTGTGGCGTGTCTGTCGGGGAAGCATCATCTGGACGGCTCTTAAAACTGTTTATGATTTGAGTTTCATGGTTTCGAAAAAAATTAAACGTAAAAAAATTCTTGTTGCATTTCCGAAGAATATCCATGAAGAAATTAACATCAGGAAGGCAAATAATTGCTGTAGAAGAAAAAAAAACACAATAGCTCATGAACCAGGGTAGAGGACCTTGAATGTTGGACAATATTTAATAGATAGAGCTATAACAATAATTATTATTATTATTAAGGCACTTTAAAAAGGACCAATACAGTACTGGAGGCTATAGATTCTTTTCTAAGAATGTAGATGGTGAATTCGAGATAACGTGATGACGTTTTGGATGCAAAATTTTCAGTTGTTAAAATTTATCCTCCACAAAAACTGGGAGAACGAGGCCTTCCAAGCGTTCTTAAAGGCACGCCGCATCAAGAACTCCGAAACTATTTTATTGAAATAGTGGTACCATCAGATGATAATCTTCACAAGGTGAGTGCGGAACTGAAGCAATTGTATAATCATTAAAGACTGAATATTTCTTGCCTCACCCTTGACCTAGATCTGAGTAGGTTCAGTATCCGGTGAATGCCGAGAAAGTAGAAAATCCCTCTATAATTATAATAAAAGGTTCAGCGAACCCGAAGGTTCGATGCCGAAACCATCAATTGCTGATTACACATCTCCGTTCATAGACCACCGTCCTAACCCAAATCCAAATCAGCCTTAACGTTATCCTCCCACTTACGTCTCGGTCTAACCCTCTGACGTTTACCAGTCGGCTCAGTGCTGATTAACTATTTAGGGATTCGTTTGATGGTAAGCCCAAGAACTTTAAATGTCGATTCTAGCCGCCGTAATGCTATCTCTTCAATTATACTGACTGGATACGTGCTCCGCAATTCCGCGTTGTGCAAACTCCTGAATTCTCCAGTGGACTCATCCTTCTTCGGACCAAATATAGGAATAGCAAATATAAACATATAGGAAAGCAAATTTAAACAATAATGTGAAGAAGACAGTTTGGAAAAAAATACAATTAATACACGGTTGTTACGAAAGTCCTTTTGTAAATCGGTGTGCATAAGGGGGCAGGAGTAATTTTAAAAAAATAGCAAGAAGATGCATGTCAAGACAAATTAAAAAAAAAAGAAAGATGTATATGAAGTCGAATTTGACCAATTTAAAATATTACATTTGTTGATATTGAATCATCCATCATTAAACAAAAGTGTTGACTATTTTTGTCAAAGTCCTTTAAGTCTACTTCAATGAAAAATTAATCAATATGTTGCTAAATTTAGGCATACATTTAAATACGTACGTTATTTGATGACGGCTGAGTTCCTAATTTTTTTTTTACACTTAAATTTATTATTCTTTACTTATTTTTTTAAATGATTATAATTTTAAAAATCATTAAAACATTGAAATTATGATTCCATTGAATTAATAGATATTGTTTTCGGGAATATTTTCAGCCTTTAGGATTAGCTGATAAAAATGTAACCTCTCATGTTCTCATGAAGATATTTTTAATATTTATTTATTTTTAACTTATTTTGTTTTCAAGTTTTTAAAGTGGATAACTGCTTTTCCTAAAGGAATTCTGCCCTACTGGTACTGGTGCTGGTATTGGTGGGGGGAACTACTAGTCCGGCAAGTGGGCCATATGGTCCTTTTTGGCAATCCCTGACGGCTACTTTTACGCCACCGCCGCGTACTAACCAGAGTGGGAGTGCAAAGATTCATTTCGCGGGATCGCCACGAAATAAATATTAACCGACCCAGGTGGGAATCGAACCCACAACGTTCCGAACCGGGCACTCTGGGACCCTGGCCCCAACGTACTCGGCCGTCACGTCCTCAATTCTGCCCTAACTTGTTGCTCTACTTCAGAATTTTAATAATACTATTAGCTTCTATTTTATATTATTAATTTATATCTCTTTCTCGCGGTACTAATTTTTATTATAAATATTTGGATAGTTTCAAATTTCAAATGTTAGATGTCAGTGTTATTTTTATGATGAGTGACTTTTATATTTTTATGACTACCCACATGGAGAAAAGAAATATATTCAGATTTAAAAAATTAAGTTGGACCAAAAAAATTATTGATTATGAATTTGTTTTGAATAAATGGTTATTAATAATTTGTTTTCGATATTGTCGTTTTAATTAAACCTAATATTGTTTTCAGAATGATAAACTTTTAAATGTTATACTTGAGAATTAGTACCTTAATTCAATAAAGGAGATCTTTCATTCATCTTCTTTTTAACCGCATCCTAATGGACATGCCAGCTATAGCTCCATATCCTTTGTCAGTCTGTTGTTATGTCCGTGAATACTATTATGAAAACGGAAATAAAGAGTAAGTATGTGTTGGACGATAGTGGGTTGTGGTAAATCGGAGTGTAGAGTTTTGTTGTCAACGTATCGAGGAGCTTCAGTTATTAGTCTTAAAATTTTTGTTTTATTATCTATTACTTTTTTGTTAATTGTTATGATCAGTAATGTGAGTTGTATTTAATAGTAAATTGTAGTCCTGAAGATGTCTAGATAAAATATTGACATTTTAAATTAATATCTTAAGAAGATAGCATAGTTTAAATATTTTATTAATAATCTGTTCAGAAAAAATAAAGTATATCTCGAACGTGATGACGAAAACAGATGTTGCTGAAGATCCAGTGGGTAGATGAAGAAACTTGTTCTGTATTCGCAGCGCTAAATCCTATGAGTTAAAAATTTCTCAAAACTGGATCCTCTTATTTAAAAATACCACTCCACCTTCAGGCTCCGAAAGTACTATCATTACTGAGCTCGGGAAGGGGAAAGGGGTTTTTCTCGTTTTAAAATCATCAATTATTTTATTTTTGTAAAAACATACCCTCGAGGCCAACAATCTCGAGCGCGCCTCGGGTAACTAAAAGAACCACATCAAAATTCGATTAAAATATAATAGAGAGTCACTACGCCTACCAGATCTCTGCACGCTCTTCTTTTCTTTTCCTCCACTCTGGCTAAGGGATGATTAGCCGAGGTGGACAGGTATAATAAAAAGTGGTGGCGTGTGATTGACGCTGTTGAGAATCCCATTAACTGGAATCGCGGGACAATATAATCCCTGGACCACGACTTGTCCTCCAGGCTGTTCCAGTCAGTTGATCCAGCGCTGTAATTTCGAGGAAAAAATCCACTTCAATCAGATCGGAATGCCCGTTTGCTTCTTTGCCTGATATTATTATGAATCAAATCTGGTTCTCTCTCTTTCTCTCTCTCACCCGCTTCTTTTTATATTCCCTCTTCGCCTTGTTCTTTTTTTTTTTCTTCTTCACATTCCCCTTGCTCCTTCCACCTCTCACGCCCAAACCCGGCTGATAAAGGATGAGAAATGATCTGGAAGCATTAATCATAAGCTGTTCTCTTCGTACAACATGATCCCTCCCCCCAGAGGTGCTTTGGTTTAGAAACATTTCGACTTCGGCTTTGAGAAGGTTTACGCTCTAGATTATAGTCCGGATTAGGGATAAGATAAATTACCTATTATTACTATTAATACATTAATCTCTTAAGAAATAATAATGACATTAAACTAGAAATCTTTCTTGGTGAATTTCTTGGCATGTCATCAGTTCAACTATATTCACTATACCAGATATATGGACCGTCACTAAAAAAACGTTTTATTAGGTTTTTATTTATTTTTTTGTATTCTTCAGTTTTATATTTTATATATTGTTTGTGCAATACCAAAGTGGTATATCTGGAAATTTGTCGCACTGATTGATAACACAACACACACACACACACATACATACATATATGTATGTACCAATGTGTTAAAATCCTTTTGAATCAATAAATTTAAATAAATAATATATAACCAATGGACATTTAACAGTTAATATGATGTTTCTACATCATAATGACAACATTCCTAAATTTTTTTGAATTGGTTTTTTATTTCATTAGAATTTGTAAAAGTACCTGGGGGATCGAGCCAATGCACAGGCATTATTGAGTTAAATTATTTATTACCTAATTAGCTAGGTTATATGAGGCATTCCATACAAGAAGGGCGAATCTACAATGTCACCAATGTTTTATTTGTCACCTCGTACAGTACCATATACCTAATATGAACAGAGCCCCCGCTTTCAGGGGGACCTTCCGGGTTTTAGGCAATGTATGCCGATTCTCGATTTATCGTGGGATACTTAATGTCCCGCTTAAAACGGCACTCCGTACAAAAACAAAACAATAATAATAATAATAATTTAAAGACAAATGAATACAGAAATAGAAATAGAAAAACAACTTTATTTATGGATAAAGTCCATTTAGAATAACAAATTTGTATAAAATCTGCCCAAAAAATCTATAGATAAGAAATAAAAACATTAAATATATATATAGTTATAAAAAAAAAAATAAAAAAATATATAAATATAAGAACAAATTAGGGATAATGGTATATATCCTATACAAAGATAAAATAATAAATAATAAAATAAATAAAAATAATAATATAATAATATATATAAAAATAAAATAATATACAAAGATAAAACTGATAGAAAAGAAAACAAAAATTCATCTAATAAGCAAAGTAAAGAAAAAGCCTTGACCACAGAAAATAGAGAGAGAAGAAAAAAATAACTCACCTGTTATATAAAAATATTTTTAAAGTACACATAATCAAGTGGATATAAATAAAAATAATTGGAATCTATATGCAAAAACATAAATATGGAATAAACACCATAAAGTGTGCATAATCGTTTTGTAAAAAAAAAACTCGTAGATGAGTATACATAGGAGGAAAAGTGCACTACTATATATATTAATTCATTAATATTAATAGTAATATTAATTAATTTAATTGAAACAACTCTTACAATACAGCCCGTCTCAACATATAGTAGATGCCAGGCCGCATATTTGGCTTGGGGCGCTATTGGGACATATATGCAACGATCATAGAGCTATTGTGTTTATTGTATAATTGTAATTTTCATAATTATATAATTAAATTATAAAGTTACGTACGCGTTTTTGCTTTGGCTGCCGGCAGATGGATATTCTATTCCCGTTGTACTTTTTTTTTCTTCTTTTGATGCTTATTATTTTTGTGGTTTAATTAATAATAAAATTTATTATTATTATTATTATCATGGCTATAATAAATAAGAAACATAAAAATATATATTACAAGTAAGCAAACTAATTTTTAATTTTACATAATTAATACAAAAAGATTACTGAATATCTATTTACCCCTCCTCACATCCAACAGAATGAGTGGTCCGCTTTAAAGCAGAAAATATCTGCTCACGTTAAATAATCCTTATATAAATGACGAGTATAATATGGCCATCATATGCTCTGTAGGATTTATATAAACCATATATACCTATATATCAAGAATACCATGTGTATATAATATTATACGAGCCGTAAAATGAAGAACATAAAAAAAATTGGTGACAAGGAGGATTCGCTCTTCTTCGATGGAGCGCCTCATATGTTGTAAAGTCGTGTAATCTATAATAATTTTATTACTTCATTACTCTAAAATTATTGTACAACGCATTTAAAACATATGATATTTATAATCATTAAAGAAGTTCAAAACATTTCCTTTACTTTCTTTTTCGTCCAAAGGTCATTTTATTCTCCCTTCATTTTCACTAAAGGGATATCTAGATGATTGATATAAACATATAGGACAATAATACTATGTATATTATAAGTTATTACATAAATATGTAATAACAATAAAAAATTCTTTGAATGAGATTAGACTGGAATAAATTACTATGGTTTATTTGTTCCGTTTAATGAGACTCGTTTTGCTCTTTTTCCTTTGGTTTTTTTCCCATTTGCTTGCTTGGTTTTTATTAAATAAGAGTATTCCTGAAGTTCAAAGGAACACGCAAGTAGATATCTGAGGCCAAAAAACCCTTATTATATAAGTTAAAGCAAAATCTTTCCGTGGAATTTCGACATCTATTCAGCCAACGGACAAAATTTCTAATATTATCTAAGTATAGCATTCCTAAATTTTCCATGATTCCTAAAATGGCCAAAAATGGATTAAAAAAAGCGCTGAAACGTTACAAAAAATATATTGACTACCGACTATGTAAAGTAGTTTTTATTAATAAATGTATTGTGGGATTAATTAGGCCAATTATATCTTAACCTAATTTGATTAATTTGATATAATAATTTAGAATCCCATTGAATATGAAGAATAGTAATATTGTTTTTGATTATAAATTTTCTATTTAAATTGATCTGCATAGTTTTTTGTAACTGGTAATACTTATAATGTTTGGGAAATTTAGTACAGGGCGAAAATGCCCCAAATGGTTGAAGCAACCTAAAAAAAAATTGTTTGTTTGTTAAAAATAAAATAAATTATGACTCAAGAGAAATTTAAAAAATCTACAAAAGAATGGAGTGGTGGTATCTGATGGTCTTATTTGTAGCTCTTTGTACTCATATACCAGAGTACTGATTTTTAATTCAGTTCGCTGCTCACTTATGCGGTATATTAAATAAGATTCTGGTATCCGGGAAACTAACTCAGGTCGTTTTCTACACTTGAATTAAGGGTTATAAAATTAAAAAAGAAAAGAAAAAAAAAAGTGTTTTGATCGAAGAAGTGCATAATTATTTTGATTTAACTAACTGTAAATAACACTGATGAGTTCACATTGGTCGTAGTGGGAAAGATGTTACAATGAGATGGGAGATGGTGGCTCTCAGTCGAGTGCAACAAATTGCATCCGCTCTCGAGAGGGGAGCGAGGGGAAGGGTGGGTTTTTATCACCAACCAACCAACCCTTTCTTCACAGCTAGGTATTTTTACAGCTTGTTTATTTAGGAACACATGTAATAGTACCCCAATGTCCGTCCTGTTCATGTAGTATTTAAAAACTATCTTAATTTAATTTCAACCGTCCATAGAATTAATATGAAAATTAATAACATTTTCAAGAGATAGAAGGAATATTTTAATCCTTCAAGATTCAATTGGACGTGTTAAATAAAATTTATTTTAAATTCTGAAGATGTTTTTCCTTGGTATATTTTAATATTTTTCGTGAGATAATGAATTTTGATTGTCCAATCCGAAAAGGTAATTCCTCGTTGTCCTTTCTTCTCCGTATTTTTGTTACATATGTTACATATTAAACAACATATGGCTCATAAATTTCATTGATTAAAAAAATAATTATTAGAACTAGCCGCAGAAGTAAAAAAAAAAAGTAAATAACACAATAATAAGTAAACAAAATTCATAAATAAAAGAGATTTTCAATCACAATCAAGACCATTTAAGTTACTTAAGAAGACAAAGTCCATATAGGACATTTCAATAAATGATTTGTTCTAGACTGCTATGGATTTGATGCAGAAGTAACCTATAATCTTTAATCTATAATACTTGACACAATTCTTGTATTCACTTCTTCTCATGATACAGTTATATTATTCAAATTTTCTGACAAGTCGAGATACATGTTTTTTAAAATAATTTTTTTGTTAAAAATATTAAATTAATGAAAAAATTGTGTGTTCTGCCAAGTTTAGGGCTAAATTATAAAATACAAAAAAATGGTTTATACATACAATCATATCATGTATATTTATATCACGATAAAACATACAGTAAAAAAAAATTGCCTCTCCTGTAAAATTTTATTGTCGGTTCTTCGCTACTTCTGCTCTGAAGCTACGATTTTTCGTGAATTGTCAATATCAATATCCAATTAGACTTAAGAATGCGAGTAAAATAAAAGTATGATGTCATTTAGTATATTCATAGTAACTAGCCTGCTTGGATAGAAGCCTCTACATCTATTGCGTTAATCTTTTTTATCTGCTGAGGTGAGATGTGCTATCTTTGGTCAGCTATTATGTGATCTTATGTTTTTCATTCGGGATAATGCTTGAATTTGTGAAAAATGGTTATTCTTAGTTTTAGTATCTACTAATCATAACCTAGTAATATATAATTTTTTGGTAAAATTCTTTATTATATTATATTTATCATCTGGGTACAAAGATTAGACCACACAATGGAGCGACATCTGACAGAGGCCTCCGGGCATTTGAAGGTATGTCGGACACAGCGAGATCTAGCCGTCAGCGAGGAGGTGACACTGTGAAAACAAGGCTCCTTCGACAGCCTTTTAGTCGCTCACTGACAGGCGGGGAAATATGGAGCATGGCATATGGGTTCATTTGGACCGGGTCCAGTACCAACAGCCCATCCGCTTTATGTTTATTACATGATCGAGGGGCTGACCCACTTAGTGCTCTGCCACTCGACGATAAAGCAGTCTAGTAATGGTCCAGTAAAGAGGGAATTATTGCCATCATGTCACTAGTTTAGGATAATAGGGCGATATGTGTGTCCCGTAGTGTGTGCCATTGGAGGAATACTAATATTTCGGATATTAATCAATACTAATCTAAAGCTGTGTTTACAATAAATGATAAGTAATTAATAAATAAATACGTACGTACCCAGGGACCGATATGATATGATCTAGTTTGCATGGTTTACATATGTTCTTTTCCCAAAATATGATTACTCTAGTTTGCACGGTTTATATATGTTCTTTTCCCAAAATTTCTGGTTTTTTTTTTTATAGATTCTAGTGCGCTGAGTACGGGAAAAATGTTTTAAAAAATCTGTCACGTCTAGTTCAAAAATATTTATTGAATACTTTAAACCAAATAATAGCATGAAATACAGAAAGAATAAATTATAAATGGTTGACTTCTGTGATTGACAAGACACGAGCGTGTTGCAGCGTGTTATAGGCCAGGACAGGCAGGCTCCTTATTACTAATCATTCACATCTCAGTTCGTATACATGCTTTACTTTAAATATTCCGGTTTCACTCGAAAAGTAAATGTGATAGAGGAAATCATAAGGCAGGTTCTTATTCTGGATTGAAAATCCTACAAAAAAAGCCTGAAATAATTTCTGGGACTGTTGAACTGAGTCCATCAGGTAACATTAACTTTGAAGTTAGTTACGTTTTTTTTACACATTATTTATTTTAAAGCCTATATCTTTATACCGACTCAATGAATTTTAACGCGGGACGTCTTATTTTAAAGGGAACTTAATTGCCTTAAATTTGGGATTTTTACTTTTTTAGTAAAGCCAACTGGAACTTCATTTTTATCAAAGTTCTATTGAAAAACACTGTTTTTCGTTTTTCTCGTTTTTCTTAAAATTGGAGGGTGATGAAGAAAAATGGATGGCACCTCAGTATTATGTTGATCGTGGTCTATAAGAAAAATCATATACATCTCATGGTATAAAAAGAAGTCAAATTTTGTAAACTAGTAGTTATTTAGCATGTATTAAAAATTAAAATTAAAAATTAAAAATTTTCATTATTGGAAATTAACTTATAAAAAATATAATAACCAAAAGATTTTTTTTTTAATCCCTTGGTGTGTTGATTCCAAAACATTTTACATTTGCCCTCTATCTTTATAAATGGCCAAAATATGGGCTAATAATATAGCAAAGCGGCCGCCATTTTGAAACGAAACGACGGGTGGTAATGTAGAGTTCCGAGGATCTTTCTGGGGTGACTAGTTACTTTATTGCAAATCTCAAGAAAATCGGTCTAGTAGTCTCGGAAAAAGACGCGGACGAACGGATAATTTTTAATTCGATATTCGGATTCTTCTTACCTTGAAACGTAAAACCTCAAATTTTGAGGAGGGTTTACAAAATTTGTTTCTTAGCCCATTACAAAGGCTCATTATTGAAAATAATAAACCAAAAACAAAAACAATGATGACTGTCATGTTCTTTAAAACAATTTAACTACTTTACTAAACGCATGACGTTATCCTTTCAATAAAGATGTAAAAAAGAATTTTATGCATCAACATTTTTTATGCATGGAATTTCGAAGTTCCTGAATTTGAAATCAAATTCAATTTTAAAATTTATAATGTTGTATCTAATATATTTTTCGAAAGATTTTATCATGTTAGGTTTTGTTTTAATTCTTTTGTGCTCATCGTTATTAACGGTAATTAAAAAACGTTTGGCAATACTAATGGGGCTTACAGGATTTTTTTTTTTCATTTTTAGGAGTTCTATTGCGATCATTGCTGGTTCTATTATAAATATGTCTAATAAATAATTGGTTGAAAAATATATTACCCCTCGTATTGAAGAATTACTTGAGCCTTGGCAGATATAATTTATCGTATTTGTTTTGATGATTTTTACATTTGCAAGGATGTCCCTTTTACTATTTTTCTTATTTTTGTATTTTTGAACGATTGCAAATTTAGCTGTTGTTTTGCCGATGTATAAATACAACGGTGCAGCATATAGTAAGGATGGGCGAATTAGAATTTTATGTATCAACATTTTTAAACGCAGTAACTTACTTGAGCCAGATAATAAATGGTTTTACATGTAGGTTTTAAGCCTTAATGCCATTGGTCGCTCGTGGATGACCGTATTCGCCAGTTCGTGTTAAAAAAATTCAACTGAGGGGTTTACTGACTATTACTAAACAGAAAATTTCAATCTACCGTTGCCTAAAATTGATTCGTTTTAGCCATATTATTCGTCTTAACCGGAGATTCCTTTGAAAAGGAGATTCCTTTTTCGTTTTTGAAGGAGATAAGAAATTAGTTCGTATTATCCAATGTTGTTGATTTTAAACATCTATCATAAGTAATATTATGCAAGTAAACTATTTTTTCGGAAATCTGGTATGAATATTATTTTAAATTATTATTATTATTTTAAATTTGATTGGATGTTTTTATGCTCATACATTTTGGTGCATTTTACCTATATGTGTACATATTTTATCTGAATCATTAAATCTTGTAAAGTAAAACGTATGAGAAGTCATGGCGTATAAACCCGCCTTAAAACATATAGCATATTCAAGAATTAATTTAGAGACTCTTAATCATGGAAAGAGCAACGGGAAACAAATTTTAAAGGAATATCATAAATACTCATTTCACCCTTGACAACTAAATGAGCCTGTCAGGGACAACGCTGTCAAAGTATTTAATAATAGGGAGGGAAAGGCTGGGTCCGATTGCTAGAAGTAATTCCATCAGGCAGAATGCAATCAAGGGACTGGCGTTGGAAACGAAATTTTCTTTGTGAAATTCTGTTTATATCCATGAAAAGACGAGCGGGATAAATATGAGTTATATCGTTCTAGGAAAGTTGGAATTTTTTTTTCCCAATTTAAAGGTGAACTTGTATTGATCGGCTTCTTTAAATCTGCACTTGTGACAAAATGGTGAAATTCAGAAACGGTAGTGCAAAATACTTAAATATAAAATAGTTTTAAATTTTAATGTTCACACACACACACACATATATATATATATATATATATATATATATATATATATATATATATATATATATATATATATGCATGTATATATAGAAAATTCAGCCTGCGTATGTTTGAGCTCGCTCGCCTTACTCGAAAAGTAGTCGGTCGATTTTGATGCGGTTCTCACTATCATTTAGAGAATTTCTTCCGAAAGATTTATAAGTATTAAATTTTTCGAAATACTCCCCTTATGGGGAGAAATGGGAAAAAACTATTTAAAAAATAGGTAATTTTGTAATCGTTCTTATGACAACTTCATACATGTGGAAGCAAGTTCACTACAAAAACATTTTAACAAGAGTGATATTGTTGTGTGAAAGCGTCATTAATTAATAAAATCGAAGATTGAGGAATAAAAAGTTTAAAAACTTGAAGCTTTATAATATAATTAATGTGCTAAGAATAAAAGTTAAACTTAAATCTTTTCTTATTTTTATTTTTTTAAAGTTGTTTGTAAAAGTTTTGTACAAACTTTACAGTATGATGATTAGGAATGATAAGGATAATTGTTCTTTCTTCTGCTACTCCAATTATCTTTTAAACGTTAAAAGTTAAACATAAAAAAAACTTGAAATTTGAGAAAGTATTTAACTCGCAATTCTATTCACGTGCAACGCCAAACGGTTATAGTATTAATTTTTTTATAAAAATTAATTGTGCTTATAATTATTTGTGATATAAAACAGCTCTAATAGCTTGTCACATGATTCAAGATTCTTATTCTGTTTTCTCAACAATTATTTTTTATTTTATTTTATTTATTTTTTTTTTACATATTTTAGGTTATTAGGACAACTCTAACAGAGACTAATAAGTTTCTGTTAAGAGATTATCTTAGAAATTATCTGAGCCAAGCCAAGATTTGAACATGGAAAATAAGAAGCAAGCTCAGAAACAGCATAGAAATGTTAGTTTGCGAAATCAGAAAGAAAAAACATTGATTATAATAAAAAAAAAAAAAAAAAAAAAAAAAAATAGAACACCAAATAAAATAGGTAGCATATAGGTATAGGGTAGTATTTAAGATCAGATCCTTAATTGCTCTAATTTAGAATTTGTAAATTGTTCTACAAATAATTACGAAAAAATCGTGACCGAAAATTGGCGATCCGCTCTTCAAAAAAAAAAAAAATATAAACACAAGGTAGAATTGGGCGGATAAGATAGAAAATAATACTTACGTAAAGGTGATCAGAAAAGAGAATAGCTTTAGTGATTAATGAAAAGGATAGTGAGGAGTGAGCCTTATTGGTCTGTCTATTAACGAGGATCGGATCGGAACCTTAGGGTCATGCTGTGACTTTCATCAGATCCTATCTGCCTCACGGTGTGGGAGCACACGACTCCCAACTTGATCGTAATTAAGTGGGAGCTTAGGCTGCTCCACTTCTGTGGACCTCACGGGCCCGTCGTTCCAAATGGATCCTGGATATTATCGCTAGTCACTGGATTCCAAACTTACAACAAAATGCTAAGAACATTTTAAAAAAATGATCAGTGTTATGCACGGTCTCTCTCAACTACCTTTTAACTTGCATGAAGATTTTATGTAAAATTAATCGAATTGGATTAAGAAAAATGACTTCATTTATCCCACAAAATCTTTATTAATAAAAGTTAATTTGCATGATAAATATATTAATATTTTGTAACGTTTCGATCTTTTGTGACCATTTATTGGCCATTTTCAAACTATTATAAATACTAAAACAGCAATGCTATGAGAGATAGAATATTATGGGATTCAGAAATAGAGGACACAACTAACTGAGAAAAATTACTAAAAAAAGGAAGTAATTAAAGAAATATGATAAATATATAAAAATAAAATATCGCAACTTGAATATGGGAAACAGAGCCAGTTGAAACGTTGTTGAAAATGAGTTATTATGAAAAATATAGAAGATTCAATTTTAAAATAAGATATTTTAAATTACCTGAAATATAATAAATGATATGGCATAGTAAACCCTATTGAACCAATATAACAAACACAAAACTGTTCTATTTTGTCAACCATATCCCATATTAAAATACAATTATCCTACTACTAAGCATAGTATTTGTCACTAATTTTTACATGCTGTATTTTCAACAACTGTTATTATATTTTTATAAGGTGACATTGCATAAATAAAATTAAAAAAAAATTTGTAAACAATTTAATTCAATTTATTTTATTTTATTTTTTTAATTTTAGAGATTCAATGTTACCAAGAAAAAGAAAATATAAGAAGTCAATTGAAAATTCAGCATGTTGAAAATTAATTAAAAATACTACGTTTAGTAGTATGATAATTGTATTTTAATATAGGATTTGGTTGACAAAATAGAATAGTTTTAAAATGGCCAATAAATGAATAAAAAAGCCGAAACGTTACATAATATTAATATATTAATAATCTAAATTAACTTTTATTAATAAAGATTTTGTGGTATTAATTAGGCCATTTTCTAAATCTAATTTGATTAGTTTTGCATAATAATTTAGAATCCCAAGAAAACTTAATGATAGTAATATTGTTTTTGATTGTATGATGATTATAACTTGATATTTCTAAATAAATAATTATAACAAAAACTAAAAAAAAGAAGAAATAATGACAAAAAATAATATTCCAACACAAAGTATTAAGTATCTCAAACTGTAATAAATAACTAATTAGCCAACACTTTGTGAATTCAGACAGGAAAACAACAGTATTACACCAATACAGACCAGACATAGCATATCTCATTTTAACACCCTAATACAGATTGTTCTCTGCATACAAATTTCATTTAATTTTGCATTGCTGATTCATCAAAAGGAAACAAATCAGCATTCTATCCACAAATGTACAATAATTTGGTTATTCATGTTTTATTAAAAATTTAGTTACAGATACATCGTCGCTTCAATGCAGGATTAGCTTAACTCCGAAAGTTAAACTTTTATTTTTAACTATTCATTTTATCGTTTCATGACATGAATGAATAAACCAAATTTTCGATTTCCTAGCTTTACGGCAGAACAATCCTGTGATTTTTTACAATATTTAATAAAAAAAGTATCCTTTCCTATCGCGTCATTATTATAAAAATACAATCACGCCACAAAAGCCTTGAAGTTAATGAAGTGGGTGAGGGGAGGAGGATCTGTTTTTTACCCGATAGGACAGTTTTGGTTAAAAAAAAAAATTAAATATAAAAGGATAAGAAGAATTTTTTACGGTCTACTAGCTCATATTCTAGCGTACAATAAGATATTACTGCAGATATCCAATTGTTCAGACAGTCCGTTATTACAGACACGTAACCAACTCAACCATACCCTCTTAATGGCCAGTTTATTTACCCATTTCCTTTCTAATTAGCCTATTCAGAGGAGTAAAAAGTAGTTAAGCGATAGGATCAGTAAATAAAAGCGACTGTTAGGAGTGGTAATACCCTGGCTACTGAGCGACCAAGGGAGATAGCCGCTACGGACAAGTTAGCTTCGAGAGCGACCATGATGATTAACAGTAGAGCAACTCATTACTGCTAGGACTGGTTAAATCTAATTTGAATTGCATTTGTATGCAGTACTATCTGATGTTGGTGCAGTGGTTGAGGTAATATAGTGAGCTTGGTCGGCAACACGCACCTCTCGCCAGGTAGGCATCTATCACTGTTGTCGGCGGGGACAACGAGTCTCTTCCACACCGGAATAAACACATTCTAAATCCTCCTCTCTTACTGCCTATAATGAAAACCTTAGTCCTTGTACACACCCCACTCCTAGACAGGAAGAAAGGGTGCAAGAGGTTGATTTATTAATAGTAAGCTTAAAACTTTTTGGAAAGCTCCAAAATACCGGGATCTAGAAGAATAATTTAATTGTTTATTTGGTAGTTCGTACATACATTATTATTTGCTGTTTTAAACTTTTAGCTAAATACATTTTTTGTCGAAACCCAAGATTCATAAGTCGACCAGAAAAAAAATAAAAAATTAACCCTCCCACAAAATTTGAGGCTCAACGCTTCAAGAATCCAGAAATCGCACAATCAGTTGGAAATTGGCAGACAAAATTAAAGTTAAAATTTGGTTGCAGTACTGAAAACTAATATAATTTTTCTATCATGCTAAGTAATTTTCAACATTACTTTCGCGTTTACAATATATTAATATCAAATTATAGTTGAAGGAAGGAAAATCATATTTTTTTTTATTTAGAGCTTGTTTGCCTATATTTTTTTTATTATGTATTTGTTATTTTGTTACACATTATAATTATTTTAAACTAGAAGAATATAGTGCTGCAGGTCGCAGTGTTCCAGCATTCTACTGTACCTAAATGTAATTTCATCTGTTCTAACCTAACTTTCAAACAAAAATTTTATAGCGTATAAAATTAATTGAATTCATCATTAAATTTGTTTTTATATTTTATTACTATCTTTCACTCCATTAATGTTAACGAACAAATGGCTTAAATTAAAATTCTACACACTCAAAAACATAAACCGACAAACTTTGAGCCGTCCACTAAATTTTCCGAGTTAGAGCCGATGTGCAATTTGCTCGTCCCACTGTGCGCCATCCGCGGCTTTTCGTTGAGTCTACCGAACCGATTTTTTTTTTCAGATTTGTCACCAAATCACAGGTCACCTTAGGACGATCCTCGGAACCCGTCATTTCTTTTCAAAATGCTGGCCGATTAAAGGTTTCAAGCGCCCGTATCTCGGCCATTTATAGGAGGATTGAGGAAAAATAAAAAGTTTTTCGGAATCATAATACCAAAGCATTTAAAAATAATAATAAAAATAAATAATAAATCATAACGTAATAATTGTGCAATAAAATAAATTAAAATGGTGAAAATAATAGTAATGCATTTATTATTTTGAACGGCATGAGGGAAGATGGGAGGGGGGTAACGTGGGACATTTAGCTTATGAAAATTAATGAATCTTTCATACTATCACGCTGGCGTAGTACAATATCATATTTACATGTCGACACATGCACTTTATATGACTTACACATGCACATCGTCTACATTTTCCTCATATCACTGATCTGACCGTTTAAAAAAGAAATAAACCTTATTAAAAATTTGAGGTTCTACGTTTCAAGAAACGTAGAATCCAATAATTGAATAATAAAAAAAAAAATCCGTTCCTCTGCCGTCCACAGCTTTTCCTCGAGAAAACTTGGCCGATTGTTTACAGATTTGGCTTAAAATTATAAGTCCCGGAATAATCCTCGAAACTCGACATAACCATCCGCCATTTAAAAAAAAAAATAAAATTGCGACCGATTAAAGGTTTCATATTCCCATACGTCCATTTATGATGATAGGAAGATAGAGGAAAAATATTAAGTGTTGTAGAATCATTATATCAAAGACTTTTAAAAAATAAAATAAACAAATGTTTGATTCTTTGGATATAAAACTATTTTGAAATAATAAACCTTACTACAATAATTTGCAGCGATTTTTTTTTTCATTTTCAAACCTTTTAGAAATAATTACTCAATTACAAACATGCAGTTACTCCGCAAAAATCATTCATTCGGGATCAATTTCTACAGGTCTCGTTCTATGTTAATTTTTGTTATTCACTAAATTGAACGTCTTTTAACTGAAGCCTTTTGTTTGACAAATTAATGAAATCCTAATAATTTATTACTATTTATTATTTATAATTAATTATTGTCAATTTTTCAAAATAAGACTGATATTTTTTCTTTTATATGCTTGTTATACGTCCTGGAATAAAATTACTAAAAATAACTTTTTGCATCCGAAAACTTTAAAAAATATAAATCTTAATTTAAAAAAAAAAATGGTATTTAGTATTTGATATTTGGAACTGATTTGATTAAACAAAGCTATGATTTACTTCACCACAATTTATTATCTTCTTTACAACGTTTTGGCTGTTCCAGCTCATCATCAGATACACTCTAAAAAAGATCCAAAATTACTTTCACTATATAAAAATTTAATTCAGGTGTCCTTTATCACTTTTAAATGATATAATTGCTTACCCAAACAATTTTTTTTTAATGTGATATAATGTTTTTAACACCATAATTAAAAACGCAGCCCATTATTACACAATGGTTTATTATTTCCAAATTGTAAAAATTAAAAAAATATTTGGTCTGTTCATTCACAGGACTTTCCATATCGTTTTGGTTTACAGTTCAGATAATTAGATTATCTGTCAAATGAGCATTTGGAATGTTTTGGGAAAGGAACTCGTGCAGAATTCTTGATAAAAGATATCTACCAAGTTCAGGAAAGAATTGAAGCAGTAGGATAGTATGAAGTAGTAGCAGTAGGATAGGATGAAGCAGTAGCGGTAGCCTTTGGAGCAGAAATTCGAGTTCCTGGGATCATCCTGGATTGACCTGTGACTTTGGTGCCCAATCTCACGAAAATCGGTTCATTAGTCTCGAAAAGCCACGGACGGCGGAAGGCCGGATTTTTTTTTATTCGATATTTGAATTCTACGTATCTTGAAATTTTGAGGGGTTTAAATCTTTTAATTATTGAAAATAATAAACCAATATGTAAATTAATTTTTTAAGTTAATTTGTCTTACATGATACACTCACACAGATGAACTATCTGTTGAGAATTCTTTGTAAGAGAAGAATGATAAATGTCGATTTTTCTCGTCCTTATGTATCCTAAATACTGTATTTTAAATTTGTCTCGAGTTATTCGTTCATACACAAATTTATTTAAAAAAATCTTAACAGCAAAGCATTTCCATTACAGCTAGCTACACCTGCAATAGCAGATTGAAAGAACATTTTAAGAATCCATCGTCTTTTGGAATTCCAGTCCGTTCCAGCGAATGCGACATCGCTTCAATCGGCTAACGGCCATATTCCTGCCATTGTTTTGTGATCCGCTTTCTAAATGTTTGCCAAAACAATGGGACGGCTCTGTACTGCTGACCCAGTTCGATGGGTGTGTCCCACTCGTCAAGAGCCATATCTTTGACGTGATGCCGTCTGGGGAAAATACTTAAATATTAAATGACAAAATAAATCTAAGTTTTTTAATAAATTTAAAATTAAAAAAAGGTTAATACGTGACATGTGATGTTTTAATCTGTGGTCAGTGTGGACGGCAAATCAAACAAAAAAGTATAAAAATATTTGAACGTCGACATTGCGATCCGCCTTGTAGCCTATCTTCAGGACGAAAAAGACAAAATACAACAAACATGAGAGTCATATAAATAAATTAAATAAAAAGATACACAAATTTTTTTTTACAAACAATTGTATTTTCCCTGCAGAAGAATTTCTTTTTTGTTTCATAAATATTTTTTTGATAATGCATATATTACCGTGAAAATCCGAAATGAGGTGAATGTATACATTCTCTAGTGACTGCTTATATGCACCAAGTCGTTTGGAATATTATTTTATTTAAATAATAAAATATTATTTTCCTTTCTCACTTACACTGGAAAGTTGTCTTTTTACATGCCCAGACAATAAATGTTGAAAAAATAAAGGGAACTGGGTCTTTTGAAGTATGTAATCCCATTATTTAGTTATAGCAGGAAATTGTACCAAGGGACGAATGGCAATGCGCTAGATAGTAGAGATAAGCAAAAAGTAATCTGAGTAACGAGTACCGAGTATTTTACTCGAATACTCGGTACTTCTTACTCAAGAGTACTTTTTGCCCATCTCTACTAGGTAGATAAAATTCTAATTAGTCCAAATTTTCAAGATTGGTGTGGATTTCATTGTTTCTCCGCGTTCTAAATCGGAATAAACATACTTAGCACGGCAAACCATTCCTGAGATATGGTCATTTTTTGTGTAAGAAATAGTAATAAAAATGGTCGAAATGCAGTATGTTCTAAAAGGGGTCGAGTTAAGTGTGATGTTCCTTATATATTGGGCGATAAGCCTGTCTATGAATTAAGTTATGATTTATATTTAAAGTCCAAAGTGCATACTCTCCTGATGATGCCTAAATTGGCGAAATGTTGATTGGTTTGTTGTTCACAGGTATTTTAGAGACTCGAGACTTTGTGGTTGTAATCTTCCATTTATATCCCAACAATTGTTTTATCTATTTTAATTTAATTAATTTTAGTTATTATTATTATTATCTATATTGATATAATATTTAATTATAAAACTATAATCTAAATAACCGTAAATTCTAAAAACATAATATACATAACATTAAAATCTAAAAATCTAGTATAAATAAAATTAATTTCTAAAAATATGATATAAATGACATTGAATTCTAAAAATGTAATATAAATGACATTAAATTCTAAAAATATATTTAAAAAACATTGAATTCTAAGACAGAGAATTAATAAAAGAAGAAAAGTATAAGATCAACTAAATTCATGGTTCTTTTATCCTGTGCTATCAATGAATTTTAATAGTTATAATCAACGGTCACCATTCTCATTTGAAATGTTACTTAAATTATTTTATTTTTTTAAAATGCATAACTTAATAATCTATAGTTTTAAATAAATTTGTTTTGATTAAGAAATCTCATCATGGCAACATATTTGACAGCAATTTTCATAGAGTAAAAAAATGGGAATTTGACTTTTAAGACTAAAAAATAATTAAAAAAAAAATACATAATGTTGGTTTGGAAGAAACTTTAGAAGTTTGTCTTCTGGTCGGCATCTCTCAACTCACTGAAAACACACCAAGTTGGACATTTTCTTAGTCAATGATACAGTTTTTATTTAAAAAAAAAAAGTTAATCCTAATTTTTTTGATCATGATGAAAAAAAAATTAATAACCGTTATTTGTCATTCGATAAATGAGGAAAGTTTTTAAAGAAGAATATCTTGATAAAAACTGATCAATGCAGATTGTTTCATAATCAATAAGATAATACAACTTCACCTGAGGTATTCCTGAAGGAAATTCATTATGTTATGAAGAAAGCCGAAAAGCAAATCCATTTAAAATCAGCGGCTAGGAATCAGATTGCAATACAGAAAAGGTATAAAATTATCAGATAATTTGGTAATGACATTAGGCTTTTCAGAAAGATATTTCTTATCGAATTTGGATACGATCTGATAAAATAAAGAAAATGAGAAAGTTTTATCTAACTTGTAATCTTTTATTAATAGTACTCAATCGATAGAAGAAATTTTTTAATGCTAATGGAATATTTATGCAAAAACAATTGAAGAGAGTGACGGAGAGATAAATATGATTACTAGTTTAATTAATAATCAAATATAAATTTAAAATATATTATTTTTTTCTCATTGAAGAAAATGAGATATTTAGTATAAAGGTTCGGAAGCGGTAGTTACTTCATCTCACGCTAGATTAAGACAAAATCGATTTCTAAATTTCTCGATTTTTTAAAAT